>OX419343.1:9469767-9497267 GCA_948470475.1 Galaxea fascicularis | reverse complement strand
CAAATAATTTTAGTAGATAACATATAATATTATACACTGTAAATTAACTAATTATCATACTATAAATAATTTTTTACCTAAAAGAAGATGAGTCTAGGTAAGCTGAAAGCCACAAAACTGGTACTATAACCACATGGTAGCAGGAATTACCCCTTAAATTGACCAAATAAAGTTTTACCCTTGAGTATTTGCAGTCATAGACAGCAGCTTGCCAGCCTTAATGTTAGGACTCATCAACATGGCATTAAGCTAATACCTGCCTTGGGCTCAAGTTCCAACATGTGATAGAATAAAAAATTAGGCCTAACAAGACCAAACCAGCTGTCCATGGGTGCTAATACTCCAAGCTGTTAAAACATTATTTCCAGTAGATTTAAGGGGTAATGCACATGCATGCAGTCTATTATATGGCCTTAGTGCCCTGTATGTGGTTTTCCTCTTATCAAGACACATTAATAATATTATTTGTGAGGTATTCTATGTTTTATTTTAACTAACCATATATATCACTTCCAGAAGTAGTTTTAGTGATTTTCTTGGATTTTGGGGTTTAAAGTAATGGTTGATTATTGTGATCTCTAATGGAAAAAAAAGTGACAACGACTATAAATATTGGCCAAGAAGTGACAGGTTTATGTTTTGGTTGGAAGTTTAAGTTACCCTTTTGATTAACATTCTTATGTGTCTGTGAATTTTTTTATTTCAAAAATAATATTTGAGAGAATTTTTGTACAAGGATCTTCACATTTTTAAAATATTATTGAAAAAATGCTTTACACATACAACTTTTCACTTGAGTTATGGCAAAATGCAGACATCTCTTTTAAGCGCATTGGATCTGGAAACTGAGGAACAAATTACTTTTGTTTTTAGTGAAGGACAAAATTTGCTTTGGGTGGACTAGCTTGAATGGTTCATATGTTCCCTTCTAGTCCTTCCCCACTGTAATAATTTATCTTTTACTAACGTATAGTTAATTGTCTCTTTATGTAATTTAGTTACTATGTTTTAACTGATGCAGTGAAAATGGAATAAATAAAAATAAATAAATAAAAAATAGCCTTAAAAAGGTGATTCGGAGGCTTGCATTTAGAGGTTGTGAAAATTTGACAATTCATTTTATTTCAAAATTATTAGATATAGTTTGATAGCAAGTTCCAAAAACTTAAATTTGATTTGGGGGTTTAGGTATCTACAGTTTAAACTGGATGCGCTACATTGCTTGGACATGAGACACACCTAAAGGTATAAGGTAACCTTATGTAAAAATAGAATACTTAATAGGGAACTTTAATTTTATAAATAATTTACGACAATTATTATTATATTCATTAGGTACCAACTAGTGAACTGTTGAAGAACAAAGAATGGCGAGATGCTGTGGCAACCAGAGCATTCTATACCTCAGAGACACAAAAGTTTGAACATGGAGCTTATTTTTATTAATTTAGTCTTCTAGCATTTATTATTCATATTTAAAGTGTTTTGCCAACACTTGGTGTACATCAGCAAAGCTGCCTTAAATAGTTGACCATCCTGCTACCATCTCCCTTTAGACCAGCAGGAGTAGATGCTGGCCACAGCCAGACTTTTGATATTACATGTAGACAAGGCAAGAGCTGCTAGGGGTCTGGAGCATGCCTCCCCCCCCCCCCCCATCTACCCCCCTTCCCACCTCAGAATATTTTGAAATCTAGGGTAGCCTCGCTACTATCCCCACCAAGCTCTAAATTTCATTGGTGGGGATAGTGTTGCAACCTTATTGTTTTAGGGCTAGGGTCCATTGGTTCTTTTGTTTGTTATTTTGTTAAACCTGAAGGGTGCTCTCCAATCTAGTGACCTTGTAAGAGCTGCGAGGTGACCCAAGTCTAGACAGTGAGATGCTATTTTCAGCATTTTTTGTAGGTCAATATGGTATTTCTTCAGAAAAATCAATCTTGTTCAGACTTTAGGCAAGTGCTTCATCTTGCCTCATGTTACACAATGGGTTTGCTTTTAATCAAGATTAAAGTTGAATAAAACTTGCATTCATCTGATTTTGTTTGACCCCATGAAGGTTGTACAGTGGAGTGGATTGGAGTTCAATGATTCCGCCTTCTGTTCCACCACCCCCCACCACTGTTGAGTCCCAGCCTGATGTGGTGTCATTTAGATTTGCGACAAAAAGATATGCACCAAGAGCTGAGCTTTGGCAGGTACAGCATTGCATCCTAAAAATATTTTGTGTGGTCATGGTAACAAGCCCTCCCTTGATAGTTGTGTTAAAGAATCTCAAATAATCATCACAGACAGCCAAGTCACCCAAAAAATTATTAGTCAAGGGAGAAATGTACTGACACTTTTTGTGTCCCAGTCGGTAAGGCGCCACTTTCTTCACACCTCCAACTTTTGTCTTTCACTGAGTGTAAGCATACATTTGTGACTCTGTCATCTCAATCACCTGTTGTCAGGGAATACCACACTACCACACAGTCATTTTTCACTGAGAAAATCTGAAAACCATGAACACTACAATTATCACGGTTTTTGGATTTGAACAGTTTCATTGTATTTTTTTTTAATTTTCCATCATTTTGGAACATGGATATGTTGACCTTCCAAAAGATGATACTGGTGTAATTATGACCAGTGAAACACTTGTAGAATTTGGTATACATGTACTGTATATTGCAACATTCTTTGTTGTTATTAAAACTAGCAAATTGGTAGCAGACCTCACAGCTGGGATTTTGTTCAGTCAAGAAATGGACACCATGTGTATGGACCTGTTGATTTGTAAGTTTTTGATTTTATGTAGAAAGATGAAAACCATTTAATAAGGCCTGTTGTTGTATGGCTAGTTTTTGTACAGTAGATGATATAATGCACATTATGATTGGCTAAGCATAGCAAAGCACTTGTCCCATAATGCCCACAGGCTGATTACAGATTATGCAATTTAGAAAAGAGAAAAAAAAACAAAAGGCCATCTAAAGGCCACATTTGTTTTATTCACGCCATTGAAAATTGTTGTTACTAGAGCAAAAAACTGACCAAACATGACCAGGAAACACGACCAGGAAAACTGTTAGTGAAATATTTTACCTGGGCTTGGAAAATTTAATGAATAGGTTACCGTGAAGTGACGACTTCTGCTTGAATTAAGTTTTTTTTTCCTTTAGAACTGTTATGTTAGCCATGTACAGTGTAATAAACAATTTAATAACCTTGACCGTTCAGTTGTTACAAAACCTCGGCCTGCCTGTTTTGACCTCGTGAATATAGCAAGGCCTCAGTTTGAGATTTTCCTGTAATGACCTCACTCTTGGTTATTAAGAAGTTAATGTCAGGATGCATTAATGTTTTTATGTGTATTAAATACATGTAACTTATAAATTACACACCCTTACACCTGCCCCTGGCCTGCCCCTGCCTTTTGCAAAAAATAATGCTTATTAATAAAAGGTTACCTCAAATTGACCCAACAGTAAATTGTTAGGAATATTAATTATAACGTTAAAGTATCTTTTAAGTGTACAAAAAAATTGGGCATTATCAATAGCTATCAACACTTAATTTTTTTTCTCTATGCTAACTGCATGTTTTACATGTCTGGCTTTCAATGATGGTCCTTGATTTCAATATTCAACTTACCGACCAGTATTGTGGCCATATGGACAAATAAAACAGGCAAAGTGGCAAATGCATACTGTAAGGTTCAGGGTCTCTTTGTGTGAAATTTCTATTTAGAACAACAATTTATAAGATATGAAAAGAGGAATTGTTTTATTGCTTGTAGATCTTTGAACCGTCAAGTAACTTGTATATAATTTTTCTTTTATTATTTTGTTCTGCTAAAAATAGCTGCACTCCAAGCAAAAGGACAGGACATGTTCCAGGATACAGGTTTGATTGCATTAATTGAAATTAGTAGTTATCATTAATCTTAGTTAATTGATACTAACTGAGCGCATGATAATTATAAATCAATATAATCACAAGTTAAAATAAACATTTAACAAGTAGCAAATGCTTTCTTATCCAATGGTTGGTGTAACAAGATTGATCCTCTGCCTGTGCAGAGACGTCTGATAGCACTATAGACATGACTGGCCCACAAAATTAATGGTGATAGGGAACATTTCAGAGGACACGTCTATCTCTGTTTGGAAAGATTAGGGACAGAACTCCATGGTCACCTTGTCTGGTCTTTTTCATTACATGTTGTGGAAGAAGGATAGGTGGCGATACCATCACTATTACCACCCCACTACTGTCATCAGTCATCAACATTATGGAGGCGATCAGCATCAGGGTGATGATGATTGTCGTCATCATCATTATTATCACAATAACCATTACCATCGTTACCATCATTACCATCATTACTACTTGTTATCATCATCATCACCACCAACTCTGCCACCACCACCACCACCATCATCATCATCATCATCACACCAACACTGCCACCACCACTACCACCACCATCACCATTACCATCATCATCATCATCATCACCATTACCAACATCGTCACCATGACTACCACCACCACCATCATCGTCATCATCATTATCATCACCACCAACACCACCGCCACCACCACCACCATCATCATCATCATCATTATCACCACCATATTGATCATTACCACAGTCACCATCATCATTGTCATCTCTCTTGCCATTTATACCATAGCCATAACCATAGTCATAGCCATTATCACTAACAACACTATCACTACTACCACTATAGGCCATTTCCGAATTACCTCCAGCCTCTTTTTCAAAGCGAGTCCTGGTGCTCATCCTTTCATATGCAAATCAATTTTCATTCACAGGAAAATGAGTTTAATTTGCATGTGAATGAAAATTGATTTGCATCAGGAAAGGATGAGCACCAAGACTCGCTTTGAAAAAGAGGCCTGAGGTAATTTGGAAATAGCCTATTGTTACTGTTAAAGTTAGTGTTAGGCTCGATTCCCGGCCGCTACTTCGGGAAATGTGCCGCGGAAATCGAGACTACGTCAGTGTCGGCATAACGATTACCTTAATACTACTTAGGTAGTCTAAAAGGATGCTTATACGTTGTACATCTTTGACCACCAGGCTTTTTCAAGTTTAGTGCTCGTCGAGCTGAACAATAGGGAGCGTAAGAGCCGACGACGGCAACGCAATGAGAACGCCACAAAACAGTGCCGTTGCCGTCCTCGTTGTTTAAGCTCCCTAACATCCATCTAGCAACGCCCAGGCGATACCCTTTCAAGATCAGGGAGTTATTGTTGTTGTACTAACCTTTTCTTCCTCACGCTTCTTTTCAAAGCTCACCTGTAGTCATGTGTGAAAAGCAATGAGCGTTCTTTTGCGTTAACACCTGTTTGTGTTTACCTTCAGCGGCCATTCCCCAGGCTATGGGGAGAGAGATCATCCCAGAAAATCGTTTACTCCTATTGCTGTGACGCGGACATCGAAACCGAGATATACAGATACGGCAAAGTATGTCAGTTGTACGGAATTTAACATACTCTGGCTTACTCTTACATTTTAAAGTTATTTTTTGTAATATTTTGTCCTAAATTCGTTCTGGAGTGTAGACGATAATGCAGAATGATTCAGTTCATTTGCTTGACTGAATTACTCGTTGACTTTCAATTGACTTTGTGCTTGCGTTTTGATTCTTTTTTTCTTTTTTGCAGGCGTGGTAATATTCCTGGATACACGGGCTGTGTACTGTTTACAGCTCATCATCCGAGTCATAGTAAAGAGATAGATCCAAAAGCCTGTACCACAGCAAGGGTATACAGGTATGAGTACATACAGAAATGGTTGATGTTCATAGTTTCAAAGCGGAATTCTGTTTTGGTAGTTTATCTCATTGTAGCCCCGATGGCGAACAGTACATGGTTTTCGCGTGGTCACAAATATTTCTCCCTGTAACAGCTTATCGTTTTCTCAGCTTTGTTGTTTACCCTTTTTAACTTTCTTTAAGATCACGGTTAGCCGTACGGGTTTAAGTCTAGTGAGTGTAGGGAAGTGGGCGAGTGAAGTTTTAAAAGCCTGGAAAGAAGACATTTCCTCTTGACTGTCTTATGAAAGGTTCATTGTCAGTTGATTTTCAATCGTTAATCCTCTCAACTGTTTCATTTGATTGATCAGTCAAGGCTCAACAACAGTTTTGCTGTGCTAAATAATTTTGTTTTTATCGCCTCACAACGAAACCCATATGGTTGTCACAGGCAATGTTTGTGTTTTTTTTTTCTTTTTCGATATTTTGATAGCCGACACAGAGGAAAGACGCTTGAATTGAGCGAGAAAAACACTATGCGCTACACTAAATTCTCAAAAAAAAATCCCTTGGCAAAAAATTATCCTTGCTAGAAAAGGACTTCAAACATAATGAACCATCGTCTATTTAGTCCTTTCAACTATAAGATCAAAATTCGTATTCTCATTTGCCCGTGTGCTTGTCCTATTGAAGCAGTAGAGAATGAAGTTGGGATTTTCGGTTTTGGTGCCTGTTGCGGTGTCCGGTTTTTCCTTTTTTGAGCCCATCTGGCCTTTGGTTTTCGGAAAAATTACAAGCAGTTTTTCGAATTTGGTATCCGATTTTGTATTCGTTTTTCTTATTTGGTTTCCGGTTTCTCTGCGACAATGATTATGAACCACTGTGCTCCTCTTGATCAACTGCGTGCGCGTGTCAAGACTCCTAGCGTAGACATTATTGGTCGTTATTGAGAGAAATGCGTGACAAACCTCAACGATCCCATTTAGCCCTTATGTTCCACTTGGCACCAATGTATCAGATCGATTAGGGGTTTGGCAATTGGATTGTGTACTTTTTCGGATTTTGGTTTTCAACGAAATTTATTTCGTTTTTTCGGTTTTGGGTAATTTTTGTGCTGTTTTTTTGGTTCTAACAGACCCCAATGTCCCCCTCTTAAACTGACAAGCAAATTTGTAATAATAATGTGTATTATCATTTGTCTCACGATGGAGTCACTTGAGATGTAGAACACGACTATTCGGCTGCTTACTGCTGGTCTTCATCCGGCGATAAGGTCGACTGGTTACGCTCCACCATTTGAATCACAGTGGTCGGCTGTGATTGCTGCATTTCAATCTTACATTGTTTCAGCGAGAGGTTGTTCCCTATGCTGTCCGCTGATTTCTTGTTGTGTTTCTTGATCGTGGGCATCCACGCTTCAGGAATTTTGATTTCATTATCAATATTGATATTATTTCGGGGGAGTCTTGTTTGGATTTAAGCACGCCCAGGAGACCGGCCACTATCCGCTTTGGGACGAGGCTTACTGGTACACCCGTGGGGTCAAGGGAGATTTCCACATAAGACTCCACCCGGACCGGAGCGGGAACAACCTCTCAACGGAACAGTGTAGGGTCATAATACACCAATCACAGCCGACCACTGTGATACAAATGGTGGAGTGTAACCAATCGATCATGTCGCCTGATAAAGAATAGCAGTAAGCAGTCGAAACGTCGCGATCAACATCTCAAGTGACAACATCGTGAGAAACAATAATACACTGTATTTGTATTGTAACTACATGTGCCACGACTGAAGAACCACAACCTTTTTATCAAGCAGATTCATCTTGTGTGATCCCAGCTTATCCTTAATTCCCGTGACCACTGTTTTATAACGCGTTCATATTACAAGGAAAAAAATGATACTGGATCCATCTAAGGTTCACAGGGTTAAACTTCGCGTAGTTTTGCTGTTACTGTTACTCAGTTACTTACTGATGCCGCCATTTTTTCACCCGACAGAGAACTTAAAGTACCGTCCAAGGTCCATTTGTCCCCGTTCAAACACAAAGGACCGATGTCGAAGATGGTGACGTTGACTCGCCCATATAATCCATTCAACAAAATTTAGAAGATGGCCACCATCCGTGTGAGGTAGAAATAGGGTATGCAATCGATTGAGCGGGATTTAAGCCAAGTAGAGTGACACTTGCAAGGAAAAAAAAGATGTGATACAAATGTGACTGAGACTACTACAATCGCACAAGCTTTTTAAAGGGTACCTCAGCCAAGCAAGTCTTCACTGCTGTTGAATCAGTGAGATACTGAAGTTGTATTGGTAAATTATTTGAACTGTTTGAACAATACCACAATTTCAAATTAGTGTGATATTTTTGACGTTACGATAACACGGAAAATCGCTCAGAAATAGGTTCGCCATACTGATTTTTGCAAGTTTGCGACGTTTCTTGGAGACGTATTAATTCAATTTTCGGGGAGACCTGAGAGGGGATTTCAATTGAGCATCGACAGTAAATGGCGTTTGCTTTGGTTTTGATTTGCGCATTGCTTTGCGCTGTGATTCGTCAACTCGCGTAGCTTTTCCAACCTTTGGAAAGCAAAATCGAACCTAAACTAATCGCCACTTGCACGCGTGCATTTTCCCGCGCTTTCCACCTGTACGTCGGTTACACGTAATTGCTTCAAATTCTGATTGGCTCGTTGCAGTCTCTCTGTGTGTTGTGATTGGCTGAACTAATTGCTTCGGCTTTGGTTTTACGACAAGTGCTCTAATAGAAGTTTGAATTTAATGCGGATTAAACAAAGAACGGTATGGCGTGCAGATAAACACTGCCATCACTTTATACATGTCTTTGTTAAATATAATCGCAATTTTTTATTTTTGTCTTGTTGAGTTTGAATCAGGTCTTTACTAAACTTCATGGTTCTGCTAATTTTGATACTGCAAATTGATGATCTACGAACCGGATTTTGCATTAATCGCCTGGATTAACAATGTCACACTAGCCATTAATTGGGCCATTAGTTTTTCCTCTTAGGGCCTGTTTGCATGGACGGAGGGTGCCCTCCGGCAAACCGATTTATCCGGATAACAGAGCTACCCTGGGAGAGCCAACTTTTCATACGTTTGTTTAGAAAGGCATTGAAGAGGTTGTACATACGTGTACAAGACATGGTCGGCACCTGCCTTCCTGGCACACCCTGTCTACTTACCCGACGCACCCTTCTAGGAGGGCTATCTTTTTGCCATCCGGGGTGAGAAGACCAGCTAAAGCAGCGTTATAGTCCAATGCAGCTTTTAACGTTAACTGCTCCTAATGACTATACGCTCAATTAGTAGAAAACAAAATAACCCCAAACAGTGAAAAGCGGCCCTTAGCTGAACGAGTGATACAAAAATTAAACTTGCCGCCAAAACGTTTCTTTTGTCCGCCATTTTGTTTGTTGTGCTTAGCGGCCGCCTAAGATAGCCCACTGACAATCCCGCTTAGGTGAGTTGCATGTAAAGGCGGCCTGTATTTTAACCCTCCTGGAGGCCGTTTCTCGAAGTTTCCGGTATTACCCGCCCGTTAAGCAGTTTTGTTTTCCCTTCCAGATGGGAGTTTCAAAATTTTGAAAATTATACAGTAAAGTTATCAGGTAAAGAAACAAAATGGACTTCGTTAGAGGTCAGAACATACCCTACTTTTATTGAGATTTTGAGTTCAAAATATGGTTTGTGGGCCCGTTAAGTTACCGGGACTTTCGAGAAACGGGTACCTAACCGGGTAGGCTGAGTATCCCGGTTAGCCTTGATACCCTGCCTCCAAGTGAACAGGGCCTTAAAGATCTAAGTGTGCCACAAAAGTCTAAACCTGACACCTAAGTCAAGAACAACTCGTGCTCAAACAGTTGATTCATTCCTTATGATCAACTCTCATCAACTCTGCCGATTATCTATATTTCTTTCATGTTAAGTTTTGCGTCTAAACAGCTTAGCGATTAAGGCCATTTCATTGGCCGGAGTTTACTAAAAGCGAACCATTGCCTACGCGTTGTGCACAAATTCATTAGGTGGACAATAGTTCAGAAAAGTTATTTTGTAGTAACGTATTATTAAGCTTGAGGGTGTGTTTTCAGTTTTCCGGATACATATAGTTCAGCAGTTGTAAAATTCGTAAGGACGAAAGTCACCCAATCGTCACTTCTCACCCTCCCTATTACCACGTTTACTAGTTTTTTTTTTTTTTTGCGTGCTTTCTATAAATTGCAACTTTGTAAATAGTACTAGTACTATAAAACATTTTATAAAAACTTATTTATTGAATTAATTGAATGGATCATTAATAACTCTGTTTGATAATAAACTTTGTTTACCGCGAATGTGCGATAAGTTTGGGCATTCTTTTCACATTGAATGTCTTGTTGCCACTGCGTTCTGTATAATGCAGATTTCTTTTCAGTATTATAAATAGCTTAAAATCATTGAAAATCATCTGTTCAACTTGTATACAATACACTTTATAGTGTGCGACTTTTTACTGGTCATTGCCCACGGTCAAGAGCCATAATGGGACAGTGTCCCATTATGGCTCTTGCTACGGTATGTTAGTCCAGATGTCAAACAAAGTATAGATGACGTCATTTCGTCTTGATTAGCAAAATGGCAGAAATTGTTGAACATCGCGAGGAGTTAATTAAAGACATTAAACACAAGGAGTTGGGAGTAGCAGGAAAAGGGTGTTTCTGAGGCTAATGGCAAATAGTACATGAAGGAGACTGAAAATAAAGCCTCCCGTTACATTGACGTGTGCAAAATACGTGACTGGAAAAAAAAAAAAGCTTTGAAAAGTCATAATTCAGTTCTACTTCGGTATAATTCAAGTAGGTTCAATGTTACCGTAAACTTCTCTGTACTTCAGACAACGTAGAATCTATTTGTTAACTCGAAAGTTCAGCTCTCAAATAGAAAGGTGCCGGATCGCTGTTTGTGGCCGTCTTGCTACCCGGGCCAGTTGTCGCAGCGAATGATGTAAGATAAAGTCGCAACATAGTTACTGCTGTGTTGCAATGCTACAACTCTGCAACAAATCTTCAGGCGTTACTTTCGGCAGTCTTGCACTGGGCAGAGTGCCGTCTCATGTAGTCTCGTGATAAAGTCGCTTCCTACACATACTCACTCAGTACTTTGAATGTCCAATATGTTTAACGTTTTATCATATCTCTGATAAAGTGAACCGGAAAAATCACGTTTTATTCAAACAGACCGACTGAAGCTACACTGATCAAATGATATGACCCCATATACACTTGCCAAAAGAGAAAAAGTAACCCAAGTTTGTGTTCTGTACAGTATCTGATGAATTAAGACTTCGGCCATCATCTGGGACATTTTACCTTGTTTACTAAGCTTTTGCACGTGATCTTCGTTACCGCTCTATTACCCAGATGGTTATTTCAGATCGTATGCCAATTTTAGGATGCTAAGTCAAAGAAAGGCCTACCACTAACTACAACAACCTCTGGTAAAAACTTCTAGTTATCTTTCAGCGACAGCCATAGACTTATTTCCGCGTCAGAATTTTAATTAAAAGTTATCCAAGTTCATGACACTGAGGCCCGGTTCAAACGATCTTCACATACAACAACAACAACGAATGCTTTAATTGCATGACCATAAAGGAATTACAGTATTGCAAAAGCTACTAGTCTAAATATAATTACTAATTCAACTAATTAATGTAAAACATTACAAAACATTATAGTTCTCATTCATTCATTGATGTTAATAGGCCATTTCCGAGTTCATGTCTGCCTCCTCTTCAAAACGAGTCTAAGTGCGAAGTTTTTGTTATGAAAATTAGTTTTCATTCATATGTAAAATAGAACTAATTATCATCACAAAAACTTCGCACTTAGACTCGCTTTGAAGAGGAGGCAGACATGAACTCGGAAATGGCCTATTTGTTTCTTAATTCAAAGCATTGTGAAATAAATGGGATTAATTGACAGTTAATTAAATATTCAGAAGAATTTACAAGAATAGATTCAAAGTATCGTGTGAAAGACATGGTGTTCTGAAGTCAGGTATTTTAGTTTCTATTTTGGAGAAAAATATGTCACTGATGTGAGAATAGGCCCTATAATCTAGTAAGAAATGATTTTCATCTTCAACTTTGTTACTCTTACAAAGGGAACATACCCTTTCAAGGCGAGGGATTTTTTCGTATCCACCTGTTTTAATTCTAATTTGATGACTACTTATTCTAATTTTGGCTAATGCTTTTCTCAAAGCGTTTTTTCGTGATAAAACTAGGTACGGTGAGGGGCTATAGTCCTCTTTGATTGTACAATAGAAACTGAGTTTTGTGATTGTTGAAGGGTCTGGTTCCAGTACTAAGAGACGTATTTATTTGGGGTATACCATTTGACTATAGAGTCATTCAATGAATTACACGAAGAAATGTCAGTTTAGATCGTAGTAGTCAACCATCTTCATGAAATTAGAGAAAAGTCCGCTGTAATGAAGGTCAATTGAAATTTGTAAGGCTTGTTTAACTATAGAATCTTCATCTTTACCTTTCAGATAGCCTAGGTAATTTAGAATCTTTTTATATCAATGATCATGGGGAATTTACCGAGTTCAGCTCTACATGCAATGTTGGATGCCTTGTTGTGTACTTGTAAATAACGTTCACAGAATTGTAAATGTGTTTTCTCAATTACAGAGCTGTCCCAGCACTTAAAATCTGATTTAACAAAAGAACCCCAACTTCACTGTTGTAATGGGTTAAAATTGCTAAAATCATTGAGTCAAAAATTTTACATGCAAGTGAGGGCTTAAGACCGTTCAGATTAGTGTGCCGTCTTAAGCTGAAGAGCGTATGAAGAGCTTTTTGTCATAGCTGTTCCAGCGAAAGTGTAAAATTTCCGGAAGATGTGACGTGAGTTTCTTGGTAAGTATAGTTTTGGACAACGTCAATTACCTTATTACCTATGTGGAACATATATTCACATTTTCGTGTGCATCGTTGAAAAATCATTATTTTGGTTTCCTTTGGATTTATTATAGGCATCCAAGAGTTGCAATATGAAGATAGTACGTTAAGGCAGTTTTGTAGCCCAAGTTTGAATCGCGATAATATTATCAAGTCATCTGCGTAAAGTGGAGAGTTTAGTCTGGTACCATTTGGTAATACGAAAGGGTCTGATAAAACATTGTCAAATGAGAACGCTAGATAGCAGAGGACTTAAAATGCAGTCTTGCCGCACACCTCTTGTGTATTGAAAAGCCGATCGCGTTTTGTTATTTCCAATCCTATAACAGAGCAGGTAGACTTCGAGTATAGACTTTTTATTTGTACCGAATCTAATGCAAATGAGGGAAAACACTAGATTTTTCTCATATGCATTAGATTCGGTACATGTGAAGTTCGACGTTTGAACCGGGCCTGAAGGAAATAAAGTTTTTCCTATTCACAACCCCTTCGGAGAAAACGTGAGTATGTAAACTTCTAACGACAACGATGAACTTCACGTTACTACTGAACTAGCACTTTTTCTTGCTGCGTCACTGCCTACACCCACCCTTTTCGAAATCACACGTAAATCCCTGAGGACAGCAATGGACTCCGTCACCACAGCACACAGCATTAGAACCAGGACAGCATTTGAACCAACCATCAGGAGAGGCACAGCATGTTGTATGATCTGGACATTCAGTTTCGCCATCGTAACAATCAACATTCCTCTTTCTCAAGGACATCTTATTCGCATCTAGCACTGATCTGGGAAGGTGTGCACTGCGTAACTTGGTGTCGTGTTTATATGGACTCTCGATGAGATGAAAGGGCACGCTTCGGTCTTTCGTTTTGCCATTGGATCCATCAGATAGAACCAACAGTGTTAATACAAGCACGATCGCAATCATCTAGACCTGGAATACAAAAGGTAATCAGTTGGAGGTAGACTAATTTATACGTGCCAGTCTTGAAATAAATTCCCGTCGCAAAGAAGAGAGTAATCCTGTAGCTCTTCCAGACCTATATTGCCATTGATCCCCATGACCTGTAGCTTCTTTTGTTATCAGGGCTAGGGGTATTGTTTGTCAGACCGCGTCTCGGCTGGAGAGCTACAGGGTCTATCAGAGAAGAACGTTACCTGGAATCAAAACTGAAGAAAAGTTCAAATTGCACTATTGTTGAATACCATGAAGCGGTATAAGTACTGTGCATGTACTGCTATATATAACTGATTCCACGAACTCAGATAAAGGAAGTTATTTACGGCAGCTGTTAAATGAATTTGCGCGGATTTGTTTGTTGTTTCGCCTTTGTACCCTTAATTTAAAAAGAGTTTTTGATTTGCATTGCGTTTTTAATTTCTTTTTGCACGAGCTATTTGTTTAAGATAGAAAACGAAATCCCATAAACTGAAACTCAGTGAATTTTCCATTTTCAATTGCTGTGTTTTGCCATTACCATGAAGACATAACGTGCACATCGACAGATGTTTCTTTTTTGTGCTTCTGAATTTCGGATCGAAAAACCCTTTGAAAAATGTTATAACTCCTTCGTAGTTACTCACATTTATTTACTTTAATCTAATTACTTAGTACCTTTCCCGTCAGACAGTAAAAAGAAAATATTTCCCCCACCACTCCATCAGCCCCCATAAGGTCTTAATAATTAATTTATCATTTCGCCCTAGTCTAGTCATTTCCAATAGAAGTTGAGACAATTTTGCCTAAAAAATATGACAAGATACCATGAGGGCGACGCAGTAGAAAAAACATCGTCTTTTAAGTGAATTCATGTTCTCGGCAATCTTCATCGCGATTAATTAACTATTGGCGAAATTTTCCTGCAATCAAATTCTAAGTTCCAGTCCCAAGTTCAAAAAGAAAAGGAAAAATTTGTCGTCGGGTGTTTACGTCCTCCATAAACGTGTGATTGTGCAGAAATGTACCAATAAGTGTGGTGAATGTGCAGAGTTGATGCTTTGATGTTCTGTTTCCCATTGCCTTCGTGCGGGAGATACTTTTGCTTGGCAAATCTGCTGAAGGCTCTCCTCCCTCCCTTCCTCCCTTCGTTCATGTTGTGTACTGGTCTACCGCAATTTCACCTGCTTTCTGTCAGCCCCTATTTACATTCGCCCTTTCTGCACCAGGCTTAAGTAAACCGTTCTCTTAAACATACTGTCCTTAGTTTGTTCAGCTTTAAGCTAAGTTCAAATTTGTGTTCCCTTAACTTGACGTCTCACTGCCTCAAGTTAAACAAACTTCAATCGCAGCTAGACATCTTGATTGTAAACCTTTCTCTAGTGTTATTGTTCGAGGGCGGGTTATGTTAGTATTTCTTTAAAGTTATAAAAGTTATACATGAAAAGTACACGAAAAGTAAGAGTGAATGTTTCTTGCCTAGAATGATAAGAATCAATGCTCTGTGCAAGACTGATATAAAATACAATATTTTATTACAGACCTCTCAAGTCTCACTGTTTTGCCCTGAAAGACAAGCCCCCGGCCGGTTTCACGATCAGTCACAAAAATCCGGCCACGGTGAATCCGAATTCACATTTACCATTTTCTTTGTACATTGTCGTATCTTGCTAGCAGAACTCACTGTCTTGTCCCAGTTCTATGTAAATCCGTCCGTAAATTTTAAGGCCATATTTAACTATTTCTCACCTGATTGGCTGGTTCTAGCATAACAGCCTAAAATGTCTGTTCCAATATTTGTATTGTATTTTAAGTAGTTCATCAACTGGCAGAAAGCAAACACTTGCTATTGATGAAAATGTAATATTTCGTATCAGTAGGTCAATCTCAAAATTCTTACTTAAATCTTACCAGTTTCCGGTTCTAAAAAGTGGAGAATCTGATTTGAATATAACGCCGGCATGAGGTTGGAGATGAGAAATTGAAGACAAATTACATGATGGCTGAAGAGTAACCGATGTAATACCGTAGCTAATGTTCCTTTCTCGAAATTATAAGAAGAGACCGTTTGTACACCTTACCTAGAACATTTTGCTGCCAGAAACAGCAAAATATATGATTACAAAAGATAGAAATGTAAAACATTACATAGCAAATCATTTACACACCACCCGAAATTATACGACTTCGTCCACAGCAAATCTGGTACTCAGTTAAATGTATTCATTCGAATTAAATCGGCCTGAATACATAAAGAATATTTTTATTTTATTATTTTTCAAAAGCAATGATAACGCTGTTTGCAAAGCGCCGGACTGCAAGATTTTGAGGTATATGTGCGTATTTTGTTGCCCCTTTTTAAAATTTAATACTTTCGCGAGAGCTTTGTAGGTATGTTGTTGTTGGTATATATTAGACTAGAATTGATCGTCATGAGCAAAGCTACCTTTCCTTACCCACTGCCTATATTTCGAAGCGTTTGGATTTGTATCGACCTACCGAAACAGTGAAGCTTTCGTCTGCAATCGGTAAGCGGCTGGTTATTCTTCGTGACTTCAGCAATAAGAGAGAATCGAATGTTCATTATGCTACTTGGAGACCCTCTTACGCGATTGGAATGTTTAAAATAATTTGCATTAAATGAGGCAAAATGGATATAAGCTGTTGAGCTTTTATCAGGGTATTTTAAGAAAAAAATCACAAATAACAGTGAAGATCAGTAGAGATTCGACAGAGAGGTAAGCGTTAAATATGTTAATACCAGGGCCTGGGGGTGAAATCAAAATTTCTTATAAAAGACAAGCTTCGATTTCCTTGAAACTAGGACATCTTTTCGACGTATGATCAAAGTTTAGTTTCTCATCGGTTCGAAGCAACAGCCGTTACTATAACAATGGTAACTCAAGGCTGCTCATTTTAAAAAAGTTCACTAAATTATCTCGAAATCCAGTGAGACACTTCACAACGTAACTTTGGCAGTGCAAACTACTCTAGTCCCGCAACGTGTTGCCCAAATTAGGAAAAAATCTGTAAATTTTGAACGACTCGTTTTGTTTATTTCCGTACTTTTGTTCAATGTCTCTTTTCCGCCATTTTCCTAATTATCATGATAGAAAAGCATTTTCAATTCACATTCAGTCTCTTAGGTGACTGTGGTTGAAAGATATTGAACTTTGAATCTACGCAAATTTCGAGCTTTGTGACTTTAGATATCATAATTCCAGTCATCTACGACACAGGACCTCTCTTTCCAATGACGCTCAAAAACGAGAATAAGGGCGCGTTTTTTTATTCACAATTCTGGAATGAGAATGACCAGAATAGAAATTGCGCGCGTTTTTCTATTCCGCAATGGACAGAGCGCCATTCGATCCATTCTGCTCCCTGGGGCAGAATGAAAAGATTGCTGCGAATGAAAATCCAAGCATTCCGTACCAACTATTCTTATTCCAGAACTGTGGCACCCTAAGAGTACCAGTTGGATGAGACTCGTGCCGTTGATCAGCGTTGACAACCTGCGAACACACCAACGACGTTGAAAACGAACACAAACGTTTGCAGTATTAGGCACTGAGTTGCAAGGTAGAAAAGTGAACGAGCTACAAAGGTAATGCCCTGAAACACTCTCTTTTTAAATTTGTCAACATTTCGTTCGA
The DNA here is from genome assembly GCA_948470475.1 of Galaxea fascicularis. Classification (NCBI taxonomy): domain Eukaryota; kingdom Metazoa; phylum Cnidaria; class Anthozoa; order Scleractinia; family Euphylliidae; genus Galaxea; species Galaxea fascicularis. The sequence goes on along the minus strand of OX419343.1, from coordinate 9,479,923 downwards.
GTGATTGATTTCTTCTGATTTCTCAAGATTTCTCTTGGTGTTCTTCGGTCGTCCGTGAATAATACCATGACTGAAATCGATACACATCCTTCAATGTTTTGTGATTATCGATTTCGATCGATTGTTTAAAATAATAATAAATTACTAATTTGTCGATTAGCTTTTCGATGATCGATTTCGTTTGATTTGTAACGCCCTGACTCAATTTGTTTTATTTGCTTAACAGCATGCTTTTATATATAAGTTGCATGTACTTTTGATACACTTTGCAAATTATGCCAAGGTTGTGCTCGTTGTAGTCGTGTGATGAAGTACTTTAGTGTGAAACCGTAGTTGAAAATGTCGTCAAAAGCTCTTCAGTAGGTAGTAAGACTTGTGCTTTCTTTAAATACAGAACAGAACGCTGCAGCCAGATTAATAACGAACACTAAAAAGTATGATCATATCACACCAGCTTTATATAACCTTCACTGGCTACCTGTGTTTTACCGCATCTCTTTTAAAATTTTAATTCTTACATTTAAAGCTATTTATAATATGTCACCTAGCTATATTAGTAACTTAGTGTCTATTAAGTCGTGTTCTGTTTATTCGCTTAGATCAAATTCTTCATTATTTTTGGACCGTCCGAAGGGGTGTATGCTCGTTCTTTCTATGCTGCTGCCCCCACACTGTGGAATAGCCTTCCAGCAAATATTCGGGAAATAACATCATTTAGCATCTTTAAGAAAAAACTTAAGTCACATCTTTTTAATTTAGCTTACAACAAATAATTCTTAGTAGTGGCAATGGGTGGTGGTCAGTTGTGTATTTTACGCATTAGGTTTTATTGATATTTATTTATATACATATACATTTTTAAATTCACTTGCAAAGCGCTTTTCTAAATTATGTAAACTGAACAAAAATTTAAACGTTGATAGCTGAACCCAATAATTACTCTGACATTCTCCTGTATGCAGATGCCATTTTGACATTGCCATTGGTTCAGATTTGATCGGATTGTATGTTAAGATTAAAACACTGTGAAAACAGATCAGTTTTCACAAAAATTATCTCTCATAAGCATATAAACACTTAGTGTTTTCCTTGCTGTTGGTAGAGTTAGCAGTATTTGTGAGCACTTTTTATGCGAACCAACATAACAAGACGAGCTCAACTAACTGTTTACCATAGCAATCAGGCTGAGAACTGAAGTAGACTCGGCTGTAGATGTTTTGCATGGTAATTTGGGCCGGGTACTCCCCTTGCAGAATTACAGGGCTTTCGTAGCTCCTAAGAAGTAGGCAGTTTGGTATGGGATTGATGAACATCAGTTGTGCAGTCTACAGAACGGTGATGAATACTGGAAAACAGGGCCTTTTGTATAAACCATCACCCCGATCAAAGCAAGACATTTTGACAGAGTTTTAGGTTTTTCAAAGTTGGAAAATTCAGTAATTTTGTAAGTTACGGTATGTTCATTTGTTATAGTCTATCGGTGCATGTTGTATGTAGGCAGTAAAAGAAGACAAGGATATAAGTGTAGCATATATTTCTTGTGGTGATTTTAATAACCTACTAATACTAAATTACACAACAGAGACAATATGGCAGATTGTTGGCTTCCTTTACCAAAAAGTTCCAGTGATTGCTTTCGAAACACATTATTCTGGGCACAAATAATGAAATCAAATTGTAATTGAAGCGATAAAAGTTAGGGCATTTTCTTTTTTAATATAGGCAGCACTTGAGAACGCAGCGGCCGTTTCTTAGAAGGCATACCGCAATGTCGTTTTCCGCTGATCGATTCAGATATTACGTGATGTGCCCGCGTTACACCTTTTAGCGTGTACAGTGGCCATCTGCACTGCAAGTGTACCCAACAGGGCAACAATGTGTGCCATCACTGCAGCAAACCGCCTGGGGTAGAGGGCAGCATCTATAGATTTCTGAAGACAGTAAGCAGCAGGTGTTACCAGAGGGACAGGTGTTACCGTCGGAACAACCGACGAAACCTTCCATTCGTGGCATTATAGTCTTGTAGAAAGGCTGCAAGTTGACCCATTTCGTTCTCATCAAAGTTCTTCGGCCACGCCTTTCACAAGAACATCCCAGGAGGAACGCTAGCAGGGTTAAAGTAAGCACCGACAACTTCATCTGTCAGAAAATAATTTTCACAAATATACAGAATCCTGAGTTACAGATTAGAACAAAATTAAATTGAAACTCGAATATGGATGGCGGAAGCATTAGAAATGCTAAAAGCTGCCTCAAACTTCAACCTTTCCAATCTTGCGTCCACAAATAATCTGACTACAAGTTGAATATTTCGCGGTTAACCACTTTCGCTTTTATATTTGTTCTGTTATCCACCTTTTAGGAGTTTTTATTTTTTCATTCTTCCTTCTTATTCTAGTTCGGTCGCACACTTTCGCCGAAAGCCACTTGCACTGAAATCATTTCACTGAAATCGCTGTGTAATGACAGGGATATGAAATTTGTAGGTTATTTCAGTTGCGTCGTCATCAAATTTTTCTCAGGTTACAAATGAAATTCAAAACTTGAAATTAATTTATCACTTACTCAGTGGTGCTCCGGTTTAGTCAAAACTGGATGCGACAATTATACCAGCTTAACATATCAACTGAGCCTAAATTTGCTGATCCTTAACTAGTACGTCGCCATACTTGTATTCAATACAGTTAACGGTTTACTGAAGACTAACGATGAACCTCAAATTATGAACTCAAGTATACCTTTAGATGCTGTGATGTACCCCTCGATACGCAGGATCAACCTTGAGTAAGGAAAAGAACTCAACTATGACAACTCAGTGACGCATTCCTCAGTCAGATAAAAAGCCACGTTTTCCTCTCAACGTCGCGTTGGACACCAGTTACTGGTCCATGCATTCAAGACCATTAACCAGTGGACCAGGAATTGACAAAGATCATTTACGTTACTAAAATACTCAATTAAGTCTGCCGTGTACTTGCACTTTTCAAAGCAAACAAGACGACAAACAACAGCAAACAGTAATCAAACAAACGCAATATATTAGGGCAATTGATATTTTGATTTGTATGGCACATGTACCCGTCCAGATATAAAAAGCAGAAAGGACTCTGGCATTCAATTTACCGCCGGTAAGTGTGAATTAAAATGGAAAATAAAGTTGCACCTTTTCGCGTGGACTAACGTGGGACCCGAAATGAGAACCGAAACTCAGCTCGGCTTACACTACTTTGGTTTGGCCCAAGCATGTTGATTCCATATTTCGGTTTTTAAATGTTTTCAGCCCAGTTTTAATCAATGGTCCTCTTTTATGCCATATCTGTCAAAAAGCGTTAAACTGTGGAGGCGCAACATTTTAGAAAGTGTTTGCACCGATCCGCGATTCATGCATTGTTTCAATTAAAGAATAGATTATCAGCGGGGTGAATCTCTTTTACCTAAGAGCGTGAATAAGACAACATAATACCATTATAGGAATTCAAAACTGTCATAACTATCATTTAGAAAAAAGGTACCTGTGTTTAATGGTCTGAGACCTTTCCCGAAGCACAATAGGAATAAAAGCTGCCACCAAAGTACGTAACGTTTGTCATCGTAGACATCGTATAGTTACTGCTTATTCAAACTACTTTCTCATCATTACACAAAAAATTTCCAAATTCTGACCGATTTGGTCCAGGGTCTGTTTCTCGAAAGTCCCGAAAACTTTTCGGACCCGAAAAGCCATTTCAAAAACTGCGATCCGGTTATTCTACAAAGCTCGTCTTTTACTATGATTTCAAGATGCGAAAGGACAAACTTATTGCAAAATTTCATGCCTGAAAATGTCTTCGTTTTTAAGATACGAACAATGATATGGCACCTGGAAAGTTTCGGGAGTTTCGAGAAACGCACGCCTGATGGCCACAGGTTTGTCACAAAGGCAGTCCTAACGACTGTTAATTGCTACCCTCGTTAAAGTCGTTTTTTTTTTCAACCTAACGGAATATTGGGTAGTGTGAGGTTTGAGAAACTCCAACACTTATAATAAACAAGTTACAGTGTAATTCTCATAAGTGATTAATCTGATTCACAACAGCCGGGATGATGATTATCACGGCTGCACTCAGTTTAGCGTCCTCATCACCCTGCCTGTCTCGGACCTTTAAACTGGTTTTAAACATGAATTCCATTTTTTTCTCTGTTTGCATGGAGGACAAATAGACACCGATGGTTCATGATTCTTGGAGCTGCCTTAAAAACACAACTCTCCTTTATACCATGCCAGAGCGGTTCAGAATCAACAATGATCTTTTCAGTTGGGGGAGCGAAGTAAACTGATCTCACGAGTTACAATACTAACAATAACTTGAAACTGAGTCATTACAAGATACAAAAATACCCATAGTGTACGATGTAATATTCGTACAGGGTTGCCACTCATAGGAAAAGAAAAAATTCCCTGACATTTCCCTGACTTTACACTGACCACAGAACAATTTTCATTGACCATCCAAGCAAATCCTTGGGCAATAAAACCAGTACCTGAAACCACAGAAATCAGTTATTTTGCTGCATTTTATGAGACGAAAACACCTTTAGTACCAAACCAAATGGCTAGCCAAAAGTAGAATTCCCTGACTTTTCACTGCCTTTCAGGTATTTCTTCATTTTGACCGTGGCAACCCTTCCAGGTATTGGCAAGAGTTATTAACCTGGAGCATGGGAATGCAGGATACATTTGAGCGCTCGAAACCAGGGGAAGATAGCACATATTGCGTAGCAACAGCCTAATAACATGCTTGTTTTCAGTTGGTGAGGTTTTTGTTAAGGCAAATGCGATAAACGTTCTTCTGAGTAACATTCATGTATGTGTTGAATTACAAATACAAGCCGGTACGTGCCTTATACTTTCGCTCTGCGTCAGCGGGTTTCAGTACACGTGGCGAAATAACCAACCTTAACGGTTTCTTGCAAATTGATTTTATACAGTTGGTATCGTTTGGACCTGAAAAAGAGGCCCAACCGCGATAACACAAAGACGATGCGTTCTCCAGTTGGATTGTCTGGGCATGAATCTAACTGGTGTTCTCCTTATGTGGTCGTCAGGTGATCAAGTTACTTCTAAAAGAAAGCGATTGATACAATGTATAAATTCTTTTGTTTAACTATCTTGACTGGGCAAGAATATTACATTAACTGCCTATTTATTTATTATTATTATTGGTATCTTCTAAGGAGCCCACATGGGGCTAGCAGCGGGAGACCAGGTCTAGTGGAATTCGTCCGGGAAAATTGGCAAAGAAAAGTTGCTTGAGAGGAATGTATTCAGTGTGGTTTTATGAACAAAGTTGATGAGGTAAATTGGCCCTGTAACGAGATTCGAGTGTCGATATTTCGAGCGTCAGACCTTTGTCAAAGCGTGTCTTTTTCACGGTATGAACTCATTTGATAAAACAAATTACAATCTCATGTTTTCTTTGGAAACCATCCCCTTTGTATTCAACTGCTATTCAATAGTCAACTCAGTTTTTATTCACTTTTCTGATATCTGAAAATTGTTCCGGCCTTGTAATTTTCAAACACCTTACAGGCCCCACTGAAACGTAAAGTTAAGTGACCTGAAAAATTCATAGGGTGCAACTGGGACTTTTTGCTGCTTCAGTTGTGCGGCAAACACAAGGATTTACTACTTTGCAGTAAGAAGGGAAACTCAAGGTTTATTCCCGCTGATAGCTGGTTAAAGGCTCAGCCTAACCAAGAAAGTCAGTAGAAACAGACATTGGAACAAAATAAAATAAAATACAAAAAAAATACACTGTTTATAGTGGAAGTGCACTTAGCTATGAAGCTAGTTTACAGGCACTCCACTTAAATCCATAGAAACAAATAATTCAAATAAACTTAACATGATAAGAATCCCAACTTGCGGGAGGCAAACCGGTTGGCTATTTTACAAGGATGACCGAGGAGTTGAACCAGGTACTTACCCAGAACAACACCAGCTAGTGGCCAGAATGGGATTTGAACCTGGGTCACACGCACTGAAATCCAGCACCCTAACCACTCGGCCACCCTGCCTCCTCAAAACAAAATGGGCATAATACATTGTGACAATCTGGCCTTAAAATCCAGTTTCTCCAAAATTTGCTTTCCTTTTTGTCCAGTTACTGGCTGGTGCTACAGGTCTATAGCCAAACTACTATTCCCATTATGATATTGATATAAATTCAGTGAAAGCTCAGATTTCATCCATTCTTTAACAAAGTCCCATGTGGCGCTTGCCCATTCACTGTGAAGTGCCATTTCTCTTTCTTTATGACAATAGTCTTGGCCTAATGCTGGATCACGATACCTCCCCACTTGGTTATTAGATGTACATGTCCCTTCATCTCTTGAGGCTGACTGGAAGAATGACCTCAAGTCAGGGGGGTCCTCCATACTCAGATGTGGGTAAAACTGTTTTTTCAGTTGAAAGCTTGCATGGTTAAATGAGACAGTTGATGGGCAGATGACAAAAATCTGTTAAGATGAAAAGGGTTTACAAAAAAAGGTGAGCAGTTCATAGGCCCTCATATAATGCTGAGTACACAAGAAGTAATCAAAATTAAAGCTGACATTTTACATGTGCCTTATTATTCACAGTAGATATGTAGTGTGCCACATAAACTACTTAATTTTGCTGACGAAATATTGTAATTACTGGTGTGAGAGAAGCACTGGTCTGTTGCAACAGTTTCACTAAAACCTGGAGCCAGTTTGCGGTTTATCCTGTTCTTCAAGTCTCACAAAACTGTTACTGTCCAGTTAAGGATTAGGGTTAGGGGACTCTTTAAGACATCTATCATAAAGTACCATGAATCTCATTGTGTAGGCGTATTGGACAACCCTCTGAAATCAGTGTGTGAACATTTAATGCATTGTTCAGACATCTTTTACTTATTTCCGTACGCTAAGAAAGTAAAGCACACAGATAACTGAGTTTGTTCCCCCTTCCCCCCCTCTCCCATTCCCACAGAGCATAATTTGCTTGGTTTAATTACAGTCGAACCAGGTCAAGCATACCTCTGTAGATTATATTAATGAATCGATTATTTGAGAATTGAACCCATTTGTCGTTCAGAGAATGCTTTTATTTTGGAAATGAGCATGTCAATATTCAAATCAAAATTGGCGGTTTCTGATTGGATTATACAAACAAAGGATGTTCCTTAAATGAAAAATGTATCTTGTTTACAAAATGGTGGCAAGAAACCAAGCAAGACCGAACCTACAAGCCTGAAAAACCAATGCAATCAGCGGGGAAATTCTTGACTAGTGCAATTGTGGATTTTCCAGAAAGCAGATTTCTCGTGTTTTGTAATGCTTGCTGTCCTCTGAAAGATGGTTAGCCATTTTCAGCGGGACGGAACTTTGACTGCTCTAGCCCGTGGTGAGTGTGAGCCAATATATGATGTGTTATAGTGCAAACCAACAACCTATGATTGGGAGATAGAAAATAAGCCTTTCCTTGAAGAATTTGTGATTAGTTTTACCACCTGTTTCAGAAACCAAATTTTGATTTGAACATTGATTTCCTCATTTTTAAAATGAAAGCATTCTCCGAATGACCAACAGGTCCAATTTTCGAATACTTGATTCATTAATGGGATCTACAGGGGTACGCTTCACCTGGTTTGACTGTAAACCCTGAATGAATTACAAGGTTATTTTAAAGAACAAACCAATCATACAAAGTTTGGAGTCACTGTATAAGAGTAAGTTGACATTGAAATGATAAACCACAATAAAAAGCATACTGGATTTAATAGCAATTTGATTGGTTTGACTGAAATCAGACACAAACTCATATGACTTTTAGTTGCAGCCACAACATACCACATGTTTTTATGAACATGCAATGCACAGTACCGGTAATTATCACATCATGTAATTATTGAAGTGGTACTTTTGAAAAAATACTTGTTTGTGTTCTTCCTATAGATGTTCACTTTAACCCATTGGCATCTGGAACTTTTGCCAAAAATCACGTTTTCAAGCTAGTCGAGTCATTTTCTTGCCACTATCTAGCAATTAGGAGCTAAAACTCACCACAAAACCGTTGGCAAGTCGTGCACTACGCGGCCTTCTGCTCCAGATGCAAAACATTAGCTTTCAGAGTACGGGCATGCGCACAAAGCAAAATTTCGAGATAGTTTTTGGGTTGAAAAGTGGCACAGCAGTCTTGACTTTTGCTTTTCACTTTCTCTTCTTCCCTCTTTTCCCGTTCTTTTTGCCTCATTTTTTTTGGGCTTTTGCTGGGTATTGAGTGGGCTTTGTTTTGGTGGGAAAAAGTTCTGGAAAAGCGTTTAGGATCCTAGGATTTGATGAAAGGAAAGGTAAGTGGGTGGTGGGGGCAGATTTTTAAAGGAATTTTTGCGTTCATGTCGCTTGGTTTTTTGCCTTTATGTTTGGCCCCCCTTGACTGAATCATGCTCAATCTGGTATGGTTTCAAAGATCTCGCTATGATAAACACGTTCGTCAACAAAACTACACTTGACCGTTCAAACTGATGGCGTCACAGGCGGCAGAGGCACGTCGGTCTGCCAGGGCGCATGGGGGCGCATTGGACTTAAATGGGTTAAAATAAAAATACAAGTAGTTCACCAAAGTTCACCTTAAAAGTGAATCTGAGGATTGCATGACAGAAAATGGCTTTAGTAGTGCAGAGTCCTGGGCTCAATTTTTGGCAATGACTTGAGCTTCAGCTTCTAGTTTTCATAATATTAGTGTTAAGGGTCAAAACGAATTCCCTTTTTTCCTAACCCTAATTATTCATGGATCCCAAATAATAATTAGGGTTAGGAGACAAAGTCAATTGAGAATCAAACTAGGTTGAAATCATTTGACCTACACTGTACAACATCAGGACCATCTCACTGACCCTCCACTTAGACTACTGTAACTCACATTCTTCACTAAGTTTCTGTAAATATTAATATGGCTCAGTACACCTGTATCTTACCTCATAATTTTTATTGTGGGCCTCAAACTCTTTGCTTAGCTTTCCCACATGCTTCATTAGTATGTCATTTGAACTACCCTTCAAATCATGCACAGCTAAACTGTGAGGCACGTTTATGTGTTTTTCATGGGGCACAGGCCATGCCAACAGATGTTGTGGTGGCATGTAGGTGTGATAAAATGTGACATGGAACTGTGTAGCAGAGGTTTGCAGACTCCTTGCTTGATATAAATACTGCTGAAGATATGCCATGCAAGGGTAAATGCCTCCCTGATGCATCATTCCAAACACAGCACAGCCCAAAATGTTCCATATGACCCAAGACAGCACTGCAATGGACTTGAAAGATGACCCATCCAAGCAGCAAGCAAAGAGGATGACGAGTGGAGAAAGAACGGGGCTGATGAATCGTGGTTCCTGATGGGGGATGAACGATAACAGTGCTACAGAAACTACAATGCTACAGAACAACATGCTCCAAATAAAATTTGCTTGATAATCATGATCTGTTTCTTGATTTTTGTTGGGTTTTCTTCCACTAACTAAAGCTCTAGGATATTCTATATACTTTCTGTTTATTATGACATGAGCCATAACTGCAAATAAACACAAAGCCATAGGTCCAAACATTAATGGCAAGTTAACAGCAAAGTGCATAATCCTTGGGTGCAAACCGTGCTCTCTCAGTGCACTTGTGTCCAGGTTGTACAAGATAAAGTTAAATGGAGTGAAAACAAGTTCTCCTCTCTGCAGGTATCCAAAGTACATTGAGTCAAACAAGGTTAGAATTATTGCTGAAGTAAGGCCACCAAATACAACAAAACTGCACTGTGCCAAAACATGTCTTGAGAGTCTTGCAAAATTCTGTTCCGATGTTAGTTTTTGAATGCAAATATCCATAAGCCACCAGAGCAATGGAACACAAGCAAAGGCCAAGAATGTCGGACGGATCCATATTCCTAACATGACAAGAGACCCTAACAAAAAGTACCTACTACGGTCCTTCCTTGAATGTACGATATTCCTACCTGGCATCGAGGAGATCACCAGTAGGATTAGAGAAGCAAACAAGCTGGATTCAGCAGCGTTGGAAAAAGTGCGCGTATAGAAAACTAAAGAGACGAAAGATGTTGCCAGGAAGCCAAGCGACGACCACGGATCGAAGTTAAGGTATT
>OX419343.1:9422267-9464767 GCA_948470475.1 Galaxea fascicularis | reverse complement strand
TCTAGTTAAAGTTTTTTAACTGCCACGTGTGTATCTGTGACCCTTCTTCGTAGATGTCGGTCTTTTCGTCGTCCATACGGAGTGGAATTTCTTTAAGTTGTTGATTTATGATTTCGGCAAAGGCAATACGTTCTTCTGTGTTTCCTATTTGGTGGAGGGGAATAGGGGGCGGGAGCCTGGGAGAATAGAGGGCGGGAGGTGTGCGGGAGAGGAAAGGGCGGGAAGCGGGAGGTCTAAGAGGGCAGGAAGCGGGAGATAAATACGTACAATATTCATTTATTAATTCGGTAGAATACTTTCGAAAACAAGAATTCAATTATTTGACTTGTATTTACCTTCTGAGTAATCGAAGAAAGCGAAAATTCGCACTTGGGCTGAAAAACAGGCTTACTTCCAGTACGTTTGTGTATGTTTGGCACGTTTGTGCCCCCCAGCAAACACACTTACGCAAAATTTCTCGACTTTGTAGAACCATATTTTCAACTTTTAGCAAGATCTGAAGATGTGACTATCAAACTTGACCATTTTACTAATTTGTAGGTGCTCTTTCAAGCAGTGTCGATAGATTTTCGCTACCTGGACAAAGCCGAAAGTTGACACAGCCGTGGAAACGTCTATTAGACAAAATCACGAGATTTTTTCAGGCCGACTTTTCGCAACCGCTGAGGTTGCGTTAGCCTGCGAACGCAGACGTATTTCCGGTTGTCGTTTCTCTCCGCCCGGAGAGAAACGACAACCGGAAATACGTCTGCGTTCGCAGGTGAAGGTTGCGTTTGTATTAACTGCGACGACCCAGCACTGATATCTGTACAACAACAATATAGCCAAAAAATAGAAAAACCCGCAATTTATTTAATGTTTATTTTCACGCAAAAACCGGTTGTCAAAACCTGACAAAACTACCTACCTCTTTTATATTTGTATAATTCTAACAGGTTTAACTGATTAAAAAATTATAAAAAAAATGACAGCACGATCGCCCTCTCCGCCCTCTCTTAGATTTTTCTAGTTCTAGAACTCGTAGAAGTCCAGTCGTGAAATTCAACCTTTACGTCCCTGGAGTGACCATAATCTCAACTCTCCCTATCAAGTCAATGCTTGATCAAACATAATTATCAGTAGTAAGAATAAATGAAATAACTCTCCTAACTTGTGTGATAAAATTAACACAGAAAGCAGTGATAGACAGAGACAAATTGTTTTAGCATATTAAGAAGCAATGCTCGTGAAGACTGTATCATAACCCGAAAACTATTCTTAAATTGAGTTGCATGGCATTAAGGCTTTGCAAACATGCATGCAAAGCATATTGCGACATCCAATTAGGAACAGACCCACTCCCCTTCTGACTAGGTCGTGAAACCAATGTTTGGTTTTTCGGCTTAAGTTTTGAAGCCTATAAAAAGGCAGGATTTATAAAAAAAAAAAAAAAAGAAAAAATAGGAAAAAAAGGCCGCAATGCTTTTCAAACGGGTGCAAAGATATTTTTTTGGCGAAAGGGGTTAAGGACAAAAGATCCTTGAGGAGAGACGTCATTCGAGAATTCCATTTTCCGTTCCATCTTCAATGCCAGTTCAAGATCAGTTGTGTTTCGCAAGGAGTACCGAATTTACAACCAATCAACACTTTGCACAGACTTTCCATCCTTGGGCCGTCCAGGCGAAAAGTGAAGCTTCTTGTCCACGGCCTCCTCTTGGGTCTTACGATAGTGGGCGGACTTTGTCTTGGTCAGCATAGGAACGTGTTTGCTACCGGAAACACAACTTTGGGATCTACGATCACACCTGTGTAATAAAATAAGCATTTAAAACACGACAGTTGTTAGTAGCGGTTACAATGTCGGGAAACAACAGTCATGAATTTTGACCTTTTTTTCCCGCTCAACTCCAACCTTTTCCGGAACAGAAATTGAACAAGAGTATAAAAACAAACACGACAGAGCATAAAACTTTGGCTACAGAATAAAACACCATGCCTTTTCACTTTGGAAGATTCCCAACCGTGTACCCATCAATGTTACAGACGGCGGTACATTACACGTCATCAAATTTTGACAACCTGGTAGAACACGAAATACTCAATACGAGTATCTGTTTCTGTATATATGTGTATTCCTAACCACACAAAAAGAGCGATCTATCTTAAGGGGGCTCTGTCATGGGAGTTACGGAGAAATTCTACTTAATTACCTTTCCTTGAAATGTATGAGAAAAATATCAATAACGTTTTGCAGGAAAAGACATCCAAAGTATATTTTTGGCCATGGCTTCAGGATGACACGCGAGAATTAGGAACATTTTCGGCTAAATTTTTCAAAATGCAATCTATTTCCCTCCTTGCCATCAGAAGAAGACAGTATTTAGTCTCAGAGCGGTAACACGGTCCGGAGTAAATAAACTGCTTCATTATTTTTGGGTTTTCCCTGATTTTGGACGAAATAGCATGACACCGGTATTGAGACTATACAAGTCACGCGAGTACACCGCGACCATTCAAAAACAAAGCGGCACACCTCAAGGTGTCTGTCACACTGTTCGCATTAAAATTTGCTTATGGCTTTGACCCCCTAATAGTTAACATTTGGCATAAATCAGATTAAATTAGCTGAAGTATTTCAGTGAATATAAATTAAATTCTCGTCCCCAGAGCCCACGATCCTTCTGGCCTGCGGCAGGGACCTAGAGCTCTGGCTGGTTCCAAACCAGGAAGTCCGTGAATCACGGACTTTCGGCTCTTCTACGCAAACTCAGGAGTTTGAAACACTAGCGGTTGTCAACGGTTACAAAAATGCACCTTCACTGCGACTGCGCATATTTCGGAACTGGCCTGAGCTCCCGATCCCTGCCGCAGGCTAGAAGGATCGTGGGCTCTGGGGACGAGACTGACGTAAATTAGTAAACCTTTATAACCTTTGATAATAATACAGATACTAATAAATTCCCACCCAAAAATAGCATGGCTAATCAAGTCGGATGGGAACAAATGCAAGACAAAAACGTAAATTCCAATTCCAATTGGCCATTCCGAAATTCAAAAGGGAACTGGGGCGAGAATTTTGAAGTAATCGATAAATTGACACCATCACATGAAAGATGACATTGAGTTTAGTCGTTTGACCAAGTTTGATTCTTTTAGGTTGAACAGAGACCAAGTTATAGACCTTGAAACATAGCTCCAAATCCATACAAACGTCTCTAATTTTGTGACAGCGTCCCCAATTTGGGGCGGATTTTAGGCCGGATTCTACGGAAAAACATGAGCAGTGCGCTTGTGTGTTACAAAGAAACGGCCTCCTAGTCTCCTCAGGGGAAACAGTACCACTTTCCCTTTTCCTAAAAACATGTACAACCATGTCCAGTGATGTACTTGATCACAAAAAATTAAATGCTCCAAAAGTCAGATTTGAGGATCTATCTTTGCATTCACCAGATGTTCTCCAAGGCCAAAATTGTCTACAGAAAAAATTGTATTAAAATCCTGAAGAACAATTTCGTCTCTACCTGTATCCACGGGGACAACAATGCTCTTTGTCCTCACAACAAAAAGCATTGGGCATAGGACAGCAGCCATAACTCCCGTCAGACATTTCACAGCACGTCTCATAATCCAGACACTTTGATCCATCTGCACATTCAATGTAACTAGGCGAGGCGTCTGTTGATAAAATATCACACAACAATTGCGAAAGTATTACTTCATTTTTTAAACAATTTGACCCACAAATTCTAATCGAATTATACAAGTAACTGAAAAATCCATCCCACAAAATGCTAGTCCTGATTACAAAAGTACCACATTTGTTATGAGAAACACAACGTTGGAAAGAGATTTCTGAAACAATGGGCTATGTCCCATTAAGGCAAGCAAACTAGATTTACTTCAACCCAGCCGTCCTTAAGTAAATATCAATCAAGAGGGTTTATCGAGGTTTCAAACAATGTTTGGTCTGGGACGTTAACTTGAGAGCCCACGGTAATTTCTCTGAGTAAAAAAATAAGACGTCAAGAGTGCTACTTTATTTATTTATTTTTTGCCACACAGAATAAATTACAGCAAGTGGAATTAAAAACATAATAAACAGGTAAATGACATTAAATTAAACTTAGAGTACAGCTAGGAAGGAGTGCCTGTGGTGGAGAAATCACCGAGAAGCCGAGCCTATAAGAGGTTTACCAGGTAAGAGCACCTGATAAACGGAAAGAGGTTGATCACATTTGAAGACACGCCCCTCGCGTAAGCTGCCCATGCGTCCAACTCTGTGACAGCTATCCACGTAAAAACAAATCAACAAACAAGCTAGGGCAACATAAATAAACTTAGCCCTTTCACTCCCACGATCTGAATGTTAATTCTCCTTACTGTCTGCCATAAATTGCATACAATGTTAGCTCTGAGAATTTGGTGTTAAATCAAATTATATCCCCTGGCTAAATTTTTTTCTTTATTCTCATCACGTGTCTGCTTGACAATGTTATGACATTGTAAGGAGAAATCACTTCTCAGTCACTCCTGGAGTGAAAGGGTTAAAGCAAGTGGAAGAAAAGAAAAAAGACAAGAACGCCACGCAAATGATTTGAACCCAGGAGTCATATCATAACTGAGGTATGATCGTCCGGGTGAGTGTTGTCCTGACAAGGACTGTTTAAGGTGACATTGACTGACGTTTCGACAACCTGAGCGGAAGTCATCACTTGATTCTGTTAATGACTTCCGCTCACGTTGTAAAACGTCAGTCAATACCACCTTAAACAGTCCTTTCAGGACTACACTCACCCGGACGATCATATCTCACTTAGTTAACGTTATTAGGGACCTTAAGATAGGGCGACTACGAACTACGGCCGTGAGGTGATTAGAACTGGGACGACACATGCTGTCAACTTTCTTCCCACCATCGCGCTCTTGCGACAGTGAGTAGTGGATAGGTTTTGCGTAGTGTTGACTACAAAAGACGAAGTGGAAGCGGTGAAGTTGAAAACTCGTGAAAAAAAGGTAGATAATTTATTTCTTTCTGTTTTAAAACAACCGTTGCTAGTGAGAGAAACTACGGCGTGTTGTAGTCAATTCTAATGAGCTTATGGACTCAGAGAAGCAAGTAAGCTTAAGTTTATAATTTTAGGTTGTTTTTATGAAATCGCAGTTCTGAATGCCAACTTGTGCTGAATGAAAAAAGGTTTTTCCAGGAACTGAACCTTGTATTTTCCTCTTTCAGAACATCATGGCCGTCTTTCAAATTGACAAGGACGAATCGATTCGAACAGGACGTGGGAAACGATAGATCATGTCATAGTACCTGCATGGATATGCTAGGCGTTTCAAAAGGATACAAAGTCCTTCCAGGCCACTGCAAATTGTTCCCTGGTCAGTTATAAAAGGCCTTGAGACTCGTAGCGCTTCTGCTAAACGAGGGAGATCCACTTTTTAACTCTGAATTTGCTTAAACACTTGTCTGAACTCAAAGAATCAAGATTGAAGTCTTCGTACTCCCAGTAAGGATACGAGGAATTTCTAGATTAGTATACGTTATATACAAAAGCACGTCTATCAATCCATCTGCCTAATAATAGACACGTGAATCTCGGACCTTTTGGAAAGACATTTCTAAAGGAAACTAGAAACGTCAAACTCTGTGTATTTTTCCGTAGTCTGTCGACTTAACTTCGTATTTTCTCGCCGTCACCTCTGCACTCAGCCCAGTGCTCTAGACAGGGGAAGCACGCGTCCAACCGTTGTTCGTCACCTTATCTTAAAGTCCCTATTAATATAGTGCTATTGCTGCCACAACTCTGAACGGTAAAATTAAAGCCCGCGTAACTCTATATACATACCTGTCTCCTCTAAGACAGCTGGAATATTGTCTATCATACTGACTTGTTCTCCCTCTTTGTTGCATTTGCCTGGAAAAAACGAAATAATATTCTTAACGAGGTATCGTTTACCATTTAATTAGCACTGGGGTGGTATTTTCGGGAATAACGGCCTTTCTTACCGTGGAGTACATCTTATTTGAGCGGGCAAGGCATGTGTTCCCGGAAAAACTTCAGTTCGTTACCGAACTCAACTAAGCCAACTTCACATGCTCTCACTACTTCAGAAGTTCTAGAAACGCGACTAAATATCGAGTATCATCTTGCTCTTTTACCATAACATTTATCTTTCTTTGCACACACTGTAGTGATACTGCAAGGAAAATATTAACCTTGGTCATTCAAACCATCGGTGTTTTCAAATTAGGACTGATACAGTAAACTAACCTTTCTTTACGTCACACTTATATCCTTGAGGACAACAGTGTTTGTCGTCGTTGCAGCAAATAGCTTTTTCAATTGGACAGCAACCATATGACCCAGAATGCAATTTGCAGCACGTATTTCCATCAGGACACTGGTACATTTTGTCAGGACAAATTACAGGACCAGATGAGTTGGTATCTACCCCACCAGAAACTCCAGCAGCACCGATAAAGCTTTGAACTCGTCGTTCATTGTTCTGGAGCATTTTCACTTTGACTGTTTTCTTTAATGCAGGAATTTTCACCAACATGGGTGCAGTCTTCATACCCCTGTTGCACGTTCCAGCGGAAGTATCACATGTGTATCCTTCTGGGCAGCAGTGCTCTCTATCACTACAGCAGACGGCGTTTGGAAGAGGACAACAGCCATATTCACCTGAGGATAGTTTACAGCACGTTGAGTCATCTGGACACTGACTTTCACCATCAGGACAAACCACACCAGTTTGTGCTGTTTTCTTTAAAGCTGCTGTTTTCACCAACATGGGTGCAGTCTTCATACCCCTCTCGCACGTTCCAGCGGAAGTATCACATGTATATCCTTCTGGGCAGCAGTGCTCTCCATCACTGCAGCAGACGGCGTTTGGAAGAGGACAACAGCCATATTCACCTGAGGATAGTTTACAGCACGTTGTGCCGTCCGGACACTGACTTTCGCCATCAGGGCAGATCACATTACTTTCTGCGGTTTTTTCTAAAGGTGGCGTTTTTACCAGCATCGGTACAGTCTTCATGCCTTTCGTGCAAGTCCCACTGGCAGTATCACACGTGTATCCATGTGGGCAGCAATGCACTTTATCACTACAACAGACGGCATCTGGAAGAGGACAACAACCATACCCACCTGAAGCAATTTGGCAGCACGTAGAACCAGATGGACATTTTGAGCCGTCCGGGCAAACAATATTAGCCTTAACGATTTTCTTTATGGCTGGTATCTTGTGCAACAAGGCAATTGTCTTGCGCCCGTGGTTACAGGTTCCCGCTGAAACGTCGCAAGTGTATCCTTCTGGGCAGCAGTGCTCTCCATCACTACAGCAGACGGCATTTGGAAGAGGACAACAGCCATATTCACCTGAGGATAGTTTACAGCACGTTGTGCCGTCCGGACACTGACTTTTGCCATCAGGGCAGATCACATTACTTTCTGCGGTTTTTTCTAAAGGTGCCGTTTTTACCAGCATCGGTACAGTCTTCATGCCTTTCTGGCAAGTCCCACTGGCAGTATCACACGTGTATCCATGTGGGCAGCAATGCACTTTATCACTACAACAGACGGCATCTGGAAGAGGACAACAACCATACCCACCTGAAGCAATTTGGCAGCACGTAGAACCAGATGGACATTTTGAGCCGTCCGGGCAAACAGTATTAGCTTTAACGATTTTCTTTATGGCTGGTATCTTGTGCAACAAGGCAATTGTCTTGCGCCCGTGGTTACAGGTTCCCGCTGAAACGTCGCAAGTGTATCCTTCTGGGCAGCAATGCTCTCCATCACTACAGCAGACGGCGTTTGGAAGAGGACAACAGCCATATTCACCCGAGGATAGTTTACAGCACGTTGAATCATCTGGACACTGACTTTCACCACCAGGACAAACGACACCAGTTTGTGCTGTTTTCTTTAAAGCTGCTGTTTTCACCAACATGGGTGCAGTCTTCATACCTCTCTCGCACGTTCCAGCGGAAGTATCACATGTGTATCCTTCTGGGCAGCAGTGCTCTCCATCACTACAGCAGACGGCGTTTGGAAGAGGACAACAGCCATATTCACCTGAGGATAGTTTGCAGCACGTTGTGCCGTCCGGACATTGACTTGTGCCATCAGGGCAAATCACATTACTTTCTGCGGTTTTTTCTAAAGGTGCCGTTTTTACCAGCATCAGTACAGTCTTCATACCTCTCTCGCACGTTCCAGCAGAAGTATCACATGCATATCCTTCTGGGCAGCAGTGTTCTCCATCACTACAGCAGACGGCGTTTGGAAGAGGACAACAGCCATATTCACCTGAGGATAGTTTGCAGCACGTTGTGCCGTCCGGACATTGACTTGTGCCATCAGGGCAAATCACATTACTTTCTGCGGTTTTTTCTAAAGGTGCCGTTTTTACCAGCATCGGTACAGTCTTCATACCTCTCTCGCACGTTCCAGCAGAAGTATCACATGTATATCCTTCTGGGCAGCAGTGCTCTCCATCACTACAGCAGACGGCATTTGGAAGAGGACAACAGCCATATTCACCCGAGGATAGTTTACAGCACGTTGTGCCGTCCGGACACTGACTTTTGCCATCAGGGCAGATCACATTACTTTCTGCGGTTTTTTCTAAAGGTGCCGTTTTTACCAGCATCGGTACAGTCTTCATGCCTTTCTGGCAAGTCCCACTGGCAGTATCACACGTGTATCCATGTGGGCAGCAATGCACTTTATCACTACAACAGACGGCATCTGGAAGAGGACAACAACCATACCCACCTGAAGCAATTTGGCAGCACGTAGAACCAGATGGACATTTTGAGCCGTCCGGGCAAACAATATTAGCTTTAACGATTTTCTTTATGGCTGGTATCTTGTGCAACAAGGCAATTGTCTTGCGCCCGTGGTTACAGGTTCCCGCTGAAACGTCGCAAGTGTATCCTTCTGGGCAGCAATGCTCTCCATCACTACAGCAGACGGCGTTTGGAAGAGGACAACAGCCATATTCACCCGAGGATAGTTTACAGCACGTTGAATCATCTGGACACTGACTTTCACCACCAGGACAAACCACACCAGTTTGTGCCGTTTTCTTTAAAGCTGCTGTTTTCACCAACATGGGTGCAGTCTTCATACCTCTCTTGCACGTTCCAGCAGAAGTATCACATGTATATCCTTCTGGGCAGCAGTGCTCTCCATCACTACAACAGACGGCGTTTGGAAGGGGACAACAAGCCCACCCCTCCGAAGCCAATTTACAGCATGTGCTATTATCTGGGCACTCGGATATGTGATCTGGACAAATGATCCTGCCACTCTTTAACGCTGCTGTATTTGTCAGGATGGCTATGCTGTCACTGTTGCGTTCGCATGTTTGTTTGGCAAGATCACACGTGTAGTCATGCGGGCAACAATGGACACCATCACTGCAGCAGACAGCTCTGGAAAGCGGGCAACAACTCCACTGGCCTGAGGCAACCTTGCAGCATGTTTGACCAGATGGACAGAAAGATTCACCACCGGGGCAAATAACTTTTTCCACCAATCGAACTGTCATGGGCACTGATAGTTTAACTTGTTCTGTTACTGTTCGTGACAGCCATTCCTTGGACACAGTCTTCAGAACTTGCTGCAAGAGCTTATTCAAGCTCTTTGGTGCTCTCTTGGGTGTTGCTGTGGAAAGCGCCACAATGCTGTGGGATCCAGATAAACAGCTCTTACCATCGTCAGAGCACTTAAATCCTCGCGGGCAGCAGTGTTTGTTGTCAGAGCAACACACGGCTTCTGGCAAGGGGCAACATTGATAGGAGTCTCTAGTACAGCAAGTGTACCTAAGATTTAAAACAGATAAGTATCCTTAGCTATTGGTTGACCATGGTTGCGTAACATGTTGCGGCACATGTAAACGTTCTTTTCCCTTAGTCATTACCAGGCAGTGCCAAAGTCTCTTCTTCTCTAGGACCATCTGACCTACGCCTACAATGTACAACAAACCACTTCCAAATTACCTCAGGCCTCTTTTTCAAAGCGAGTGTAGGTGCTCACCATTCATATGCAAATCAATTTCCATTCATATGAAAATGAGTTGCAATAGCAGTTGTACCAAACATTCAAAATTTGGCCATATATGCCTAGTGGTACACTGTTCATATACTATATAAATCAGCACTAAATTTTACGTTCCACCTTTGGATAGAATTTTACCTGTCTGGACAAGCAAACTGCTGGCTGCATTTTACAACTTTGTCAGGCGATGTTATCAACATGGCTGCAGGAAACTCTACCTCAGTTTCTCGACACATGCCCCTGTCACAAGAATATCCCAGAGGACAGCAATGCAACTGGTTGCCACCAGGTACGGTGCAACAAGAATGGTCAGTTGGACACTGTCCTTCACCACCAGGACAAACAACCACATCTTTTGAAGCAATCTCATTCTTAAAAAAAAAAAACAAATCGTTAATTATAAATAAAAGATTAAAAATAATCACATACAAGCCTCCTAGTGTTAAAAATAAATAATTTCAAGTACTACGCCGTAGGATTTAGCGAACTAACTTGTCACTCGCTTTTTAAAAATAAATTATTTCAATTTTTAATGAGTGAAATAACTTGTTGCTTGTTTTACTTTTTTGCTTTTTGTTTTTGCAGTTGAACTTTAACAAAACTGCACTGTGCAGAATATCACCTACAAGGCTGTGAGCCAAGCTTGGATGGAGACATTATTCAAGGAAGAAGCCGTCAATTTTCTCAAGACAAACAAATCTAAGTATATGACAGGAATTTGATGAGTCACTAAAACAAATATCAACTCCATTACAATGTGTTTAAGAATAATTTCTGTTTTCTTAACCCGGGTGTGCTATTTGAAGTCTTCTGCCGACACAACTTTCAATTTAAGGACTGAGGCATAGCTGAGAGATGAAAATAGTGTTGACAGACCAAACACAATTCCCACTACTCGCGATGGCGTTGTAGCTTGACCCTTAGCGTAGCTGTTGCCGTATTTGGTTTTCTTTTGTCACGGGCGTAGGGATAAATTTTAATCCCCTAGAGAGTAACTTAGTCTGAGCTGGTGTCAACTGGAAATCTGTGAGGTTTCTTATACGTCTTTTGCTAGAATTTGTTTTTTTCTATATTCTTATTTCGCTTGTTGAATCTTCTCCGCTTATTGCGTTTTTTGTTTTCAAGTTTGCGCTTCCTTATAAACTTTCCCCCGTCAATGTCATCTGTAGACACAGAAAACAGACAGGGATACGATTCAATGGCTTCATTCTGAACGTTTTTCATCTCTGACAATTCTTGCATCATAGCGTTAATCTTGGCGACTTGTTTCTGGATATTGTTTGCCAGCTGGCGTACATTTTCTTGTACATTGCTTTTACAAGCGGTGGCAAGTGTTTTGTTCTCGGCCTGGTTGAGAATGGATTCCGATCGATCCGGTCTGTGAGCTTTGGTGTTTTTCTTTGCTTCTCTAAGTTGTTTCTGGTTTCTCTCTATGCGTCGAGTGTGAAAGCTTGTCAGCGCCTGAAGAAGCTTTTGTTCGGCCTCTTTCCTTAGTTTGCTATTGTCCTGTTTAAATTCTTCGTCGGGCGTGATGTTAGCCCTTACATTGTATCTGAAAGAGACAGGACAAGTTCCTTTCTCCTTGTGTGCCTTCAGCTTCTTGATTGACTCCTCGGATTTCTGTATCTTCGAGTTCAGCGATGATATGGTTTCTTGGTGGCGGCGCGGCCGTTTGTTGGCTCTGGAGTGTGATCGGTCACTTCAGCCCGCATAACATTCATCGCGATGGCGCTTTCGTTTACTCTCTGCATCTTTCTCCACTTTCCGTTCTTCTTCCTCAGAGCTCAATGACGGATCTGGTTGATCTTCGTGCATTGGTGTGTCTGGTTCGGCTGTTTCTTTAAGAAATCCTCCATCTGTAAGGATACTTTGGCTGACTTCCTCCGACATTATGGTTTGGCTCTCAAGCAAGACTGCAGTTTCGACTCTTTAGCGAGTCTCGTCAGTTGCTGCTGTGTTGATAGTTCTATGAGGAATTTCGTTTGGATGTGTTTTTCTGCTTATATACCTGTGAAGAGGATCGAAAATACTCCTTTCCTATTGGCTCTTTTTGTTTAGCCAATGATGTAAATGTTACTACGATCCCGGGTTAACTTGTGTTTCTTACAAAGGTTTTTTTCTTGTTTTCTGAGAGTGAAATGTTTCATTTTCATCGATTGTAATATCTGCTAGATTGCACATGTCTTTTTTCTCATTCTTCAGGATTGTAAGAATTTACGTTGTAGATTTGGTGCGCATTTTAAGGTTTAACACTCTCATTTATACTCTGTACATATTGTCTCTCACGAGGTAGGACGGGGTTCTATCAAAAAAAAAAATATCACATAGAGAGATGAAAATAGTGTTGACAGACCAAACACAATTACCACTACTCGCGATGGTATTTCATGATGGTATTTTTTTCGGAACATTCACTTTCCTTTGGCCTAAAGACTGATTTTTACATAAGACATAGAGTCTAAATTGTTGATCATCTCTGTTCAAAGTGATCACTTATAATTGCTTGCAAATACACCTGCTGGCAAGCCATACCATAGAATATTATCCTGTATTTCAGCTCAAATCCATGACCATTAAAAAATAAACTTAAAAAGCTAATCAAAATTTAATACCATGACAGTTACTACCTAGTAGCATCTTCCCTCTGAAACACAAAACCCAAATGACCTAATGTTGCTTTTAAAACCTCCATGTTGTCCTTTTTTGTTTTATTAATTTTACTGCAAAATATCCCTTAGTATTGTACCCAAAGTGATAAACATCAACAAAATAGTACAACACCTTCTTGCCCTCCACTGTTTACATGTGCACATGCCAGGTTTCCATACGCATGTCACGAAATTTTCTATTTTTTTGTAATGTTTTAATTTAGCTTTTTGTTTCAGTTTTTCGGTCTCCGTATTTCGTATCGTCCTAGTGTTCATTAACTAGTGTTAATTCAACGTGAGTGAGTGTGGTTTTTAATTAGAGATGTATTGTAACTTAGTCTGTAATTAAAATATTGTTAGTTTATTGTTCCTAAGTGTTGATTTAGTAAAGCGTTGTTATCATAAGAGTGTAAAGGTATCGTGTTTAGTGACATAGGAGTGTAAGGCACCACGTTTTACAATAAGTATGTATGTAAAGTGTGAATTGCTAATTATGCCTATATATAAATGTACGTTTCGTGGTCAGTTGTCGGTTATCAGTTGTGAGAGAAGGAGTGACGAACAGTCGGTTGTTGAAAAGTTGAAGAATTGTGAAGAGGAGCTGAACGGCCTTTCCCTGCTAAAAAGTCATAAGCAGACGACGACCAAAAAATCAAGGACAAAATCCATTTGTCATCGGCGGTGATCGTGGGCCTGAGGGTAGAAGGAACAGGAAGAAGAGAAGTTTTACGCAGAGAAACGGAGAGTCGCGTTGATTGTGGAGCAGAGAAAAAGTTGGAAAGTAAAAGCGGCTGAAAAGGTGACAAGGGAGGAATTTTGGTGGAGAACGTGAGTGCAATTTTGGAACGGAACTTTGAACGATTGGAACTGAACTGTCTGACTGTAATTGTAAGAGTAAAGTAATTAGTAAATTTAGTATTATAGTTTAAGTTAAGTACAGGAATAGATAATTACTTAAGTAAGGTTAGTTTTATACCTAAATTAGACTGTATTAGGCAAGTTTTTGGAATTTCTATTTTCTATGACGCGCCAAAACGGACAAAAATATTTCCTTAATATATATAGTACGTACTTAATATATATAAGACTTCTTCCTGATATGTAAAACTTGTTTCATATAAATACAACTAGATGTGGAAATATCCAACTTGTTCCCAAATAAACACAACATCTTGCAAATGCACAGGACTTTCTTTGAACATTTATACAACTTGAGGCACACACACACAAAACTTCCTTCAAATATTTGACTTCATTCACACAAATAGGACTTGTCTTAAATATGAAACTTGGAACATATATATACCTGACCTTATGAAAACCAGGTCGACGAAAATTCGAGGCTTTTTAGAACTTCCTTTGCTATTACCTCCGTTGTTCAACAAGGACACTTAACTTTTTGCTTATTACCAGATTACAGTGTCGACGAAAGGAAAAAAAAAAGAACATGGCTGTTTGCTATATAACTAGACATGAAATCGACGTAACCTCTGACCTGAACTATCGTGTGGGCAGTAGTGTCAGTTTTGCCCAAATCTTGCTTTGAAACGTCGGCCTTGCCGAGAGCAAGGTTGCCGTCGGAAAGAGGCATCGATTTGCAGGAAATCAGGCAATGTTTTAAACCGAATTCCCTGGTGGCTAACACGAATAACAGCAAGCTCTTGGTAAATTACATCTACGTAAACATGTGGCAAATGTTACGACTAGATTTGAGGCCGGAAATCACACATGATGACACTTCAAATTATCACATCACTTATCAGATCACTAGCATAGAATCGCTAAAGCCGCAAGGGCGGTAACAAGTCAAGAAACTGGAAAAACTTACGGTTTTCGCGCAGAAATACCGAGGCAAATCTTGTCGTCGCCTGATATTTACTTGAAGTCCCGGATGTTGAAAAACGATTTCAAGCGAACTTCCGTAAAGCCCTTGTTTCTTGCTAAATTTCAGACTCTTTAGCTTGGTCAAAAGTCAACTCCAATTTCACCATGTGCGCTTACAAATCAACCCTGACACCTACGTTTTGAGGCTAAAGACTCCTTACCTCCGAACGCAAAGCTCTACAATAACCTTCACTGCGCCTAACAGTCGACTTCATAGCCCCGACTAGATAAATACGCACGAAGGTTATTAGACGAGGCAGACACTGCATCTCGCTAGAATTTTCCCTCACTGAGCTTCATGATGCTCTAAGGAAAACTTTGCTCTAGGAGGTGAACAGGAAAGCTAAATATACTGACTCCGTTTGAAACTAAGCCTACGCTAAGATTTCAAATTCATGCAAATTTTCTTGAGAAAGAGAGAGAGTGGGACCAAATAAAGAGGGTTAAAAGGGAGGAGGGAGAGGGTGGGGGAGAGAGCTTATTCTAACTTTCAATGTTAACTTTCTCTTAATAATCAGCTAATTGCCATCGTCGCTCCCCCCAGCACAAGCAAAGACCAAGAAGAATAGAAGGGGAAAACACACCTCAGTACTAAAATAAACAAGGCTTAGTGTAACTTTCCTGCGACCCTATTTTCAAAAATCCAGGTAGATATATAAAACTTCTTATCGATTAGATTGTTGATGATCGATTTTGGGGTTTGTACTTCGTGTAGTGTCCGGGTATGGAAAGCCAAATGGTGCAAAATTCAAGAAGCAAAATTGGCTTCACATTCAACAAATTTCCTATCAAGTCCTATTTGTGTGAATGAAGTCAAATATTTGAAGCAAGTTTTGTGTGTGTGCGCCTCAAGTTGTATAAATGTTCAAAGAAAGTCTTGTGCATTTGCAAGATGTTGTATTTATTTGGGAACAAGTTGGATATTTCCACATCTAGTTGTATTTGTATGAAACAAGTTTTACATATCAGGAAGAAGTCTTATATATATTAAGTAAGTACTATACGTATTAAGGAAGTATTTTTGTCCGTTTTGGCGCGTCATAATTTTCTGTAATATTAGCATTTTTTTGTTCTTCTAGTTTTTAAATTAAATCATTCATTTGTTTTATTTTAGAAGTTTCATGGTCGTGTGTTGTGCGTTTGTGGGAAGGAGTGTTTGTGTTACATTCGTTTTAATTTCTCTATTGTTTTGTTTTGGTGACCCGCGTCACAACGCACCAGACAGCAATACTCACAAAAATGCTTACAAAAGCAAGGGAGCGAAGGTGTGACATTACCCTCATACCTACACCTTGGAAAAGTCAGAGTCATGAGTTAAAAGCGACAAAAAGACAAAAAAATATTTTTTTTTTTAAAAGAAGGGCCCATGGCACAACTGACTATGTTGAATTCGGGAATTTGAAGAACGTTTGACAACCACAACTGTTTCCTGGGTGTTTGAAAGAAGTATTTGGATGGGAAATTGACTCTTAGTTGACATCTGAAAATACCAAATTCCCCTGGGGTTGCCTCGAAACCCATTGATAGGTGCATGACACGATTTGATTGTTTTCGTCAAATGAAACAGTACTGATTCACCATGCATTATGAAGTATGGAGTTAAACAGAAATTAAACCCTTTGGGGCGGGTAGCCACAGGCCTTGGCCGTATGTGTGTGGGCTACCCACTTATTTTATTTCATCCAAATGTTGTCTTTGATTCAATAGAAAATTATTGCCCTATGTTTCGTTTTGCCAATTTTCACTTTTTCAATAAATAACAAATGCAAAAACTCAGTTTTTCCTGAACTCCAAAATGTCAATGTTCATATTAATTAAGTACTTCATATTAAACAAAAGTGACAATTAAACATCTATGGGTTTATTCAAATTATGCCAGTGTCCCTTTAACATATGCAAAAGGTTGTAATCATTCAAAGTCCACATGAAAAGAATGTCCTCTTGACACCCTACATCCCACCCAATGCCACACCCTTAGGTAAACAGAGACCAAAGCCTACTTTCTCCTTACAGTATTACCATTTCAGCTTGCACACAGGTTATGAGAATAAAGGAACTTATAAGCAAACAATTTGTTTCACTGTTGAGCCCAATTCTCTGAACTTCTGTACTGTTGTAGCAGTATAAGAAATATGAGAAGACCAGTTAAGAGAATATACATGTTGATGTTAAGGCAAAAGGGTTAATAAATACTCACAAGGTGCTAATGAATATTATGATTTTCAAATATGCATGCCCTCCCTTAACCGACAGGGGGGGGGGGGAGGCATGGATATTTTGTAGAACTCCACAAATTTATCATGGTTATGGTTCTGAATATTGATAATGAAGTTATTGCTATTAGAAGTCTATGTCAAAACGTCTGACCAATATCTCACATACACAATACAATGAGATAAGTTATTTATTTCTTTGATCGTGAGTGGGCGGTATCCTGAGAATCCTACAATCTGATTGGTTCAGGGAGCAGGCAGTATTTCCCTATCTCCTGACCACGGTCATGGTAACCAACTACGCTAAGCGCAGAGTGAAGTTGCGAATATAAAGAGCGAAGTTTTTTTGCAATGGAGCAGTGTTATTGTTCAATAGTTTCTCCTACCTTCTAAAAATAGAATTTAGAAATAAATAAAAATGTTATTCACCGGCCTTGGTCAGTCTGTTTTGGGAAAAACAAGTCATGAACTATGTGAAAACACTTACAAATTGAGCAGTGTTATTGTTCAACTCTCTCATAAAAAAACAATGGATTCTGACGAAAGCTAACACAGTGAAAGCGAATTTTATTACCCAAACGAAGAGGATAAAGAGAACAACACTGAGGAAACTCAAAATAAAAACATGACTTTTCCAGTTTTTCTTAATAGTTTCTCCTACCTTCTAAAAATAGAATTTAGAAATAAATAAAAATGTTATTCACCGGCCTTGGTCAGTCTGTTTTGGGAAAAACTGTGCCCGAGGTCTTGAGTACGGCCCGAGGCCGCACTCAAGACCTCGGGCACAGTTTTTCCCAATACGGACCTCCCGGTTGGTGAATAACATATATATCTTGACTCACCGATGTTGGTGTTGCAAGAATCTTCTTTAGCAATGGCGCAAGTTTACTGCCCATCTTACACACACCCCTGTTTACGTCACAGCTGTATCCCCGAGGACAGCAGTGCTTGGAGTCTTCACAACACACAGCATTTTGAATAGGGCAACAACCAAGGATGCCTTCACCAATCTGACAACATGTGGAGGCCACAGGACAACTTGCTTTGCTGCCTGGACACTGGCTGCTTTCGGCAGAACAGCTTACCAACAATGTTAACAGATTTATCCACCACTTCATCTGTACAGAAATATAAAGTTATGGTAGACATGTGATAAATACCTTTAGAGTGCAATCAACAACTTAACACTGCTATACGAATCAATCTTAGTAGTTAACAGCTGTGCACTAATATTCCCACATCATACTCCACAAGAGTACCTACATAATTATATACTGTATACTACTATAGTGTACTACGTATACTCTGTAGCTATTTACTTTCCATGACAATGACATGTACAACTGTAAGCATAGCCAAAATTGGAAAATAATAATAATAATAATAATAATAATAATAATAACTGTTTAATGATGACATTTCTACAGAGTAGCTATACATTCATCATAAACTAGCTTAAAATGAAAATACAAATAAATATATCAGTATAATTTACAAGTAATGAACTATGTGAAAACACTTACAAATTGAAAATAAATTGAATCTAAATTGAAATCGATGTAATCTAATCTCGCCTTAGTTTTCAAAAACTTAAAAGCTTTCCTTGCAATTGTTTTGGCATTAGTCTCAAGTTTGATGTTATTTGGCAAACTGTTGAATAACTTAGAGTCTGAATCTTCAAATGTTCCAGTTTCAAGAGGCACAACCAGTTGCAGTGTGGCACATGAGTGTAGATTCTCAGTAATTTGACGTCTCTGCAGGGTTAAATAGCTTGACCAGCAATTTAAGTATCGCATAACGCTCTATGGGTTGCCTTTAATAAATGCATTTGGTTCTTTCCTTTACGGGGAGCCATCCTAATCTGATAACAGCTATTTTTGCATAACGGTTGTTAACAAAATGTGCAGCAGATTTTTGAACTCGCTGTAATTTTTCTTCAAGGTACTGAGGTAACAGATACACTACAATGTCATTGTAATCGACCTTCGAAAGTACCAATGCCTCAACCAATTGCTTCTTCAAGGCTTTAGGCGCCACGTTTCTGATCTTCTTGATTGCAGATAGAGCTGCAAAGCACAATGATATGGTCTTAGTCACATGTTTGGTCCATTTCAGGTTTTCCTGAATCCACACACCAAGGAATTTGTGCAGAGTGACTCTTTCTAACACTTTTCCATTTGCTTTTATCTGGAGTACTTGATCTTCTAACTTATGCACTCGTGACATTTGGTCTGTGGAGATTAGCATTTGCTTGGTCTTTTTTGCATTAAAGAGTAAGTTGGAATTGCTTGACCAACCTTCAAGGGCTCGCATGGTGCTATTCAATTCTCCAACGGTAGTGTCCAGATCTGAAGGGGTACAGTGCTTAATAAAGGTTATGTCGTCTGCATATTGGAATGCCGTGCAGTCATGGATCTCGTTAAAGTCGTTTGCGCAAAAATTAAATAACAATGGCCCCAATATCGAGCCCTGTGGTACTCCAAATTGCCCGTCAACAAGCTCGGATGTTTTATCGTTGATTTGTAAGAATTGCTGTCTCTCACCAATGTAACTTAGAATCCAGTGTAAGAGGTGCTTTGGGAATCCCATGTTGTGCATTTTTTTGACAATCAAGGTGTGATCGACCATGTCAAACTGCGAATATAGCTATAGTAAGTTCACCTCTCTTCATAGCTCACAGGATATCGTCTCTGAAGCGTAGTAACACCGTTGTTGTTGAATGTCCTTTTCTGTAGCCAGAGATCCTCTCATGAAATATGCTGTGCCTGTCGATGTATTCGATCATCTGGCTGAGTACTAAACGTTCATATACTTTGGAGAGCACGGGTAGGATAGCTATTGGTCTATTGTCATCACATTCCCTTGGATTGTCAACCTTGGGTACCGGCAATATCCTGGATGTCTTCCATGCCTTTGGGAAGATGTTTTGGTTGATGCCCTCATTTATTACGTTCGTTAGTGGTGAAGTGATGTACATGTATTCTGTCACAAGCTTGATATATTTAGAAGGGATTAGATCAGGTCCGGTTGCACAATCAGTTCTGATACATGTTTTTTATCTGTCGCTCAACTTCTTTAAAGGTGACTAAATATGTATCTATATCTATTATTTTAGTGGATTAAAGTGCAATTAGCTTTCCCATTACTTATAC
This sequence comes from Galaxea fascicularis, assembly GCA_948470475.1. Taxonomy (NCBI): domain Eukaryota; kingdom Metazoa; phylum Cnidaria; class Anthozoa; order Scleractinia; family Euphylliidae; genus Galaxea; species Galaxea fascicularis. Next base: position 9,444,815 of record OX419343.1, on the reverse strand, counting down.
CGATGGATAGTGATGGTGGATGATGGATAGTGATAGTGATTATACCGATGGATATCCGGTACATAGTGCTATCCAACATTTGAACAACTGGGGCCTGTAGAATTATTTTTAACTCAGTTCTGTTGAATATCATGTAAGCTAAAAAATCTTAAGGCTTGTGGCATTAACACATTAAAAGAATGTATTGTAAACAGGCGACCAAGGTATATGATGCCAGCTACTGTCCTAGTTACCCCCACTATGATTCAATTGCTGGTAAAAAGAGAAAATATATGGGAAAAATGATGTTGTTACCCCCTGAGTACTGTCAACGTAATATTATACACTTTCCAAGATTCTCCTTCTACTTAAAATCTTTTTGACAACCCAGACAACAAAAATATGCACAACCTTTGTGTGCAGTTCCTGATTGCAAGGTAATGTTACATGGATCAAATAGGCATTGCTGCCTTTTGACATTTATTTATTGTTTTCTTTAATCTTGATTTCCATTTGAATAGACCTTTGATTTTACTATAACAATTTTGCATTACAATCATGTTAGTTTTAGACACAAACAAAAACCCTTCAGAGTGTCGGTATCAATATTATTATTGTTGTACAACGCTAACCAGGAGAATGAAATATAAGACTTTCCCGTAAGAGCTAACTGGTGAAGAAAAACTATTGTAAAGTACTACCCACCACAGAAGTAAGTTCAGTTGTATTGTATTCCAGTTTTCTGAAGTAGTGCGAAATTGTGTCAGTTTGTAGAGGTAATTAGTTGCAATGTGTATTCGACCATTTATCATTCAATCAATCTGGACAATGAATAAATGAATGAGTTAATACTACACAATTCGTGGTGTTGGTCTTCTCAGAAATAGCTAACCAGTCCCCTTGTGGAAACAGATACTAATTCTGATTTGGAAGTTTTCAAATTGCACTCGCCTTATTTTCAATACTTTCAAAATCACTTGTGGTAATATTATACTTAAGCACCTAACTTGTAGCAGCTATAAACAGCTGTAAATTTGTTAATTTGCACCATTTTTGTGGACCACTAGTGATGTACAGCTGTACACTGACAAACTATAGACACCATTTGAATTTAACTAAATATTAATGAAATCACTTTCTTGTATTTGCTTTACAAAATTGGGGCTTTTAGTGGGTACCAGCTCACTGAAATAAAGCAAATCCTTTAATTTACATTAAAGCTGTATACATAGAGACTAATGTCTAAGTCTCTGACACCATCTTTTCATCAGCTTAAGACTTTCTCAGGCTCGCAAAAGAAATCAAGGCATCAATGGTAGCTTTGCATGAAAATGTGACACTGGTCTGCAATGAAATTTCAGTAAACATTTGCAAGGTGCTTGTATTTTTAAAGCCCTTTTGCCACTCTTAAAGACCCATTGTCACTTCCTGTCATGCTCTGTAAATTGTTCATTTTGTTTGGAGTGGATGCAATGGCTGGCAATAATTTATTATAATCTCTTTATTGTGACAAAATACAACCTGATAAACTAAATAAATGCCAAGAACGTCCACTAGGAACACTAATGACTTCCTGCTTCTACTGGTGAATTAAGCTGAAACTTTGACTGCGTACAATGTAGCTTCTTCAGACTTGTTTCATCACAGGCACCCAATTGTGGTGTGTGACATCAAAACTAGTTAACATAAACAAATATACCATTAAAAGCTGGAATTCAAAGGAATCGAATAGCAGAGGAAATATTGATTTTCTAGCTGAATAAAACCTTCCTTCCTTCAATCTACTGTTTCTTGTCAATTTCTGGGTTGTTTAACTGCAATGCCATTGGTTTTTCTAAATCCAAAGTACATGTAACTGTCCATTCTAAATAAAGGGAAGGCCAGTGACTTGAGAACAAACCAGTTGGGATCCAAAGGCCAATAAATTCCCAAGAAAGTATCCACTTCAAATGACCAGCAACAGTCACATAGATAAATTTCCTCTTTCTTTGCCAACTTGCCTGAAAATTTGACCAACACAAACTGGGAATTGCTTGATTTACCACTAAAATTTGACCATTTTGGCTGCTCCATCATGCGTGATCCATTCGGACCAAGCAGAAGATTGAAATGCCCTGGCTTAGTGACCACAGCTGCTCGACAAAGGGGGCACTTACACTTACACTTACATAATAAGTATAAATTTTTGATGTCACACACCACAATTGGGCTGCCTGTGGTTTCATAAAAGGCAGCAGCTGCTGACTGTAGAAAATAACCTATTACAGTGCAGCAGATATACCGTAAATTTGTTGGTGTTATTGCCAAACTCTGTATGGCCTTTCTTCTCCTTCTACAAAGCTGTAAACTGAATCTCATAGGCAAATTTTCACTAAATTCTCCCTCCTTTAATGACACTACAAAGCAAAGTATCTTGAATTTAAATATTAATTTATATGTTGTATAATTATATTTTTTACCTATGTATAGGGGACCAAAAACAATTGAACGCAAATTGCTTAACATTGCAGTGGCTGAAGATTTTCATGGTCCACAAAATTCTAGTACGGCCGTGGTACGTTATGGAAATTGATAATGGGTCTTTAAAATCAAGGCCAAAAGCAGAGACAAAGCAGATCCTTGCAAATCCGGATTTTTCAGCAATTTCTGCAGTTTGATCTATTTCACTGGTTCAGATTTAGGCTTCAACCTTTGTCAGGAATGTTTCAAAACTTAATAGAGTTTTGACAGTTTTTCAAATAATTTGGAACTGTAACATGTCAAGGAACATGGTGTGGACCACATTAGTTAGGATCAACAGCACATCCATAATAGGCCATATTCGTATTCTCGATATTGAACTGGATCTAGCATGAAGTGGAGGCTCTTGCGGGGAATACATTTACATATGAAAAGATTCCCCCGCAAGAGTCTCCACTTCATACTAGATCCAGTTCAATACCGAGAATATGAATATGGTCTATATATTTAATGCTTCTGTAATATAACAAACAATTAACGATAAGACTACAATCCAATGAGACCAATGCAAGAAATCTGAATAAAAAAATTCCACTAAACAAATTAAATAAAATTTTGCAGATTTAGATTTTAGTAAAATATTTGGCAAGAATTTTGCACAGCCTCAGCCACCAATTATGTGCACATTTTGTGCCTCAAACTCTATTGACGGTCTGTGTTTGATAAAAATACAGCACAGACATTATTGAAGCAGGAAATTGAAACATGATTGACAAACAAAATGCAAAGAGGAACATGTTGTAGTCAGGTATGTTGTTTAAAAACAATCTGTGTGAGGCCAGAGCTTGCAGTCTACATTTAACCAACACCCTCTCCAGCCCTCCCCAGAAAGTGTTTTTTTTTCATCAGTGGGTGGAGAATCCGCACAGCCCCATACATTAATTAAGTCTTATAAATGTATTTTGTGAATCAAAATCTATTGGTTTTTGGAACAGCGTTAGTATGACAGTAATGTATGTGGCCGTGCAGAAATCTTTCCTTTTTTTTTTACCCAGTTTCTCAACAACCAGTTCTTCAAAATGCTGGTTATCTCAGCCACAGTGACACTTGTGAGATTAAGAAAAGTAAGCTTAATTTTGATTGACAGAAACTGAAACTTCCGCCTCGGAATTCATTAGCTCATGATATCGATAATTATTGTAATGCATATCGCTAAATATAGATACCACTCAAATAACGTAATGTTTCTTAGGTCTGACTCCGCTAAGTTTGCCTGAAATCGGAACGAGAATTCTCAATAACTAACACCAAATTACTGTTAACGGCGTGCCAGGAACAAAACAAGACCAATTTAATTGTGACATGAAAACGCGTAAAAACCTATCATAAGACAAAACATTCAATAGTTAGATCAGTTCAAACAAGGATGAAAGTTATATCACCCTTAAAAGCATACGCAAATCATATACAACATTACGCTAGTAGCTGGAATCTCGACGAACAGGATAGCTCTCTCAGAAGGAAAAATATTCCGACACAAGCTTAATCAATTTAGCAGGCATGGCAAATAAAACTACAAGTCTATCAGTATGCCAAATGTGCAGAAACCGACCAATCTCAAATAATGTGGCCACGAAAAAAACGTTCACCATGCTAACGTGAAAACAACTGGTAATGATAATTTGGTTACGAGCACTAACCTTGCAAGCACCGCTCCTCTCACGGAAATGGGATCAGCAAGAAGCAGCTTCGAAGAAAAAGCACAGAAATTTGAATGTGCAGGAAACTCGTGACAATGGAGTGATCAAGGGAAGACTAGTACCCAGTGCCTTTACGCGGAATCTTGCGTGGAATTCGCGCGTTGAATTAAAAAATACGCGCTGATTTTCAAAGAAAGACAAGAAACCGTTTGAAAATCAATGTTCTGGGCACACAACAGATGTAGGGCACAACCCGAGCGCAAATTGTCCATGACAAAAATTATAAATGATAACAACTCAAAAGTATGAGAGGATTCGATTGCATCTTGATGTGCCTGCGAAAGGGCCGAAAAGGGCTCAGGTGAACACGCGACTGAATGAATTTCGTGTGCGCGCGCGGTTTTCACTTTCTTGAAGAAGCTCGTTTCAGAAAGGTTATGACCCATCCTTGTAAACGAAACAAAAATTGCGCTTTATTTTCAGGCAACCTTGGGTCAAACCTAACCATAGCCATGTTTTTAATTGGTGGTCGATCTCCCCATCAAGATTTGAGTTTAGATTGACTCATGAGACTTTCAGTGGTCTTCTGCCAAAAGCGTGACATAAGTCCCTTCACGTGCGCCCAGTAAACAAACAAAAGAGGCCCCCTAAAACATAAGATATGCCCGCTTCTGGCTGGCCCGCGGTACAAGGCGGACTGTGTATACCATGCATACAAGTGGACGGGGCGGTATTTTGAATCTTATAGTTGAAATGTATGGGAATATCGAAAAGGCTGAAAAGGGTCATATTATATATCGTAATATGCTTCGTTTAATATCTACATATACGATCAAAATAAACGTCTTTTTACTTGAAATGTTGTTTATTGTCGTTCTTGTAGCTGAAAACGGCATATTTTAGCGATTTGAAGAGTTTTGCTTGCAACGTTTACCTGAGCGTCTAGTAGACGAGTAGAGAGAGACAAGGGTGGAAGCTAGATTTCGGACTGGCTCAGCGCCGAGCCGATTTTCACCGACAAATTCCCATCGCTCACCGAGCTTCCAAATCGCACACTGGGCAAGCTGAACGCCAGAGGTTTCTTCTCGTACCATTATATTTGAAATCTGTCCAAAACTCGAAGCGCTAGACCTCAAATAAAATCGAGGAATCTAGCAACCGAAGATCGAAGTATTTTGGTGTGCCGGCTGTAACAGTCACGCCGCTTGCTCCTTTCCGATTGGATGATAACAAACAATACCCTTTTCATAAATTCGTCCCGTGGGAGGGGAAGTATGGGCTAATAAACAGCGCGATTCGCCTCACCCCAGGCTAGCTAGTAGAAGTTTGTGTGGCTTCCCAGTGGCTAAAGAAGACAGCTTGTGTGGGTGGCCTGTGCTTTGGCCTGCTTAGCAAGCGTTACTTGGTTGGTTGTGGGGGAAACAAAATTCGGAACGCTGAAATCCCCAGGCTTTAATCAACCTATGATGTATATAACTATCCTTTGTAATCAGTTGAAGTGTGAGTTAATAAATATTGTCTTGTCTTGTCTTGTCCCACGGAAACGCTTGCTACGTAGACACGGCTAGCAGCAGTATGTCATATTCTTTATCGCTGATTTAAATTCCTTGTTGGATTTGGGACCTCAGTTGGTCCAGCCCCAAAATCTGGGATAACAAGTCATTGAATGAAGATCAGCAAATTTTAGTGGGATCAGGAATCAGACCTTGATGCGTTTTGGGGATCGGGGATAAGAATTTTGGAATTAAAAATGCGATCACCCACAAAACCCTGAAACCGGGAATCCGGACAACTCGCCCCCGAACTTAAGACAACTAGACCCCAACTAGGTAAAAATATCTTGTTTAACCCCCGTGGTCAACTCGTGGTGAAATCTGCACCCTATTTATTGCATTGTTTACTTCGATCGCAGACGTAGCCGCAATATTGAATGTGCGAGTTTTTTCGTGTAGACGGTGCTTATGTCGAGTTTGAGTCCTAATAATATACATACAAATCTGATAATAAGTTAAATTTTAAGAGTCATATATCTAAGTTAATCAAGAAAGTAAGTAAACAAATTGATGTACTTAATCGATTCAAATACTGATTCTTTCGTTTTTGTCAAAGATACGTATATATAGGGCATTCATCATGCCTCACTTTACTTATTGTAATTCCATTTGGAATAGCTGTCTCAAAGAAGATAGTGACCGATTAGATAGATTACACGAGAGAGTCCTTAGATACGTGTTTAACGATTTTTCTAATGGATATGATAGTTTATGTTATAAGATTGGTTACTCATTAAGTTGTAGACGGAAACAAGATATGCTTCTAATAATTTTTAAAACCCTCAATAACAACATGCCTCAGTACATTCAATCTTTATCTCCAGTAAGAGAAAATAAGAAAAATCTTAGGGGCAAAAACAAACTTGTCTTACCTGTAGCTAAGACCACAACTTATGGCCTTAAATCGACCTCTTACATTGCTGCTAAGGCGTGGAATGCATTACCTGATAAGCTAAGATTAGTGTTCGAATTTGGCTCTTTCAGGAATGAGATAAGGAAACTAAGTAATTTGTAGTTTTATACCATTATTTATATATAGATTTATATTTATATTTATAACTTTTTTTTATCCTCGGTTTATTAGCATCTTTATTACTAGAGGCCTGACAAGCCTCATTTTAATCCGAGTTTAAATAAAGTCTTACTACTTACTTCTGTATTCTGATTGGCAGTGAGCATGTCAATTAATCTCAAACAGTGCAAAACACTGAAATTTTTTGAGTGCAGAAAGACGAAATTAGTGCAAAAAGTTGAAATTAAAAATGACTGACGGGTACCTCGAAAAACCGTAACAAAACAAACACAGAATCATATGCAAAACGCATGCCGAGGACGCCAGCGATCATTCAGAAAAGCTATTTTAAGAAAGTTAATACTCCTGGAATCGAATAACCGTGCAAAAATTTACTCGTGCTTATTTATTCCAAACTGCACTCGAAATCATACGATTACCTATACTGACTGTATCAAACGCGCTAAATAAAAAATGTTGCATTTCAGTTTGCACTTGAGGGACTTGAAATGATCTGGAGTCTCATGGTCAGAAAAGCTTCAAATAGCTTCGGAAGTGTTCGGAAGTCATCGGAACATCTTCGGACATGTTCAGTAGCATTCGGACGTGTTTGAGACATCGTCGGAAGTCACTTGAACATTTTCGGAAAGAGACGAAAATCTCACGCATTTGACTCAGAAAAATTTGGTAGGTATAAAATTGTAGTTGAAAACTCATGTTTGAACCCAGGCTTAGAGTATGTAGTTGGTTGTAATGTTAATAATAATTCCGTATTCAATAACACCAGAACACACTAAATACAATTCTAAATACATTGTAAACTGTTATCTTGTTAATTTGCTTCGTCCTTCCATAGCGCGGTGATACCGCTAATGGCAGTATTTTATGAACTTCACCCTGAAAAAGAATGATGTCACCATAGTTAAAAGACTGATAAAAAAAACTGTTCAAGCTCGAGTGGGTTATAAAGATTAAGACATAACATAGCATTACTTACCTCTTAAGCCTACAATGAGCGACAAACGTGTTGAGACATTTTGCCCTTTTAGAGTACTTAAGGCTCATTTCCTCCTAAACTATGCAATACACCCCCCTCCCCCTCCCCAAAACAATGTTGGATTTCCTGTCTCTAGAACTTGCTTCCTTCCTTTGCAACATTGAAAAGGGGGACTGGGGGTGGCTCTCAATGTAAATGGGATTTGAAATGGAATAAGTGAAATGTTGCAATTAGCACTCCATTCAGTCAACTGTCTCAACAACTTTTGTCGCCCATTGTAGTTTCCATATAGTCGTCTATGTCGTACCGGCTCGTCTCTAATACCGGCAAGCGGCTGAAGACGCTCGTGCTACCCTTGCGTTTTCTTGGTTTCCAAATGGTCGTACGTGTCGCCTCTGTCGTATAACTCCGCGCGGAGGGACTGGTTTTACAAACAGAACTTTGCGCGCCTAATTTGACTCAAAAATGGCGACAATTAAGGAAGAAGAAGGGCTTTTAGCTTTTTCTTTTCTTCCTCGTGCTGTTTTGCGAAGGAGAAGGACACGGAAGAACGCAAGCATAGATTTTGGGATAGAGCCATACTTCTGAGTAGGAAGAGCTTGGAATGTATTACACTCTCGTTCAAGAGCTGCGAATAGCCCATTTTACAGTTGTTTGGTCAGTGACCTGGCCTTAAAGTAGAAGCGAGGCCGAAGGTGACCTTGCTTTGATACAAACCACTCTGTCTTTCACGTGCAAATGCAGACAAGTTAGCATAACAACAACATGATTTACATGAGAAAAGCAGTGGTGAGGTCTGCATCAAAACAATGTCACCCCCAGCCTCGCTTCTACTCAAAGGCCAGGTCACTGAACACACAACTGTAAAATGGGCTATTAATGAATCAGTGTTATTGAATGCTTTTGTATTTACTCTGTGTTCAGGTTTAGTGGTCATGTTCAATTTCTCTGCCAGTTTGGTCTAGCAGTTTTCTCTGATTTGTCTCCTTGTAATCCGGGAAAACGTTTTATAAAGCATTCATAGCGCAAGCTGATGAAAAAATTGTGGGCGGAAACACATGAAGAAGCGGTCGAATCTTCTAGCTTCTTCTGCATGCGCAAGCGCCGCCATTTTGAAAACAAAATAGTGCATTCTGAGATAAATTCTGTCGTCTCTGTCGTATGAGGCGTCGCTGACAGTTTCCATTTGTCGTACCACTTATCACTGCCGTCGTCTCTGTGGTAGAGATAGAACTCGATTCTATCGGGACGACCGTGTCCCTGCTGTCATACGGGTTGTCTTGGATAATCGCATGAATGTTTCCATACCGTCGTCCCAGTCGGTTGTGACTACAGAGACGACTATATGGAAACTAGGCCTTAAACTATGTTCACACGGGATCAATCCCAAATGGATCCTACCCGATCCTGGAACGGGCCACTTCAGTTCACACGGGACCGGTATGTTATGGTCCGGTACTGGATCGAAGTGAGCAAAGGATCTGAGCACTTGCGGATCTGAACGATTACGGTAAATAACACGACGCATGATAGTACTGTCAGTGTCTGCATTTATAATAAGCTGTCAACTGTGAAGTTGTTTTATCAGGGTCCGCCGGGAAATTTTTAAAGTGCTGGGGCCGGAAGGGGGCTGACTCCATAAAAATAGTTAAAACGCAGAATTATAGACCTCTTTCATAATGGCGGCCAAATAAAATATTCTTTTGTTTTAATGCTGATAAGCCTTTCTAACCTCGCTGCTATGTGCAAAATACAAAAGAATGTCTGCGCTAAAATGAGGCCAGTAAGTCTAATTATAATTAACATAGATACAAAAGAACAATATTATCGGCGGCCATTATGAAAGTGGTCTATTCCGTCGGGCTTGGATGTTTTCCCGTGAGTTCCACGAGCTTTAGCCGACCGGAAAAGTACTTTTCATTTCTGGAAATATATTTTACTGAATTCATTATTTTTTCCACCCAAAGTGGGGGGTCCGGTCCCCCCTCCCCTGGCCTCTCCCCCTGCGTGGTCCCTGTTTATTGTTACAGGATTGAAGGAGTTTCGCATTTATCTTTTGTCACCTGTTAACATTCCTTCGTTATATCGGGGTACATTTTACATTTGGGCTTCTGGATTGTGTTCGTTATGACGAGGACTTCCGTTACATCGAGGTTCGTTATATCGAGGTTCTGTTGAACTTCGTTATATAGAGATTCGTTAATATTCGAGGTTCCAGTTTCGAGCTCTAGCTCCTCGAAGCCCCTTCCCCTACCGATGCATTATCACAGTTTCTTTATAACAAATCCCATTGATCGATTAAATACAGTCTTCATTGAAATGCACACCAGTTACAATATGTCTAACATACGGTACTTTCCATATTTGCTTAGGTACAGGATTTTGGGCTTCAGGAGGGGTACACACAAGACCGTGGGAATAATTTGGAGGGGGCTTTGGAAGGATGTTAGGAGTGATGTCTGTGATGACAGTTCCAAACCGCTGACTACATATACGCAAGTCTCAGTTCCCAATTTCTCCAAGATCTCCAAGATGGCGTTACCTAGCTGAATCAGAACCAATTTCCAGGCTACAATTGTATGCTTATGGGAATGTTTATCGTTGGTTTAACTGGTGGAATAGCTACTGGCAAAAGCACTGTCGCAAGGATATTTAAAGAGCTGGGATGTTATGTTGTGGATGCTGACAAAATAGCTCGAGAAGGTAAAGGCAGGGAACAGAAACTTGTCAGTCTTGTCACCTCCTATAGCCGCCCTTTCGACCTAGATTGTAGCTTCGATCAGGCTGGTTGAACACTTATATTAAGTTGACTGAAATACCTAGCTATTGCTAGCCCACGGCAGTTAAAAAGAAAACAGAATAATTAAGGTGGACTTGCACTTGGCAACTCAGCCAATTTTTACAGGTTCTCACGCAAGTAAACAAAGAGACATAATCGATACCCTGTCACTATTGTCTTCTTGTTGCGGCATCGTTTGAAGAACGAAGCAGAGGACAATACACGATATTCACATGCATGAATTAATTGGCGGGATATTCTGCAGTTTACCAAAATATTTTCTAAATTGATCAACTTGTAGGAGACCGACCAGTGAACAGTTGTGGAGAAACTTGAGCCTGGAATCTGCATTGCCTATGAATGTCTTAAAATAGAAAATGGACTTCATCATTTACAAAGGAAAGATTATATACTACTGCATATTGATATCCAATAATGTGCACAAATCATGAATGTTAACGAATACCTGATATTGAATACTTAGTTGTGGAGCCTCACCAGCCAGCATGGAATTCAATAGTGAAGAACTTTGGGAGAGAAATGTTACTCCCCAGTGAGCAGATTGACAGGGAAAAGCTGGGAAAAATTGTGTTTGAGGACGGTGCCAAAAGGCGCATACTAAACAACTGTACTCATCCTGCAATATACAAGTCGATCTTGTGGAAATTGGTTAAATGCTTTTTGACTGGTGAGGAATTTTGACTTGTCCAACTTTATCATGAACACGTCATCCCTTCCCAGACACTTCATCTTAACAGCTGCACACCCAGAATGGCAGTTCTGTCCCTGTTGTTATTGCATTCATTCTTTTTGGGCCTGAACAAATCTTGATGTTTACAGCCATTTTCTGATTTTTCAGAATGACTGACAAACATCATGATGGTTAATTTCAGTGATCTTAAAAACCTTTCCAGTCTGTGCCAAGTATGCCCTTCAAAGTTGCTTACCTTACTTTCAGGGGATGACAACAACTCTAACGAGGCCTATTTCGGGAGCAAAACAAAATTCTTCCAGGAATCTGGAGATTTTGGTGGCAATCGGGAGACTCAGGAATTTGTCTGGGAAATATGACATAGTTCTGGGATTTTGCAGGAAAATGATCAAGGTTTAACATTTTTACAAGAATGTCACTGAAAATATCTGGAGGATCTTCCAAATTTCCAGGAGGACTCAAAGTTACACAAATATGTAGTGTTGCTCAAACAACATTTGTAAGAGTTGTCACCCCCTGTGAGTCTTCCCCCTTAAAAACCCCTAGTCAGATTCACAGTGTATAGCAGGGGTGGATCCAGGAATTTCTGAAAGGGGGGGTTGTACACTACCGAAGTAGCCTTGAACACCAATGGTGTGGAAGGCGAGTGATGGCCCCTGCCTCTGGCGCGATTTCTTGAGGGGGTCCAGAGCCATACAGTTTTATTCTATTATTATTTTACGAAGAATCAAGCAAATTAAAAAAAAAAAATTCTCAAAAGGGGGGTTGCAACCACCTCAACCCCTCCCCTGGATCTGCCTCTGTATAGTCAATCATGTTAATAGTCTTAGCAAGGTTTTGAAGTAACAAGGGGCAATAAGATCCATGTATCCATTATAATTAAATATTGTAACAAGAATGGCAGTATGGAAACCTTGAAAGTAGACAATAATATTGTGATACCTGTTTTCAGGTGAAAAGTTTGTGATCCTTGATTTACCTCTGCTGTTTGAGTCAGGAGCTGTGTTGTATCTCATGAAAGATGTTGTGGTAGTTTACTGGTAAGGAGTCATATTTAATGAAGAAGTTTTATCAGTTAAACAAGAACCTTGTACTTTCAGACAAGACTTCATACATGTAGTTATTTGTTCTTGACTGATACCAAATTCTGCATATACCGGTATTCGTTTTCACAAATTTATCTTTTAATGGTAACAAGGACCTTTATGATAGCTCAGTTGGTAGATGACTGCACCAATTTGCAGTTTGAGGTCATGGGTTCAAGTTCCATAAAAGCCTGAATTTTCCAGGCTCTCTTTTGTACCTCCTGTCACCCAAAGCTCAAGTATATGTCTTTCATGTCCCCTAATGTACCCTTTCATGAAGTCCAGGATTTGAAGTGCTTTAAGTTTGGGGGTGAAACTGATAAGTACAATAAAATTATTATTCTATTGCCTGTTGTGAGGTTTTATGGTTACAATAATTCAGGGTTGTCACAAGGATTTAAAGATCATAACAAATCTTCAAATTTCAAATTTTCATGCATTCTGTGATAAAAGTAGCTGGCACATAGTGGTCTGACAGATGGCGCAAATCCACCGTCTATCAGCCACAAAGGACAACCCTGATGCCATTTGCTTCCAAATCATACAGCACTTAAAGGTCAATAAACTCTTTTACTTGACATTTTAGGAACGTTTCTTACAACGATTTAAGTTAGGGAGTTCAGTACTTAATTATTCATTCATTCATTTATTTATTTTCAAAATTAATTAATTAATTATTTTAATTTTTCAATCCATAAAGTGACCAAGCCACTCAAGTAAGGCGCTTGATGGACAGGAACAACTTCATTCAAAAGGAAGCTGAACAGCGAATTAATGCTCAAATGTCATTAGAAGAGAAATGCAGGAGAGCTTCTTATGTCATCGATAACTCCGGCACCCTTCAAAGCACTGAGGAGCAAGTGAACAGACTTTATGAAAAGTTCAGGAAATCTTATGCTTATCTTCCACTTCGTATTGGCATCTTTCTGATCGTTTTTTTGTTGACATGGTTGGTTTTTTATGTTATTGGGTTAATTAGTTGATAATCTGATATCCCATCGTTTCGTAATCAACTTAGCAGGTTGATTTGTTACTCCCCAAATAGGCTCCACATCTTACATGAAGTTCTTTTCTTTGAAATGGAAGGAATAAAGTTAAGTACGTAACTGGTGCAATGGATAACCACAAAACTTAATCCCAATCCGGATAACGTAATTAACTCCCTCCCACTCTTTCAAGTCGATCTTCGGTCAGTTGGTACAAGGATTTTGGGCAAACTAGTCAGTGTATTTCTCAATTTTATAGTGTGCTTTTTTATGGTATTCTTAAAAATATAACAAATCGAATTTCTGGTAATGGACCTAGTGCACGTAAAAAAATTATCGGGAGGTTAAGAAACTTTTCGGGTGACATAATTTCCAATATATCTTAAAAACAAAGACATTTCCAGGCATGCAATTTTGCAACAAATTTGTCCTTTCGTATCTTGAAATCATGGTAAAAGACCAGCTTTTTAGAATAAGCGGATCGCAGTTTTAGAAATGGCTTTTCGGGTCCGAAACGTTCTCGGGCGTTTCGAGAAACGGGCCCCTGATGGAGAGAACCACACGGTTCCGCATCAAACGTTCAACACGAAAATGGCGTGAGTACGAAACGACCGCAATTCGATAATACCATCAACCAGTCTTGGCCGAGTTTCAGCATGATAGTGAGATTCCTAAATTTTGAGGTGTATTTCATAATTTCGAACCATAACGTAGAACAACTTGTGGCTTTTTGCCATAGCAGATTATGGAATCTTTTTTACTTGTTTTTTGCTGCCACAAAATACATTATGTGCAGGTGCTGATCGCGAGTGACACATTTGCAACGCGTCAATATACTGCACTCGTGAAACGCCATACGTCACTTCTACCTGTACAAAACTGGGACAGTTGTTCAAAGTGTAATTTAGCTAACCCAGGGTTAGTGTAAACTAGGTTTCCAGTTTTATAAGTAACCAGATAAAGTGTTTATGAAGTATTTTTGTCTTTCAGTATTTACTGGGTTTCTTCTTTACTAGATATTAACCGAGTGCGATGAAAGCCTCGGTTTAATTTTAATCCTGGCTTTCGAACAACGGAACTCCTACTGTCTATGATGTTACAACTCGACACCGTCATGAATAAACTGTGTGTTCATAGGCAATTAGAAAAAACAAATCGAGAAGAACGTAGGTGATAAAATCTGTTGTTACAATCATTTGATTGTTAGGGGAATTTTCCGTAGTAACTGGCTGAGCTGTCGAACCATGCATGGTCTTGTGTTGTGCGTTTCGAACCGTTCATGGGTTCATTTTTCATGGGTTTCTATTAGCGCTTTAATTTACACTTCAGAGTTAATTCTCTGTTTCACCACTTGTATGTGTTTATAGTGGTACGCGGCACAACATATATATACCCTTACTAATAGGCCATATTCGTATTCTCGGTATTGAACTGGATCTAGCATGAAGTGGAGGCTCTTGCGGGGGAATCTTTTCATATGTAAATGTATTCCCCCGTAAGAGCCTCCACTTCATCCTAGATCCAGTTCAATACCGAGAATACAAACATGGCCTATTGAATTAGATTCGACTTTGGAGCGATATTGGCGCGACACCTGATTCAGCAGACGGCGTACCCTGTGTTGAACCGAATATGTATTTTATATACGGAGAGGGATTATATGTTTATAGATTGTCATAATTAATACATTTGGTTCAGCACTGATGAGAAGAGCGCCGTATGAATCAGTTGCCGCTCCGGTGTCGAAAAATGCGGCAGATCTTGTCTAACTTAACAACGTTGCCGCACCGAATTAAAACTGCCGAACCGAACAGATTCAGACGCCGCTCTTTTGCCGGACTTAATTCATCAGTTAGGTTCGGCACATGAGTTGAACGTCGTCTGAACCGGGCCTAAGAAACCCAAACTTCTTAGGGTCAGTCCTTACCTACACTCACAGAATGTTGAAAACCCCCTGCGTTTGAACTGCTCCATGTGAATGGTATATTGGAAAGTGATTCAGTTGCACCTGAAATCTTCGAACACACGAAAAAGGTAATTGAGTCAACTAAATGCAAACGGTTTGCCAAACTTACGATACTATACAGTAATGCAACAATTTCGAAGCTGGGGTAGAGGGGGGCGTGATTTTGGGTAATGAAAAAAGATTAAACTTTGTTTTTTTGTTTGTTTGTTTTATGGAAGCCTAAATAAATGCACGTGGCTTATTCCAGCCTACAGAAGTAGTATTTGGAGTTATATGAAACAAATCAAATCTACGTGTTACTTGTGCAAGGATCAAGTCGGAGACGTGCGTAAAAACTTAGTTATTTACCTGGGCTTGTGTTAGAGAATGCCCTTGAAAAAAGTCGTAACCTCAAAAATATTAGCGAATGCGGTGAACTTATAGTTGCAAAGCAAATAAGCAGTTTGCTTCAGGGTATTTTTATTTTTATTCTAATTTGCTATCCCACTTAAAAGAACAGTTATCATGTAATAAGCAACCGTAGTTGGGGTGTGTCAACACGAGCCGTGTCCGACATTCTTTATTGTGACAGAAACTCAGAAACTCAAAATACAACAAGAAGGCAACCTGAGATATTATAGCCTACAAACTAATCTGAACTATTGTCGTAAACCAATGATACAATAAACGCGCTAACTCTTATGTATAATATTTGTAAAAAAAAAGTACATGAAAAACTGACAGTCCTTCGTCATTGGGTTTTTAATTTTGAGGGCACAGAGACGTACAAAGAAAACTTTGAATGATCGATCCATGAGTTCTACTGGAAGAAACAACCTGTAGCAGATTTCAAATAAAAATGAAATGGCAGGTCTCTTATTTTCGAGTCATATCAGTTGGGAGCTTGAAGTTCTTAAAACTGCAGCATTTACGAAACAAAAGGGAGCTTAAGCAACGAGGACGCGCACGGCAACGGCAATAAGAACGCCACAAAACAATGGGTTTAATGAGCAAAAACAATCGCTCTGCACTTGCGTTTACATTATGGCACATTTCTTTACCGTCCTCTGCAAAACAACAACGTGAAATGACGAAATTTTAGGTTTTCTGGAGAACGTGAGCGCATGACGGCAAGTTTTTCCTTCCGTTTTTCTTTGCTTTAACACCGTTAACACGGTCCGCTGGACAGCCCGCCAGCATTCTTCATGTTAAACAAATTGGAATAATGGCGAAAAAGTTTCGAAAGCGAGAAGTTATATTTTCAAATAACATTTTCGAATTCGTTGCCGTCGCCGTTGTCGTTTAAGCTCCCTATTAAAAACCCCTATTATATCTCTCAGTTACTACGCGCGCTGTGATTGGTCAATTTTGAGGGCCGTATATTACTCTACTGTACGGCCTGCTAAATTTAAAAGTTTCCTTTTCCGCGCGCCCGATTAATATAAGAGATATAATGAATATCTTACTAACCTCGTTTTCTCGGTCCGTACCATACTGATCGTTTTTTCCCGTTGATTTATGGTTCACGCGCTTCACGGGAAAAAACTCGGTCCGTAACAGTTACAGTACGGCTCAGACTCGGGTAGTAAGAGGTATTCATCAACCTCTGTGAGTGCCGACGAAAGCTGTCCTTTCTTTGGAAGAGGAGTGTAATTCTGTCTGCTGGTAACCTGAACGCAAATCTAGTGTAAAAGATTAGGACTCCATGTAAGGCATCCAGGGTATCATCAATTAAATAGTTTCGTTTAATTTCTAGCTGTAGTCTACACAAAGCGTGTAGTACCTTTTATTTTTTTTTTTGCAAGAACAAATGGGTTAGACCAGGGACTAGATAATGGTTCGACAAAACATACCGTTTCTGCGCGAAACCAAAACCCGTGGACACTTTAATTTGATTTTGACATTTCCCATTGTGCAGCTACCAATCAGAAGCGACATGACACCATAAACTAATTACCGTTACTGTTTGCGGTTAAGTCTTCTCGTGCGTGATTAGCTTTTTACTTGAAACCCAATAACGTTTTCAAAGTAATTAGTTTGTCAAATTCGTCACGCTGACCTGTAGAAATGTGATATGGGCTCAATCTATTGGGAAGATCATCCCCGCCCTTCTATTTCAACTTAAGATTGTATAATGTTTCGTTGATCGATATGTCTTGGTTCTTTGTCATCACAAGTAGAAACATGTTACTTGTGGCATTTGTGGGATGTCTGAAGATGAGAGTAGAACGAAATCCCTCTATGACATTCTTTCTATACCAGTCATTTTTAGCATCATGTCCAGCTTTACTATCATAAAACCAGAGGTAACAGTGCTCCTCTGGAGTCTCCGTCATGACAAGAAAATATTTTTTTTGAGTTGAGTAACAAATTGCTGTGACCATTTTTCCTTTTTCGGATTCAGTGTCTATCATACTGCGAACGTTCCTCAAGCTATCACAAGTGAACCATGTCTGTTCTTTGTCTTCATATTCCATTGTGCCTTTTGTCATAATGACGCAAAAATCCGAGACCATACCAGCACACGCAGTAATCTTAAAACCACCTTTGAGATTCGCATTGATGTCTGTTGTGCCTCTCAGAACTTTTTGTTGGGTGCCATAATTCCCAATCAAAAACACTCCAAATCCCAAATTCTTATCGTGTGCTAGTGAAAAAATCCGTCTCGGCTCTCCGTCGGCTTTTCCTTCCCACTGTTCACGAACAAACTTCATGAAGGTCGCAAAGCTCCCTTTAATCCCCCACCCACGAGACCTTTCACTGTACACTTTAGAGGTTGCAAGACATACGCTTAACTGTCCATCATAGATAGTTTGGGCTATCACAATTCTATTGGTATTTTGGGTAAGGCCTCTAATAAGATTAGGGTAAGTATGACGATCAATAATACTGTCCAGCGGATAGTCCTTATGGTTTCCTCCACTGTAAACCGGCTCAGTTAATGGACGCGACTTCTTTCCAGTCATAAACAGAGTTAAATCACCGCCCTTGTCTAAGAATTAAACAAACGAGGAGAATTAAACGACGCCGTGACTGACTGAGTAGCTGAATAACCAATTGTCCAGTCAATGATTGAGAATTGTTTGAATGATCGATTGATTGGATTGATTGAAGGTTAACAGAATGATTGGATAAAGTCATGAAGGCATCAATCAATCAATCAATCAATCAGTCAGTCGAATTTCAACTGACAGGCTTTTTTCATAAAAATTTAATGAACCTTCGATTTCCGGCACGAGATATTTTGGAAAGGACTTTTCGTTCTGGTCGTAATTAGAAGTTACCTTTCTATAATAAGTCTACATCAGTTTGCATTGGTTTTGTCCAACATAACGGGTATTTCAATTAGACCAGATCCCTCCAACGGATAAATAGGAGAGGGACAATTTGTAAACTTTTTGTAGCCAGAAGTCGTATAAAAACTTATTCTACCTAATCTTCCATACAGTGACTGTTTTCCTGAAAAGAGCCCCATATGTTTACAGCTGACAACTGACTAACTTCAACAGTCTGAGCGTGAGTCGGAGTGTCAGTAGTATCGTTCGTTGTAGCTTAGATAATTTGTGAGTGACATTGGAGGAGCAATGAAATAATCCATTCGCGTGCACCCAATCTTTCAGCTCCCATTTACTTACAGATAACACCGAACTAACAAACTTACTCACCTTTTGTATCGATAGCTGCAGAGTAATCTGGGCACGCCGCAAGACAACGGAAACTCTTGATGTTTCTATTAAGGCAGAAGTTTGCCCAGTGCCCACTGAAACAGGCGTCACTGAATATCATTGGGTAGAGCATTTCTTCAGGCATGATATCCAAGATTTCTTGAATGCTGATTGTTCCGTCATGAAAGCACCAGTTTCCAGTTCCCACTTCTCCATGCCCGGTGTAGTACAATATAGGTTTCACTCCATTCTCTTTGCAGTGATCAAATAGGTTACATATTTTTTCGAGGGCGTCAGATTTTTTGAGGTAAAGATCCTTCACAGTGTTGTACAGGCAACGTCCCACCACGTTCTCCATGTTGGCCAGATCATGGGTAACACCACCTAGGAATGCACCGCTCCTGTCTCCAACAGCGGACCGAGGTCGTCTTTCAGAAATTTTAGTGATTTGTGGTGGGTTTGAGGCACCTGACAGAAGCAACCATCGTGACTTAGCCTTACCAATAGGATTCCACTCAAACCAGTGGTCAATTCGGCCGACATATCTTCCTTGTTCGATGGCAGAACCAGCAAACATTGTAAACGAGTCATTCTCTGCCACATAAAGTTCCCGTTGTACGTCTGACATCATACAACCTGAGTGAGCGAAACGAGACATCGGCTTAGCTACTGATCTTATATGCCGTACTTTTGTTATTATATGCAGTGGTTTTATCATTATGTGCAGTAATTTGTCATTATATACGGTGATGTTCTCGTTATATGTGGTGACTTTTTCATTATATGCCACAGTTGACTCTCTCAGTAACTCGAGCCTCGCGCCAATTTAAACCAACATTGATCATGCTTGGCCCTGGATTTGCTTCTCACATAGTGTCGCGATTTTACCTCGATAAATCGAACCTCGAGCTCCCGCGAAGTGTTTTTCATTTTTCTCTTCAGGTTATATTCTCTATAATTATACCGTCGACTACTCGAACCTCTTTTCCAAAGTGTAACGGTCAAAACATCCTTAAAAAACTCCAATGATTTATTTTTATCCGAATTGCGTCAAATTTAGCAGCATGTATCCTTGAAAGTACTGCAGTATCCCACATTTGTGTTCTTCGCTGGACATTACGCATTTAAACGGTGTTTTCTTATACACTTCTTTAGTTTGCTAGCAAAATATCCTTCAGATTTCTCTTTTTTAATTTGGTATCAAACCCGACTTAACACCTTGTTTGAAGAGCAATGAAATACTTGTAACAGTAACATTGTATACTCTCCGGTCATTTGTTCCCATCGATCTCTCGATAACTCCAGCGACCTCCCTCTAACTCGAACCTTTTCTATTTTGCCTTGAATGGTCGGGTTATCGTGAGTCGACTGTAATCCTTTTGTCGTCATATGCAGTCATTTTGTCATTATATGAGGTGGCTTTATGGTTATATAAGGTCGGCGGTTTGATATGAGGTGTTGCCGTCGTTGTCTTTTCGTCTTTATCGTTTTCCCATCTTTTGTTTTGTCTTAAGCTTTGTCTTTTTTCTGAGCACATCTGGACACACCGGCCATTTTTTTTTCTGCAAATTCCCTAGGCCAGCATCATTAAGCTCCCGGCATAGTAAATCGAACCCAATCGAACTAAATTTCAATCGAACTCAATCGAACTCAATCGAACTCAATCGGTGGATTGAGTTCGATTGAGTTCGGCAATCGAACGAAATCGAACTCACCGAAAAGAAAAAAAATCAATGGAACCCAATCGAACGTTCGATTTTCGAACTCGTGATTTATGTAAAACAGACGTTGAAAATCCATTACCAGATCTTAGAAGCTCGAGTTACTTCAGCCCTGAGTGTAGCGCACGTGTTTTTCGTAAACGTAAACGAAGAAATTCCGCAGAAATGGCTTCAGATGAGTTGTGGATCTTAAACTTCAAATGTATAGTCAAAGGCTACCAGGAATGCCGCTTTGACGTTTTTTAGCTTTGTTTTGTTCTGTTCTGTTCTCTTAACTGCCGTGGACAGTTTATAAATGGGGTTTGTGTTATTGAGTAAATAGTAAAAAAAGCGCAAGAAAAACTTGCTTTGACGGGCTTGATTTGGGCTTGCTTTGTATAGGTTCACCAGAGCCAATCGAACGAAATCCATTTAATTGTGTTCGATTGAGTTCGGTTTCCGAACTCAATCGAACACAATCAGACGGATTGAGTTCGATTGAGTTCGATTTGTTCGATTGAATTCCGTTCGATTTGTTCGGAAATCGAACTCACTCAAAGTGTGGTGTTCGATTTCGTTCGATTACCGAACTCAATCCACGGATTGAGTTCGATTGAGTTCGATTGAGTTCGATTTACTATGCCGGGTTAAGCTGATATGAGGATGGAGGCAACCTCCTTAAAGAAAACAGAGGCGAGTGGCTAGGTCGTTTCAAGCTGACTCGGAGGCCAAAGATGCGTTCTAGCAAATATGGCGGTTAACATTGGCTGCTCTGTAGAAGAATTCCAGGACCTACCCAGGCAATTTAGGCAAGTTTTGATTGGCACAAAATTCAATCGATGTGACATCCTAACGGCAAAAATGTGGGAATCGGGGGAGCTCCTGCTCGTGTTATGGCGGATTTACGCAGAATTGTTTTCAGTTCGAGCATCAGCGTCGCACAAATTTGCCCTCGAGTGGAATTTCAACGCAGACTTCACCAAGCGCTAAGAAATGCATAAATAACCCGCAGTGCCAATTGCTTATTCGGCAAGATTTCCGCACAGCCACATGCAATAACTCAAACAGGGTGATGCATGTATAATTAATGTATGGGGCTTTGCGTTCGTTTTTAGCTCATGGATGACGTGGTCATGCCATGAGGTTTAGGTGTGGGTCTTATGGCAAGACCTGTCTTGTTGAGAGATTTCACTTCGAAATTTTTGCGATCAAAATTTCGAAAATATCTGTAAGAGATGGAAGAGTGTCCATCGATGGTAAATTCGAATATAATTTTCGATAAACATAGACGAGGCTATGTTCGCTGATGGCAATGTGGGAGATTCCGGAACCGACTACCCTGTCAGTGTAATTTGTGTAGATCAAATCAGTTAGTGTAGATGAGGATTCTGTAACACGTGTTAGTTCGTTTATTAGTTGTTTGAGCCTACATAAATCCGAAATCTCGACGGTCTATGATTCCGTCAATTTTCTTCACTTCTGATTACGTCAACTTCTATGCTTACAAACAAAAGCGAATTAAACTTAAAGTTAAACTTGGCTGCACATACCGCTTATGCTGTTTATATGAACAAATTTCACTCCCGATCGTACAAATTTTGCTTGCAAGTTCTTGAGACAAATTTATCAACCAGAGGGTGTTGTCTTGATATAACCCCAAATTCTCTTAAAAGTGTACAAGGGACTGTATAGCAGCTAGAAAGGAGAATTGATAATCAGATCTCCTTTCTCCTGAACTGACTTACCCTTATTTTGTTTGCTTCTTTGTCTTCGTACTTTTTCAAACCTAAATGTGGTTATAAATTACATAAGACACGCCTATAATTTGTAATTTTACAATTGTATTTTTTTAAGGTTTCTGTAGCCCGAATAAGCCCTAATGGTTTCTATAAAGGCATCCTCGCCTTAAGTTATCTTTTATTGCTTATTTAATATCTCTTGTAGTTTAATTTATATTTGTCTAGTAATTTTTAT
Organism: Galaxea fascicularis; assembly: GCA_948470475.1. Taxonomy (NCBI): domain Eukaryota; kingdom Metazoa; phylum Cnidaria; class Anthozoa; order Scleractinia; family Euphylliidae; genus Galaxea; species Galaxea fascicularis. Next base: position 9,422,268 of record OX419343.1, on the reverse strand, counting down.
A
>OX419343.1:9404767-9417267 GCA_948470475.1 Galaxea fascicularis | reverse complement strand
ACAACGCTTAATTCCCAAGTACAGTAAACCGCGGTTGTAAAGTTCAGTTGTATGATCAGCCGAAATTCAAGGGAAAGAGCAATAGTTTTCCTTTCAAAAAGTATAAGTTAGAAAAACCTCACCTTGTGTATTTTTCTAAGCGCTTGTCACATACGTCTCAGTCGATTGTCTGTGTTTGAACCAAAGTTGGGAGAACAAATTTTGGTGCCGGAAAAAAACTGTTGTTACGATGGCAGACGCTACACCGCGAATGACACTGTATTAAAGTTACGAAAGCTAATGGATTGGCTGACTAAGCGAAAACACTTCCTGGCAACAAACATTTATTTATATTAGAAGTGTTTTCTTCCTCGTTACTAATTAAGGGAAATATCCCTCTATAACAGTAATCAATTCACGTCCTTTCTTGTTGAAGAGGTCCATGCTTAGGCCTGTTCCAAACGTCGTGCTACTGCCGTGCTTGGCTGTTCAGTCGAAATAAAAGCTGTTGCTGTAAACATGCGTCAAACTACAACAAACCGGTTTTGCTGACTTTTAAAATGTATTTGTAATTTATGAATTGAGTTCGACACGGCAGTAGCACGACTTGGTTTCAAACATAGGCGTACGGGCATTTTTTTGCCAGGGGGGGGGGCGGTGAACCATTTGCCCAAAAAATTCTTACAAGTTGCCCAAATTTTACGAAACAGTCGAAAGGAAACGAGGGTCATACGATGGACTAAGAATGGCCTACATACGAATAAATAAATAATTGGCTCTGCCCAAATTTCTCTCGCTGCCCAAAAAATCTAGGTTGCCCAAAATTTTGGGGGGGCTGCAGCCCCCCCAGCCCCCCACCCCCCCCGGGCCGTACGCCTATGGTTTCAAACGTAGTGCTAATTCAATCAATTGAGTTCTTAAGATGGTACCAAGCTAGCGCCTTGTGAGAGGTCAGACGAATTGATTGCCAACATTCCTGGAGTTTCGAAAGCGCTTACCAAGCACTTTCTTTTACAGTCAAAGGTAGCCAAGCGTTCCCGTCGTTAACGGACTAGTGGATTCATTGATGCAAAATTGATTCCGTTCGTGGATTCAATAATCCATTCATGATTATCCAATATTCAAATTGTGCCTTGAGTCAAAAATCGAATGTTGACTGGGTTAATGAAAACATGCCTTACCAAATGGAAGACAAATCGAAGCACATGGGCTATGGGGCGCCGCTTGTAAATTTTTTATTTGTGCCGAATTTATGCCATTTTATCCTTATTTACAAATAATTGGAAATGCCAGAAAATTTCAGCGTTTATGAACCAGACACAGAACTTGTCGGATGTTATGTAAATAATTCTTTTTGATAAGTTTATTTGGACAGGTCTCGTTCCTTTGAGAATCATTCGAAGTTGCTTGATATCTGGAGCTAACAGGACAGAAATGAGCTAATATCAAGAAGGGTTCTTACATTTTTGGCAAAACCCTGATTTCCGACTCCGACTTTTGCCGTTTGGCGCGGTAAACGTCATGCTTAACCTCTCTAATATTGTGAACATTTACAAAAGAACCTAATTGCATTGATCTTACTTGTCTGTAATCACTCTGTAATCGTCGACAATTTCTGTTGTTGACCCCTCGCACTGTTACCTTTAAATCCATGATATCTAATTTGCACTGAAACCCTGATTGTTTAACTCTATAATTTCTTCTCGAAAAGCGCCATACATAGCCTTCCCTGTCTCGTAAATACGTTTCAAACTGTTTCGTCTGTCCGCCATCTATTCCTTAACCGAGGAAGGGTTGGAACTTAGTATACATATATGGCAAGGCCTTTGTTCATTAATCCAATCAACATTTGAATATTGAATCGTGGATCAATTTAACCCATTGACTACCGTGTCGGCCAAAACCGGCCGCACAAGACTCTCATGCTTCAAAACATTGCAACTTTCTCAATCGCACGAATATTGCCTTAACTGTCAGTTGTGAGCACGAAATGGAACGTCCATTAAATTTGGATATCAAATAAACGCAAGAAACGAAGCGATTTCAGTACCAAATATGGCCTTTTGAGTTTGGACAAGAACGAAAATGACCGTTGTTAACGTCAAAAAGAAACCACGAAAATGCCCCTTTTTGCCTTTGTTTTTTAAAGAAATCATCGTCGAAAAACCAAACTTCAACCATCATAACAAAATTCAGTCCTTGTTCTAGCTTAGAAATGACTCTATTCTTCTGCGGAGCTTTGTTCCAGTGCAGTCGGGCCTTCCCGCCATTTTCAACATCTCAACCGCATTGCACTCTGGGAAATAACGAGGATTTTTGACAGCGCCCGTTCCTTCCCCCAATTCTTTCACACATACACTCCGACCTACTGCTAAAAATTCGTGCTTGTGGGGATCTTCAGTGCTCACAAATTCCAAAATATGTGGCGGTAGGTCGAGAAATTCATCAATAGTCGAGTCCCAAAGGTGCCAAGTGTCCGACCGGCCAAATTCCCAGTTCGTCGAGTAACAAGCCAAATTCGACAACAAAGTACATCACCTTGCTCGATTCTTTGAGAAAGTTGGCCGTTCTTGTAACTCCACAGATGAAAAATAGCTACGTCACAATGACGTTTTCAGAAACCTTGAGCCTCTAGTGCCTTAGGACAGCACTACTTTCCATGGCAGTTTCTGATAAAGAGTCACGAAATGCTATGGATCGTTTATAGGTGGAAAATCACTCCGAAAACGTAAAAACGGATGGTAGTCATTGGGTTAATTATTAGATCATTTAATTCATGAACGGATTATCGAATCCACAAAACTCGACACGAACGGAATCATGCCTCGTGATCAAACGCAAAGGTGGCTGATACACTAATTTGCCATATTTATGTGATCTCTATCATGCTCATTGCATTTATTATGGTTTTTCTCATACATAGCACATTGTCAGCTATTTGTGCTATTTGTGCCATTAGTTTTGTCGCTTTTGTGTGAGTGTAAGCTCGTATATTCGCATGTTGTGCAACAATGTTTGTGTCAGATAACGTGGTGTCAGATGACCATGAATCACTTACAGGTTTCTTATCATGGTTTAAATAAAAACGTCACATTTGTGTCCACTTGACCCAAAAAGTTGGTTGTTTTTCTTGGTTCGTCATGACCATAGGCTCGATTTCCGCCGCTCTCTCGTGTCTGGTCTACCCTCCCCGAGAAGAGAGTTCGGGGGAGGAGCGCGGGCTTCTTTCCCGGACAGCGGCTGGTAATCGAGCCTATCATGACCAATGCGACGTCTGCGACGCCATACGGAGCTCTCAATTGCTCAGACTCCGAGGAATCAGCCTCGCAATAAAAGGAGTTTTTAAGGAGCTTTTTCGGATTTGGTTTGCAAACATATGCGATTTTAGATTAAAATATTAAAGTATCAACGGGAATAGTAACAAAATGCTTTATGCAACGAGTGATCTGCTATAAATTTATACTTGATTTGACTCGTTTCACTTTCATCTATCGGTCACTTCAAACGCCAATGTTTTCATCATGAAATATGTCTTTTTTTCTGCACGATTACAGTTTCATGATATTTCTTTGAAACATACATCTATTAACATTTGCCTTATTCGTACAACAACAACTGAACAACAACAACATTTATTTCGCAGTACCATTTACATAGATGGTGTTTATATATTAATGAAATAAAATAGATTAATAACTAGGTATAAAGAAATGATCATAATGAGAAAGCGGAAAATCATCATTAGCAATAATTTATGATCTCTTAGTTTTTCTTCTCTGGAATTCTTCAAAATTGAAATACCCTAGTTTTTTTTACAAATAAATGGGTCTATGTTATTGAAAAAAAACAAAACAAAACAAAACAACAACAACAACAACAAAACAATGTTTTATCTATTTATTTACAACTGATATCATCAAATATTTTTTTAGAACTGGTATTTAGAACTGATATCATCAAATAATTTTGTTATCTATCAAGAGATTAATATTGTCCCACATCTTTTTGGTATTGTCCGACTTCGGTAATAATATGAAGAAGCAGGCAACGCCACAAGAAAGCTATTCAACTCCATCAACTCCATGTCTCACCTTCGAATATCACAAACGGGCGGTGACAACCCCAACAAACGCTATTTATACAACACTGTGTGTAGCTTTGTCCTCCCGGAAACGATTTGGAAGATCATCCCGATTTTTTAAACCTATCGAAATGCAAATTTTGTACAATATCCCGCTGCAATGTCCCAGAACTATGTCATATTTTCAAGAAAATTTCCCGAGTCTTCCGATTCCCGGCAAAATCTCCAGATTCCCGGAAGAATTTTGTTTTCTCCCGAAACAGGCCTCGTTAAAGTTGTCACTCCCATAACACTGTTACAGCAATGTATTATTCACGCATGTATTCAAGGACTAACTTCACGCTTTATTCTGTGAGGCTTGATGGCAGTCCTCACCACTCCACCCGTCGTAACAGCTGCAATTCACAAATTTCCACTGATCAGTAAAATCTTGAACAATTCTGCCCATATTCAAAGCTTTGTTGTACACATCTAGATTAAACTGAAACCTGCATCGTCCGTGCGAATTACAAAACTGTGCACTGCAGACTTCAGTAATGGATGTAAGATTTTTTACAAGAGGCCCCAAAAAATTGTCAATGTACGTTTTCACTTGTATGCAATCGGTTTTGCTTCTTTCAGAGTTGAGGTCTCCCCAGATAACGATCCCAGCGGCCCCCTGTTCAGCTGACTGAACTACTGTTGCTATTACATCAGCCTGTCGAAGATAATAAAATCAATCAGTCAGTCAGTCAGCCGGCCAGGCAGTCGGTCAGCTAGCCAGTCGGTCGTCAGCCAGCCAGCTAGTCAGTCAGCCAGCCAGCCAGCCAGCCAGCCAGCCAGCCAGCCAGCCAGTCAGTCAGTCAGCCAGCCAGCCAGTCAGTCAGCCAGCCAGCCAGCCAGCCAGCCAGCCAGTCAGTCAGGTAATTAAAATTAAAAAAAGAATCAGTCAAGTGGGCAAAACAAACCAGCATGTAAAGAAACGTAAAGCTACTTCCTCCATTGGCCGGTTTTGCTTTTTGTTTTGCTCATTGAGATCATTATGTGAAGGCGCTTTGACATCGCGCCACCATGGTTGATCACAAGTCCCTTTTGCCGGCCGTACTTGTAAGTGGAATTAGCGCTTCCCATTATTTAAGTTCCTTGTCAAGCGTAGCCTGCGAGCAAGCTCTCTCAGGGGGTGGGAGGGGGGCGGTTTTCTCCTACCACCCCCTCCCCCCACCCCCAAGAGAGCTTGCTCGCAGGCTATGTAAAGCGTGGCAAAAGGAACAAATACATTGGCTTGTTAGCAGAACCAACCACACTAAACATTAGCTGGTACATGCATGTGGCGGGCTAATGCAAGCTCATAGGGTAACATAAGATAAACTGATGACTATCAACATTCATTCAAAATAGCTACACGTTTGAACGGCCGCTATGTGGAAGTGTTTATGGTTCAGACACTTACAAGACCGTGACCGTTACTACAGGAGGTTCTATTGTAAGGTCTGAAATGAGGCACTCCTTCAAAAATCGCCCCTGGTTTTCATAGACAGAATGCGATGCCATTTCGTCCTGAGTTGACGTTTTAAACATATGGATCTTGGTTACTCACCACATTCAGATATATCTGAGAGACTGCATAAGTTATGCGAACATACGGATAGACAGGAATGACTCGACCGTCTGATTTCTTAGCATGTCTGAAGCCCTCCACCAGTCTGTACTTCACGAACAACGTGTTATTCTGCTTCCCCTTAACATGCAGATATATCGACGGGAACAGCGCTGAACTCGACTCAAACATCCATGATATCTGGTCATTGTATTTCAAAGTCATATTACTGCAATTTCCTGCATCGTGGTTGTAACAATTAGGGAAACCGTAAAAGCCCCACGCTGACTGTGGACGTAGCTTCTGAGCGAGAAGTACAGTTCCTTCCATGAACCGTTGGGCTGCGGTTTCAAATTCGAGCCTGGCGATTTCTTCAATAAGAGTATCTGGCCACAAGGGGTGTCTTTGTTTGACCAGTTCCATAGACTTCTTCCTATGAGAAAAAAGGATCGCCAGGAGGTTACTAAATATAAGGACAGTAAGATAACGTATTTTGCATTTTTGAACAGTTTGTGAACATATCAAAATTGTAATACAAAGACAAAGTCGGAAAATCATGTTTCTACGGTGAATAGCACCACTGCACGGAAACGCAGTGTGGGTACAAGTATTTAAAGTCTCCAGAAGACACTCCACGCCGCAGCACTAAAGAGAAATGAAGCATCACGTGTACGGTAACCATAAACAGCTCAGATGGCCACGTGGCCAGTTTTTCCCGCCAATTTTCACGTTTGCCGTTTTCAACTTTGATGGATGGTATGGCTCCAGTCTATTTATGGAAACGCAAAGCACAACATGCGATGATCACCGACGGCAAGCAACCGTCGCGCGTTCTTCACAGAAAATACTACGATCTACGTAATTTTGTTACGGGGAGAAAAATGGCGATTTTCCCCCTTTTATCCGTAAAAAAAACTCAATTAGTTGTGCTTTGTTATCACTTTCATTGTGTTAAATAGTAAAACAATTATCCTGGTCAATCTTGGCGAATATCCCCTGATTTAAGGTGATTCCACCGAAATAGAAGGAGTATTAAAAAATTTCTCAAACTTCGTCCAGTTGCTTATCATGTTATGTGCTTTAACAAAATGCAATAAAAAGTAGGGGTCACCGGGCTCGTTTTTGCACAACAGAGATGACCTTTATAGCGACTTAGCGACCAATGAGGTTCTCATGACTTAACCTTAGTTGGCAGAAAGGGGCACTAGAATTTCTAAAAAAAAAAAAACACTTCTTGGGTTACGTTATCAGAGATGTTCAACAAAATAGAACTTGAAATTACGTTATAAACCATCTTAGTTAAACAGCAGTTATGTAACAAAACTAAGAATTCGCTGCGTGCGCACGTACCCAAAACTACCTAAAGACGTGTTCTTTACAGCATTAAAATCAAAATATTTCAAGGCAGAATTTTTAACTCTCTTTCAAATGGAGATATATTGTAGTTAACCTTCTTGCATTAAAAAGTGGGGGTCACCGTGCTTATTACCGAGCTAGTGATCCTCAAGGCAGGAAAATCCTGTTTGAAAAGCCTTACTGCCGAGAGAAGATTAGGTCGAGTTTATAAACAGGTAGGGATTGTCTCATTTGTTCAGTCGGAAAGCCTAGGAAGAATTTTGCAAGCCTCATCAAGGAACTTCCCTAGGACTCACAATTCCACAACACATCTTCTGGGCACTGAAAATGTCACGGTGAAATCGTTCTCTTTCTCGGTATAAGCTAAATTCAAACTTGCATATGCGAGCCACTCCTTTTACAAGACGTGTGATACAATTGTAGATCGATTCAGCCGTTTTTCTTGCAAAAACGATATTGTTTATCCTTAGATTCCGAACCGGCTGCTATTTTGGTCATTTTGGATGTCGCAATGTTCTGCGCAGTAAGAGTGCGCAATGTAAAACAGAGGAATCACCTTAAGCCAACTCAGCCCAAAGATTTTGGCGATATTCCGCGCGATTTCGTAATATATCCTTCTTTATCCATGCTTCGGAAAATACAGCCAATTAGAAGTGAGGAAGGTCGTTGCATATACAAACAATAGTCTCCATTTTGGCGCAAAAATATGCTCTGATATTTGTCCTTGGACATTTTCTGTACCGAGAAGCGCAGTTTTCTGAGAGCGAAGCTCGAGGAAAACTGTTAGCTTCGAGGAACTGGTACTGGCACTCCCAGGATGAAAATCTCACGCCTTGGAGTTAAAAAAAAGTTGGCAGGTATAGAATAGACGATTACAAACATGCATCAACAAGTTGCTTTTACAAATGGTTGAGTACAACAGTGTTCAATTTTGATTTACTATTTAAACACACGTAAGAAGTTATGGGAAGTGGATCCAGTATCATTACCTACACAACAGTATCCAACTTGTCCCTTGACCATCACAATTCCATGTGGAGCATTTGTAAAGATAAACGCGTGGCAGAAGCATATCGAAGCTTTCGTCAGTTCTGTGTTGTAAAACTGTCACACTTTATTCAGTTATTCCAGTTAATTTAACGTGGCAGTGACCGACTCGAAAGCCATGGCTACTTTAGTCACTGCGCATTGATAATAGCTGTCTGTACTTTTTCTGTTGTTTTACTGGGTAGTGTATATTTAACAAATCGAATGTGTACCGGGGGGGGGGGAAGCAACTTCCCAAGCATTCTCTTAAATGAAATCCAAACAATGTTCTCACAACTTGCAATCATGGAGGCATCAGTCAGCGGATTCGTGTACTGCGCACGAGCAGAGTTTGTCATCCCGAAGAATAAACAATACAAGAAACATGGCGGCTGATGCCGGTGCGAAATGCGGTGGCTTCTTTTTAGTTTATTCAACGATTTTTTCTATTTCGACGCCCTTCAATTTGGAAAATTTGTTTCTTCGCGGACGTCGTTTTTAACGCACAGTAGTTTCCGAGATTATCCCTGTCCAAGCTGAACAAACGCAGTTCACGAGATAGCTGGCAGGTGTATGCTTCAATCGCTGGAGTTAGGGTCACCAAGATGACAGATAGGCTTGGTAAAATACTTGTTCCGGAATTTGATGTTATAATCAGTTCCAGGAGACACTGCACATTCCCAGCTGAAAGAATCGCAGCCGACGTTGAATACAGGACAAATTCAAGAATGGAAAGTAGCACTTTTAAGACCCGGGTTTGGTGGGTCGAATGAAATATCATTTTTTTTAATCTTCTTTTCTTCAGATCTCAGATCTCCCCATCCCAAAACATCGCGCTGATATACAGGAAAGTTTGCAAAAGCAGTTTTTCGTGTTTCGGCGAGAAGAACACGTTCCCAGTACATATTGTGTTGAATGAAATTGAACGTGGTCGGTTGAAGAGGCGATGTTTGTCGTGATGTTTTTGGAACCATCGAACCCGCATTTTATTGGCAACAGAAAGAGGTCCTCAGGCGAATAAATTACACTGATTATCGTCTGAATCCTAAAACTCGGATATCCGACGGTACATCGGAAACAAGTTGACATATTTGGGTTCCCGTGAATAAACGGATTATCGAGTAAACTAGCTATGCGGACTACGCGTTCAACTCGTACCTGTAATTTTTGCGAGTTGTGCGTTGTGCCTCGACGGGAAGCCTCAGAGCCATTAGGGAATGAATCAGCTCTGAACGTTTTCTCAAAAATAAATAACACCAACAAAAAAGCCAACAGACACATCGTTTTAAGGTGATGTTACACGGGCCGATTTTTCGCACCGATTTATAACGCCGATTTTTAATCCATGTTACACGAGACAACTTTTAAAACAACTTTGTTGCGGCAACGATATATGTTACACGAGACGAGTTTTAACGCAACATTTGAGCCCAGGCTCCTGTTCGACAAATCCCAGATCCGCCATCCTTGCTTACATGATGTCGACGTGACTTATTTTGGTTCTCCGTGGTGCATTCTTGGACGATGTTGCGTTAAAAGTCAGCGGCGGGGGTGTTACACGCACCAACTACAACAAAATTCGGGCAACAATGTTGCAGGTTTTTGAATCGCTTTGAAAAACCTGCAACATGTTGCCGCAACAAAATGTTGCGTTAAAAATCGCCCTGTGCGCCATGTTACACATCAATGTTGCGTTAAAAATCGATGTTAAAAATCGGCTCGTGTAACATCACCTTTACAGAGCGCCCGCTCAAAATACGCCGCTGACCAAGATGAGCGCTTTGCAAGTTGTGAGAACATCGTTTCTTTTGGAAACCCAACTTTTTCTTAAAAACCCAACTTTTTTTGAAAACCCAGCTCTTTTTTTAAAGAAACTCAGTTTATTTTGAAAACCCAGCTTTTTTAAAAGAAACTCACGTGCTCCTCTAGAAAATTTTAATAAATTGAAGTAGCTAAGACGTCTTTTCCATTATTCTGAGAGGATGTCCACTGTTGAAAAGCGTTGGACGTCGGTGATCATGGTTCATTAGGTAGTTGCTTAAGCAGCAATTTTCTACCTCAAAATAAACTGTTCAAATGAAAAATGCGTGAGCAATACAATTTTAAACATGAGAGCGTAAGATTACATTCGTTTTTGCGGGACTCACGCTCAATGCGCGATATTAAGAGCTCTGTAGTTGTTCAATTGTACTCATTTCTGCTGCTAGTAAAAACATGACGTGACGCATTGAAAAGTTTCTTACCTTGCGACCGTGTCTGTAAAGACCAATGGCGCACAAGCCAAAAGTCTAGTTTCCAATATTACCCTCAAACTCAAAATCCACATCATTCATTTTCCTTTCCGGAACCTCGTCAAGTTCCAACTGGCTAATTTTTTCTTGTCTAAGCAAGAGGCTTCACCTTATTTCATAAATCAGAGGTTAAAATTAGCTGCAGTTTTCAGCTAAGAAAAATCCAACAAGCCCGATTTTGAAGTAAGTTGCTCTGGGGGAGCGTGTGGCGATCCCCACCCCCTCCACCCTTTCTTGGAAAAGGGATTTGAGTTGTTACCATCATTACTACCGATAGGTTTAACTACCAGTTGAAAGATGACACATATTATTACAATAAATCCACACCTGTAAATGGAGAGTGTATCCCAGTTTCTATCGAATACAGGTCTCCAATACTCCCAGTCAATCACACCAATACCTTGAAAGTCTGGGTCAGGTATGACACTTTTTAAGTCTTCTTCTGCTTTTTTCAAGTGTTCTGTCAAGTTGACAAGCTAAACAGGAGTAAGAGAGCAAATCAATGCTTTGTTTCCTGCATTTTCAATCACTGGAAAGATTAGACCCTAAAATTAATAGTATGAGACAGAAAGCACATTGCAGCATACCAAAGCTAGTTCACCCGTGTGTTTATTTATCCTTTATGTATTTTTTAGTTTCCATCTCGTTTTGAAATTGTTTTAACTATTTAGATCAGTGTGGAAGGACATGCAGTTCTCCATCAACATCATTACTTTTTTATTATCATTGTTGATGTTGTTATTACAATGACAGACAGTAGTCAGAGTAACGTTTGATGCACAGATCAGGCCTTAACCAACGGCAAGAGCTTAACAAAATGGTTCTAGGTGAATATGAAAAGGTCATATTGACTGGAGGAACGAAGTCAGAAATGAGCTATTCTTGGTACCTGATATAAGCAACAAAGATGTCACTGTTGCGGAAGATGAAGCTGGTGCAAACTTATGTACTTATTTTTACTTCGGTTTGTTTACTTCAGTTTCTTGTGAGGATTACTTTTTAGTTTCTCTTTTATTTATATGTTTTACATGATAGAATAAGCCTCATTTGAAATTAAAAATGCCCCATACCCCCTCCCGAGAAAAAAGGGGTCATATTACAATCCTATCTCAAGGAGAGTCAAGTCAAGTCAATTTTTATTTAACTCACTCAAGGTATTGATACTATTTACAATTCAGTGCATTTAAATATAAAACTAAAAGTGTTTACCCTTTTCAAATACCTCTTTTCCTTCCAGAGTCCTTCCTTCCTTCTTTTTCTTCCCTCCTTGACAAGTGATCACATCATACACTCAACCCAATTTGATCAAATATGATGAAAACAGATATCTCAGCCAATTTGTATCAGAAATGTTTGATTCTTTGCAGTAAGATTCTATTGAATGTGCTCCACAATATGAGCTTAACAGTATTGTTACCATAGCAACATACTGGGTTCCAGGCCTCCTCAATATTAAAGGCTTTTCTGGCCACCTTTGGCATTCCATTTTGATATTTGCTAAAATGGTGCCTCATATGCATGATCCAGCAAGCATATAAATGTTAGCTCGAGTTTGTGGCCTTGTTTAAAGTTTCCAAGTTGAAAATCACCAAGATATTGATATCAACTGGGTGGGGACTAGAAAAGAGTGAGTTGCCATAGGAACAGAATTTTTTTATAGCCATAGGTGTGTTTCTGGTACAACTATTAGCCTACCAAGTTTCAATGGTCTGCGCTGCAAATTGGCCAACATAGCTCTATCGATATACTTGATATAATATTGGGTTGAGTGTATGATGTCATCAGTCATCTCATTTGCATATTTTACACATTTTTAAAACTTAAATATCTCTGGAACTAATGCAGATATTTGCAAATGGTAAACGGTGTTTTTATTCTCTCGTGGAATTCTAAGTGATACACCTAAAAAATTAAGGGGTAAAAATTTGATCATAGTACCACTTTAATGCTCTCATCAGCAGCTGCATTCATTCACCCAAAGGTGATCCTTGGAGTACCTTGGGACACAGTGGTATTTTTTAAGGTGTCTCAGATGTTTTATGCCTAAGATTGTGAGGGAAAATGTTGCTTTATTTTATTCAAATTGTGCACGGAGTCACAACCCTCAGGGTCTGTGGTTTGTGCCATGACCAATATGCGAGTTTTGATTTTTATTAAGTGAAAGACTATAAGTTAATAGAACTTCAATTTG
>OX419343.1:9389767-9399767 GCA_948470475.1 Galaxea fascicularis | reverse complement strand
CTGAACGTCCGTGCTTAGTGTGGTTTTCAACAGAGTGTCGAAAGTGATTCGCGTTTGCTTTGGTTTTACTTTACTTCGCTCTGTGATTGGCTGACAAAACTCGCGCCACTTTCTCAGCCAATGAGAAGCAAAACCAAAACCAATCACTAGTTGCACGTGCGCATTTTCCCGCGCTTGGCGCCGGTTGAATGTATTTACTTCAAATTCTGATTGGTTGACTGAGCTGTCTTCGTCTCCTGTAATTGGTCAGAGTAGTTGCTTTGGTATTCGTTTTAAGACACCCAATTGAAAACCACTCTTAATTTCCCACTACGAACTAAGAAGAGGAACAGCTCCAGAGCAAACATGGCGGCTTTTGCCGAGAGCTAATTCCCAGCCAATGGTGTTTCGTGATCCCACACTGATTTAAGGCCCATTCATGAACTATGAGATTCCAAGGATTTGCTTCTCCCCAGAATCAACCAATCGCCGTATAAAGGAAGCAGCGGCTTGAAGCACGTCTACAATTAATGCAGCTGAATGATGTTAAGAGTTGATGGTGAGCTGCGCGAAACCAATCAGGGTCCTGTCGTCGGTGGGTTCGTTTAGATTGCTCCCTGATTTCTGAAATCACAAAATTATAATAAAGTTAGTTGAGGTGCACAGACAAAGCAATAACAGGCACCGTTCAATCAATGAACGAATGACCAACGGTTCTTATCTTATCTTAATAAAATAAAAAACATTACAGTGACGATACCATCTTTTTTCGAAAGCTCTGATTTCATTTATTTTAACCCTGTAACTCCCAAGATCTCATTATTAATTCTCCCTTTGAGGTGACTATACTGTTCCTTGTACAAAAGTGAAGAGAATTTGCGGTTATATCAAGGCAACATCCTCTGGCTGATAAGTTTGCCTCCACATCTAGACGAGAAATCTCGATATCGGCATAGCTTATGGCAGCTTTCCGATTTGCGAACTTTTTCTTTTGAATACGTTCTGACACAAGACCTCACTAGGCTCCAGAAATTGCAGATACTGATGGCTTCAGCTACAGCATGCACTACATTCTTTTAGATAGATATTTTTAGCTTTTATTGAATTGAATTTTGCACGTTTTGTTACGCAATTGGGAATCCTTATGTGATATAAGGCCAGATTGCCACCATCTAAATGCTAGCGGGACTTCAAACGCGATGTTTGACGAGTTAGCCTGATTTTACCGAAAGGTCTCTGATGAGTCTCTTGGCAGAGACGAAACATGCGTGTCAGACTAGCCATGAAAATATGCATTGAATTTTGCACGTTTTGTTACGCAATTGGGAATCCTTATGTGATATAAGGCCAGATTGCCACCATCTAAATGCTAGCGGGACTTCAAACGCGATGTTTGACGAGTTAGCCTGATTTTACCGAAAGGTCTCTGATGAGTCTCTTGGCAGAGACGAAACATGCGTGTCAGACTAGCCATGAAAATATGTATTGATAGTCATGTTAGAATTTAACGTACATTGTATTTTTTTAGATAGAGGGCCACAAGTTTATTAGTTGTTTCAACTATTCCGTGCCACCCTCTCTAAATAAAGTGTATTATTATTATTATTACAAAGTGATGGCAATCGGCCAGGACAGTTAATTTATTTATTAACTGTTCGTTCAAGTGCCGCATTTCAACAGCGTGCATTATAATTGAAGTCTTAGACAATCGAATTTGCAATCTCTTAGCAATCTTCTCGAATGCAGATAAAGCGTCAATGACCAACCCTCATTGTGGGCTTGCCTTAAGGGAATATCAGAAATGAAAAGAGAAGACCTAAAATAGCAAAACGGCAACGCTTTTAGCTTTTATGATGATTGAAACGATTGAAGATTTCTATGACAACAATAAAAAAAATACCCCTTGAATGTTTAAAGCTATATCTCTTGTGGTACCCTGTTTGAAGGCTTCTAGCCGTAAAATGTGGACATTTTTCGTACTCTGTGCCGCTCTTTCCGATGCCGTTAGAAAACACGATTTATTAGTTAATATTTAGGCACGGCATTTTGAATATAAGACGTCCCATTGACTCTTTAAACCTAAAGAGTGATCAGTATCAAATTTTAACGCTTTATAAAACAGAGTTGTCTCGAGAATTAAGGACAGGATCACACAAGATGAGTTTGCTTGATATTTTAACAATTTCTCCTCACTACTTCTATGGGAAATGTGTAGGGCCAGCAAATGAGAATTAAAATTTTGATCTTAGGGTTTAAAGGGGTTAAGACAAGCATTGGAGTGCTGCAAGGCATTTTCAGTGATATTGAATCCCAAGTCCATGGGGGCACAAAGAGACCAGGGGTCCTTACCATTTACACGGAAAACCAGGAAATTCTGGTTGGAAATTCAAATGGTACATACCATTCCATTTGGAATGTTTCAGAAATTATGGACCATCGGCTTAATCAATGAATTTTTCTGCTGTTTTTGAGCTTTACAATTGATACTAGTACATTTTGTGATTTATCCATTTTGCGTTTGGACAAGCTGCAGCATTAAATATTTACACCCGGATGGATCGTGTAAATGGTAAGCGCCCCAGCTTACCTGTGGCCATACACCTCACAAATGATAACGAGAAATCACTTTCAATTAAAAACTTACCAAAGAAAAAGTCATGGATTTGCTACTTGGTGGATTATCAATTACTTTTCTGAGATTTGCAGCAACTGCAAACAACAATACCCATAATTAACTCACAAAAGCGAAAGGTTGCAGGCTCGTAGCCAGGATTTTGAATAGGGGGTGCGTCAGACCGCCATAGGAGGACCGCTTGAGCGCCTACAAGGAAAAGTCTTGACCTTCGTGACTTTAGTTAAGTTTTTAGTGATGGAATTTTTACGCAGTGTTTCAGTCCAAATTACACTAAAGTTTTGGTTCATTAGCGACTGTTCATCGGATGGACCACTTGATTAAAACTTCGTCTCAATGTACGCCAGCTAGTTTGGTTGCAGCTATCGGTCCATAGTAGGTGGACCTGGGAGACGGACTTTCGCACTTCCGCAGCCCGTGGGAGGAAGGGGGGGGGGAGGAAAGGGGGGGTGGGGAGGAGGACCCACCCTCCCTACGGACCTGGGCTGTCATGCTAATAGGGAAAACTATTGTATGTAATGTGGTACACAGCAAGCCCCCCGGGGTCTGACCTGCTGAAGTACATTGGAAGAGCACCCGAACAAGTAATTGGAAAGCCATAGGTTCCAATGAGATTTAACCGTGTTTAAATTAAGATATTTAACCTCGTTTAAATAAAGTTAATATAGCTCAGAATTCTATTTCCGCGTAAGCGGTTGACACTACAGATAAATGACATCGCTTAATTCGAGTTTGCCAAAAAAGTACATCAAACAGTCATCCCCTCCTCCCCTATAACGAAACGACTACATTACAGCAATAAAACCCTACCAAAAGTGCACCCACCTACGACTAGATCTTGTCCACTAATTAAACCTGCTGTAACGAGCTCTTGTGCCACTCCTTCAGGGGTATCTGATAAAAGTGGAAATAAGGGTAACTAGAATTAAATAAAACAGAGTGATAGATCCAACTACCATAATCTTATTGCAGTCTAAAGGAATGCGGTTGTGTGTGTGTTTTCTTAATGTATAACAGCTGAAAAATCTGCCCGGGAAGATATTTCAGAACTTACTACGTTGGATTGTAACTATTCGGTGGCATGATTCTTCTGCTGCGTAGGCTCGAATGGCAAATTTGACGGAAGTGGCGGGGGGGGGGGGGGGGGCTTAAGAAGTACATAAATTTTGAAAACTAAAGAAGAGGGAAAGAGAAAGGGTTGGGAAGAAAGCCAGGAAGGCAAGAGGGAGGAAAGGAGGGAGGGAGGGGTGGGAGAGCCCTATGCCATGATGCTCCATAAGCGAGTTCTTACATGATCCATGAAAATCGTAAAGTCAAAGAGGCTGTTTGAAACGCAAAAGTACACAATAGGAAAGAGCGGATAAACGCAAAGTACTATACCAACCTTTACCAGGAGTAAAATCAAACCTGATGTCATTCAATTCTTTTTTGGCATTTCTGTTTAAACAAAGAAAGGAAACTACCACATGAGCGATAAGGTAATAAGCAACAGGAAAGCATAGACTACGTGCTAACATTTTACATTACCCATTCTACAACGAAGATTGAAGGAAATTCTGCTCGGATGGGTATCTGCACGCAAACTGTCTTCAAAAGCACTGGAAAACTAGTAGGATCTATTTAGGCAATGGTTGAGTTTGAGGAGTACAAAATACCCGCGAGAACAGGTTCCTTTGCTGCGCAGTTTGTGAAGAGGTTTTCGATCATTCCAAATTGCAAAACATGACTGTATTTCCCGAAAACTGTTGAGAACCTGCTTACCTTAACCTCAGGGTGAGATCCAGGTTGATTTGGGGAGCTAAGAAGAAAGACAAAACGAAACAAAACAAAAATAAATTTTTGTGAAGAGAGAGATAATTATTAGCATCTCGGAAAAACTAGAAAACAAAGCCCAACACATAACAAAACAAAACCCGCCAGCGTTCGCTGTACTAAAGTTTAGCACTTGATATGACAGAAGAAGGGTGAGATAACTGTTCAATAAACGCTGGGCCGTGACTACATATGAGGTTCAAATTACCGAGGATTCCAAGATGGCGAAATTCGGGTGAAGCTTTAAAATTAAGCAGCCTATGGAACAGCGAATTGGACGGGCAAAAATTAGTTACGTGACTAGGCAGCTTATTTCTTTGATAATTTGATGTAATTTACAAGTTAAAATGTCGTCCTTTAATCTTTGTGAGTCACACGCAAATAACAGCGGTCCCGTTGCTCGCTGGCTCACTACTGTACGGTAATGTGGTAATCAACATACTATTCTAGCACCGCTTCCATTAGAACTATTTATTCTGCACGGAGGGAAAAGCGTTCCTTTCACTCTAATCCAAAAGGCTGAAGGAACACCAAGAACAGAATGAAGGTAAAGCCGCAAAGGCGGCCTTTGCGGGAAAATCAAGCGCTGTCCACCGTGCTCGTGACCGGCAACCGGCAACCGGCCTATTTCAGTTCTTCCGGCTCTGAGTAAAGTTCTTGGGGGCGGAGAGGTGTGTCCTCAACCAACTAATAGGGACCTTAAGCAATGACAACGACGACGACGACGACGACGACGAGAACGTCATTTCAAAATATAACTTCTCGTTTTCGTAAGTCTTTCGCGATTATTCCAGTTTGTTTAACGTGAAATATGCCTGCGAGCTGTCCAAGGCCTAAATTACTGTGAAAGGTGTTAAAGCAAAGAAAACGAAAGGAAAACTTGCCGTCATGCGCTCACGTTCTCGAGAAAACCTAAAATTTGGTCATTTCACGTTGTTGTTTTGCAGAGGGCGGCAAAGAAATGTACCAAAATGTAAAACGCACGTGCAGAGCATTGCTTTGGCTCATTAATCCCATTGTTTCGTGGCGTTCTCCTTGCCGTCGTCGTCGTCGTTGCTTAAGCTCCCTATTATTTTATTTAACGACCGAATGTATTTTAGTACCTAATCAATATGGATTTAGACCTGGGAACTCTACTACTGACTGCCTGGTAGACTTAATAAATGAGATAACGCTAGCCCTGGATAAAGAAAGTTATGCTGTATCTCTATTTTTGGACCTAAGTAAAGCTTTCGACACTGTCAATCATTCTATTTTGTTATCCAAACTTGACCTATACGGAATAAGAAATATTGAAATTCAGTGGTTTAGATCTTACCTAAGCAAGAGGAGGCAAAAAGTCTATGTTAATGGCGTGTTCTCAGATTCTCTTGCGATATATACAGGCGCACCACAAGGGTCGATCCTGGGTCCACTTCTTTTTCTGATTTATATCAATGACATCGTCAAAGTAACAAACTATTTTTCATTAAGACGTTTTGCCGATACCTCCTCAACTGCAACTGGCAAAGATCTAGATCAATTGCTCCAAAAAATTAACCAGGAACTACCAGCCATCTAAGAGTGGTTATGCTCAAATAAATTAACCCTAAATTTAAGTAAGACGAAATACTTAATTTTTCAGCCAAGACAGAAAGTTAGCTATAATCTGTACCCTCCTCTCAAAATAGCAGATCAATGTCTAGAGCAGTCTTACAGTATAAAATATTTAGGACTAGTTATTGACTGCTTTCTGTCTTGGCAAGACCACATTGATTATATAAGTAGTAAAATAAGCAAAAGTGCATGTAAATATTATCACAAAGCTAAAACGTCATGTTACTAAGCAGTCACTTGTAAGCATCTACTATGCGCTTGTATATCCATATTTGACCTATGGTTGCGTATTGTGGGGTAATAATGAAGCGCCTTTAGCACAATTGGTAAAGTTACAAAACAAAGTAGTTAGAGTTATTAACAATGTCCCACTTAGTGATCATATTACTCCTCATTACGTAAACCTTGGTCTCACTAAGCTTCCTGACATCGTTAAATTTTAAACAGGCTTGCCAACTTTTTTACGATCATATTGTAGATAGAAAGCGTTCCAATTTTACCCTAACCCATGTGTCTGAGCAACATAATTACTCTACTCGAACTGCGTCCCTTCAGTATCTGAGTCCTAGACCTTTCAGAACAAATATTAGGAAATTTTGCCCAACAATTATTAGATGTTATTACTGGAATGATATTCCTATTTCTATTCGCCAAAAACCTACAAAACAACTTTTTAAAAGAGCTCTCTTTCAGTATTATCTTGCTCAGTATTAATTAATGCCACGCGCCCGTGTAAAATTTTATATTCCTTCTGTTTCTCATCTCCTCTACTTATAGCAAGTTTTCCTTTTTTTATCTTAACAAATTATGTATAGTAATTTAAAAGGGCATATAATTAGTTACTATACCATGCTCTTCCCCACTCCTTTCCCTTATTGTAACACACCTCATTCATTGTGACAATGTGGAGTAAATAAAATACAAATACAAATACAAAAACCGGAAGTAAGATTCTGAAGCCCGTCACTATATTCACTGTTTTCAAAGAATGGTCTCTTTCATATCATATGAAGACTGATCCTCGCAGTTGTGAACGCAATTTAGTGCAGTTGCGTAAAGAAGCCTGAAAAAAATTCGCAGTTCATATATGATTTATTTCATATATATCATCCACATTCATCTCTTTCACGGGAACATATGAACCTACAATTGACCTGCTCCTAACGTCAGTGGCCTCATAGCTCAGTTGGTTAGAGCATCGCACCGGTATCGCGAGGTCACGGGTTCAAACCCCGTTGAAGTCCTGAAATTTTTTCAGGCTTCTTTACGCAATTGCACTAAATTGCGTTCACAACTGCGAGGATCAGTCTTCATATGATTTCACATCCGCAGTTCATATATGATTTATTTCATATATATCATCCACAATGTTCTCTTTAGCACAATCCCATTTCCGGGTATTCGCTAATTCTCGAAATAGTCCTTAAAAGAGCGTGCCCCGGGAACATCAAGTTGGAAAGAACTCAGTGGCAGATACATCACTTACGAGGCTTTGGAGTCGTAGGGGTGGGCGGCTGAACTTGAACGTTCACTCCTTCTGGTTTGGAGGGATTTTCCTGAAATAAACAAAAAGTAATTTGAGTATACCTCCATGTAATGGCTATAGCTTGATGGAATCAGATGAATAGAGCGTTGAGTTCAGCAATCGCAAACGTCAGGGTTCGAATTCCCAGGGTTCCTACACCTTTTTCGACCAAAAATTCAAGGACTTTTCAAGGCCTTTAAAGGACACATTTTTCCATTTTTCAAGGACTCCAAGAGGGGCAAAATCTAGCCAATATAATGTCACATCAGATGCTCAAAGCAGACAGTGTGCCGATTTTCGTCTCAGGCGCTTGGGAAGCTTCGTAGGATAAAATTGGCAACAAATTTCAAGGACTTTCCGGCACCCTGACTGACTGCAATTTTCAAGGACTCTTAAGGCCTTGAAGTTTAATTTTCAAATTCAAGGACTTTCAAGGTGCGTGCGAACCCTGAACTCCGCTTCAGTATGGATTTTTTTTTTCAAGTTTCCATTTTCTGCTGCATATATATGTGGATAACAGCACTGCTAGGTAATCCCATACCTAAGAGATCTGGGTACGAGATTACACTCCTAGGATCACAAGTTTCATGCATTTGTAAGTTTTAGTGCTCATAAAACCAGCGTCCTACGCAATCCACAGGGACACACGATTTGAGTGCAGGTGTAAGAATGACAAAGCCGACGACATAGGGGATGACAGAGAAAGTGATAGCGGCGGATGGTCATGGTCATCAGTGGTGTTGGTGATCGTGGAAATAGTGATGCTAATAATGATGGTGATGGTAGTGGTGATGGTGACCTCGATGATGGTGACGATAATGATGACGATGACGATGGTCATGGTTGGGGTAACAGTGTTGGTGACATGATCGCATTTGTGATGGTGAGGGTCACCGTGATGGCGGTTCTGACGGTAATGTTCATGGTCTCGGAGAATGCGTGCGTGATGTTGGTGATGGTAGTGATGGTGATGGTGGTAAGGTGTCCGTGTTGGTGTTAGTGTTACCAATGGTGTCGGTGCTGGTGACTGTGATAGTATTTGTGACAGTGAGTACTGACTGAATTGGAGCGGTAAAAATGAAACCGCAAGAGTTGTGAACGTTTTCTGATGGAAAATATATCATAAACGTGCAATGGAAACTAAGGACAAAATTGTTTACAAAAAGTTCCCAGATGGCTTTAACACAAACTTGTTGCATTTTCAAAACTGTTGTGCCTGCTAGGTTATTTTTTCTTTATCTCTTCTTGCCCTGGAAACGCTACCTTCACGGCATCTGCATTTGGTTTCTTGCCATCATCGCCATTTTCATCTTTGGCATCGTCGCTATCATCTCCTTTACCCTCGTCATCAGACCACTCCCAGCTGCCATCCGCCGCGCGATGAAGTCTTCCACTGGAGCCTGGGACCCGCTTTACCTTCAAACAATACAAAAGATCAACAAAAACAAACAGTCAGCAACAAGGTTGAGAATGAAGACTTGCACAACTGTAAATCAAGTAAAATAACAAAGAAATACTAATCACAGAGCAAATAACAAGGCTATTGCTAATGACACGGACATGTTTGATTGTTTATTCAACTAAGGTCGCCTTCCACAACTACAGTGTACCTGTGAAAACGTAAGTAGCACAGATTTGTTTTTGCTTCGTATTTATTTGTTTGCATGATTTACTTGTTCATACCTTTTGCGATCGTTCACCCAGGGAAGGCATTAACGGTACCAACGATTCAACCAAAAACTCTTTGTCCTACAAATAGACGTACGTACATTTACTCATTAATGAACACAAGTCGGTCACAAGATAGCGTATACTGTCTGTGTGTAATCCAGATACCACGGTGCAAGACCGCTTTAATTACTAAGCCATTTCAAAATCGCTTTTAAAGATTTTGTCCACTCAGAGCAAGGCAATGTGCATAAAGTTTTTCATTGAACGAGGCAGGCACAGGAATATGGTGCGTTGTTGCACACTAACACTGTCAACTTTTTGATGACACACACGAAACAAGGCAAGGAATAACACACTTGAATTCAACCTAACTACAACTTTGCTCCAAAAATGATAACATCAAAAGGCTTATATGAATTCGGTATGTGAGTGTAATTTATGATATCAACGCCGAAACGTAATATTAACGTTATGACGAGGGTTGCCTTGTCTTTATTTTTGGCATTCTCCGAATAACAACTTGCGAGCTTACGAAGTTTGCACGAGCAAAACATTGCTGTTGTGTTGTGTAAGAAAATACTAAATAGGTATAATTTTGGAGAGGCACTTTTTACCGCAAAAAGTTAAGATTAGCTTTAGTAAGGTGACCAAACTTACCCTGACTTTTTTGAAGAACTGATGCTTCAAAAGTTCACTGGCATCGGGTCTAAAATGACAGAACTTTATAGTGTTTTTTCTGTCCATGATGTACAAGTAACAGAACGAGAGGGGGCGTCATGAGAATA
>OX419343.1:9372267-9384767 GCA_948470475.1 Galaxea fascicularis | reverse complement strand
TGAAAGTAATCAAGACCTTTAAGAACTTCCCGCAGTACTGATGCTATGACAGCTTCATCGAGGACACCATCCTCACAATGACCCTTCTTCTTCTGGTGTTTGATCACATCAAGCATTGAACCTAAACAATTATTAAAATTATTTTGCAGTACAAAGGAAACAAAGATGAAATTGACCTTAAAAACTCTTACCCAGATGCAAATCTCAACCACAGCAATACCCTATTTACCCGTATAAAGGGCACTTTTTACCATGGAAATAACCTGCAAATTTGTTGTGCTTATTATACACATATCCCATTGTTTTATCACAATCTCATTTACATACCATTAACAAGAAACAAAATAAATTTTACTGGCTATTCAAATGAAAAAGCTCACTTCATCACACTGTCAACATAGCAAACTTACCACTACTAAACATGAAAGTTATACAGTGTCAGGCAAGTTAAGAATTATTCAGTTTGCCAGTAGAGTGGTTTCAATTGAGAATCAAAAGCAAATTGTGTTTGCTTAGGTTTTACTTTGCTTCACTGTGTGATTGTGTGATCATCCATGTCCTTCTCCTTTGTTAGTATAATCTGATTCTCCTTTTCCCTCTTCATCTCTTTTCAATTATTATAATATTAATGGTAACAAATATTACATGTAATTTACTTTAATTTTGTTGCATAGCTTCATTAAAACTGCGTTATTATGTAAAAGTTATTTTTTTCCGTTTTCCAGCATGCTTGTAATTTATTGTGATTTGTCTTTTCCATTACATTCTCGTGCTTGTCTTGTCCCGCCTCGACTAGCTTTGTGGCTATTTGCGGGACAAGCCCCTAATACTATTCATTTGAATTTGTGAATAAATTGTTGTTGTTGTTAAAAAAATTGCCCAGCGAACTTCATGACACTCTCAACCAATCAAGAAGCAAACCAATACCAATTGTGACTTTCATATGTGCATTTTCCCATGCTTTGTGACAGCTACATGTATTTGCTTCATATTTTGATTGGCTCATTACACTGTTTGCATCTGTGGTGATTGGTAAGAGCAACTACTCTGATTTTTGTTTAATGACACTCGATTGAAACCCACAGTAACACTCATGTTCATATCCTGGCGTAGATAGCTGAAGAGTGTACCAACCTCCATTAAGCAACCTCATTACAATCCAGAGTTCTTGCTTCACCACAAATGACGTGTAATAGTTCACTACGTTTTCATGGTTGCATTGGCTCATTGTACGGATTTCTTTCTGCAACAGAAAGCAACAACATCAATTTAATCAAGTCTACTTTAAAGTTACACTACAGTACATGTAGTGATGCTCAATATTGCATTATTCCAAAACCAATTGTCCTTGCTCTAGCAATAAACGGCAAGACACTGTCACGAAAGCATTAAACTTAACAAAACAGACCTGTTACATCAACCTTCTAAACTGACTGAAACAGGAACCTTAAGATTTGAATACAGCTTTCAAATTCCAAAGCAGTCATCTTCCCAGAACCAAGCCTCTTTTAATTGCTTACCAGAAGACAGGGAGACTGTCGAAACATGACTGATGTTTCAAGTAATTAGTGAAAGCAAGTTGTAATAGCTTGATTTGTTAAGTCCTCATTGTACCCAATGTCACAGTCTTACTTACATGTATATCTAAAGGTCCCTAATGTAACTCAATGTTACAGCAAATACTAAAAATTGTACAAATAATTTCTTCTTGATACATAAGCCTTGAAGAGTAATAAAGTAGCAATAGCAACTTGTTAATGTGGCCACAAGTGGCTACCGTAAAAAGGAAAACTAATGGTTGCCATGACAACCATCCAATTAAAAATGATTACATGACATGCATTTCAATCAGCCTCACTTGCTCCAGTTTTTGTTGATTCACAATTCAATGGGAATTTTGTTTTGAACAAGGTTAATTCCAACTGAAGTTGGTTTCAGTGGGTATGACAAAATATTTAAATACAAAGTGGTTTGTGCACCCTGAACCTTGAAACAGATTAATTTGTCAACTTAAACACATCAGCATGTTAAGTGACAAATGACCTCAGCTTGACTTTCATGCGCAATAAAAGACATCAATAATTCTAAGAAAATTCTCTACTTTATGAAAAATAATGAATTCTATCATGCATTTCTCACAAAAGTGCAAAGTCAGATAACAATACGGACGGCATAACAAACCCAAAAGACGTATCTTAGCTGCTACCGTTCATTGTAATAAATATAAACGAAAAGATGCGAACACCTAAAAATAACATAAGCGTAACTTAACTGGAGCATCTGAAATTAAGCCAGCTGTGACACGACATTAACGCACTAATCACACCTGTAGGTTAGGAATGTTATATTTAATTTACTGCCTTAAAATACAAGAGCTGGAAACCCAATTAACAACTTTTCAAAATGGCTAACACTGAGAACAACCTAATGGAGGGCTCACAGACTCTTTCCGCCACGACAGAAGACAACGAAATCAAAGGAAAATTAGGCCTGCTTGCGATCGATTCAATTTCCTCCGTTTGCCGTGATGTAGCAAATTTCGTCAGCCCGTCTGTACGGATTTCTTAATACTTCGAAGTGTACAGTTTAGGTAGATCTCGATTTTTTTCCCGTCACCGAATAATCATCTCCATCTTCGTAATACTCCGTAACTCACCATCATTTCATCTATGCTCGCTCCACACTTTTCCAAGTCTATCCTCTTCACAGCCACTCGCTCATTGCGTGGAATGCAAAAGGCAGCCTGAACAACGGCTGTTGCCCCATATCCTGGGAATAAAGAGCACGGCTTGGACAATCTTGTTTAAGGTTTTGCAAGTTATGACATAATCACCTTACCGATGACTTCCTGAAGTTCATATTGATCTTTTTCATTTGGCCATCGACCTTCACTTGCAGCAGCCATCTTGCTTTGAGGAACTCACCAAGTTACCTTTAGGGGAGGGGGCAAGAGGATTTTTGTACTTCGTAGCGGTGGGTGAGAGTCACAGGTGACTCAAAGGTCGCGTGGCCCATGCAAAAACCGACTACAAAAACCGACATTTTCTCTTGCTTCTCAAAATTTGTTATTAATTTTTACTGCAGTACACCTTACATAACTTTATTTTATTTGATTGATTGTATTGTTATTTTTCTGTTAATGCTTTAAAAAGACGGAGGTCCTTATCTCTATCGGCTCCTTATGCTTCTGACCCAAAGTCCAAATTCGTTCCCAGAGCTTTCCCCAATTGGCGCGCGCTTATTAAAGAAAGAAAATAAATCGTGACGTCACAATCAGCTGATTTGACCTATGTCTTTGTCGGGGATGTGACCAGGGTGGGTTCGTGATGCGTTTTGAAGTTTTCCTTCAATCCACTGCCCTCAACGTACTGCGGCAAAAGCTTTCATTGTCTGCTGGTATGTACCACTCGGTCTTCATTTCATTGTTGGTGATTACAAGAGTAACAACATTAGATGATAGTCGGTTTTCCGTTTGAGCGCCATAAAAGCAATCACAACAGATGTTGAAAACTGCATAGACCAGCAAGAGTTTATGAAATAAGTAGATAAAGACTATGCCATAGAAAATGCGATTCTTGTTTGTTTCGATACACAACTGGAAGCCGTTCTATAATCAGAAAAAAATGCAACCTCTGAATTCCCTAAAATGACGTCTTAAATCCTCTGCCACCTTTAACATGCTGTGTTATTTTCTTCGTGTGTTCAAATTTTACGCTTGTGGTCTCCGAATTTATTGTTCTCAGGTCTCACGTACTATACAGTCTTTAAAGTTGCTGTTTTCTGGTTTTATCTCAGAAAGTAGTTTTTTTTAATTATCCGATCCAGATTTCCAAAGCTGGGGCCCGTTTCTAGAAAGTCCTGTCACTTTTCGGGCCCGAAAAGCCACTGCGAGCCGCTTATTCTAAAAACCTGACCTTTAACTTTGGTTGCAAGATACGAACGGGCAAATTCGTTGAAAAATATCAATTTCATTCTTGAAAACGTCTTCGTTTTAGAGATACTTAGGAAATTATAGCACCTGAAATAGGCTCGAAAAGTTTCGGGAGTTTCGAGAAACAGGCTCGTGGTTCCCGCAAAGACAACTTTACATGTACATCACACAAATCCTGTCTCTTTCCTGGCTAATTACAGAAATGGGATCCTTTCTGGTTATTGATTTAAAAAGGCTTTACTTCCATGTTTAGTTGTTTGTTTTCAATTAACTTGGTTTTTTCCAGTCTGCAATTGCCGCAGTATAGCTTTCACGCACCTTTTTTCTCAAGATACCATTTCATCTGTATTTTCATTTCCTCGAATTTTAATTTCGTTTTTTTAAACATGAACCCATGACACCATGTTTAAAATGCTTTCTTCCCCTAATGTTTTGCTTCTTGCAAAATACAGATATTATAGCTTCATGAAAATGGCACGGTTCTTGTCACAACGGTCATTGTTATCCAGTGGCCATTCACATAACGGAATTCCTTAATATATATAATGAACCAGTTGTGATTTTTACAGGTCTTCCATTCCGTTTCAAGATCACTCAAATGTTTCTCTCTTCAACATTCTATGTGGCTTTACTTGCGGCTCTCGCATTCTGCACTTTCCTTGTGCGACTGTTAGGAGCAGCTCCGGACCCAGAACCCGATTCAAAGAAAAAAACAAAACCCGACAGGTAAGTATATCTCGTGCCTGAACTGCCATGCGCACCGTGATAATGACTCACAGCTGCGCATGCCTTCAATAACGCATCCGGTTGGGATGACACCATAACGGACAGTTCAGGATTAAGGCATGCATGGGCAAATATCTGCTGTTGGAAAACCTCGCCATAAGGATTAAGCCAATTTTGCAGTCCAGAAGGGGCTGGAAAACAATCTGTAATGATGGTTGTTTTACTGTAATTTTGATTTTTCGAGAAGGTTAGGAAGAATTATCAGCACAATCAGGCAGAGTAAACTTCGCGTTTTGACGAGTTTAGTCTAGACAATTTTTTGCGATTATTTAAGTATCATGACGCACGAATGGCGTCGTGAGTCCATGAAAGAAAAAATGTGGGTGAACTCTGATAGCGGCTCACGGAGGACATCAAATCTCGCTTGCAGCTCGTACCGTCCTTTCTTGTTACCACGTTTGACGTCATCTGTGCGTTATCAGAGTACACACACAGCCAAGTGGAGTCCATTGGTTAATTAATAAATCCAAGATGGTCAATGCGAGACAAGGGCTCTATAGTATTACTTGAGATTCATCGTGATAGAGTCAATACTTTCTATTTTGCGAACCTCTAAGGGAACCAAGAACACGGTCTGGGACACGCTCCATATCTTCTAAGTCTGTTTCCAAAGTTTCAATGCTTTTGTAGTTTCCTTTCTGCTGCTGCAGGTCTGCAGCGCGTTGAAATGAAAATGAAAGCCCAGGCGAAGGTCAAGAATTGGAATATTGCACGTCCGACAGGCTCATCGTCACAAACCGTCTGTCTCACAAAAGCTGATGATGTCACAAGTGGTACAACTTACTTTTTCTTAAAAGACGTAATTTCTAGGAAAATTCGCTACGAATGACCGAATCTTATTACGACAAGTTTTCTTTAAAAAATGAATTAATTAATGCGGCATGCCTACCAAAGTAAGAGAATAGTTTATGTAAACTCAGCGATGAACTCTTGGATGTCAATGATCAAGCACGTATCGTGTAGACTCTGATACTAGATAATTGCTTGGCCTTTCGTTTTTTTCAGAACAAACTAAACAAAAAATAGCTGCAACTAACTTCTTGCTTCGCCCTTGGCCTGCCCTTAAATTTCTCGCAATAGTAACAAACACTATACAGCTAAAGTAGCCTCTTTTTATGGTGGTTTCATCTCGGATGTTAGTACACGCAAGTTAGAGTGTCTACTGAACTTGTATAGCAAATCTTGGTTGAACATATGACATACTACCTCTGTTTGACAGATCTTTACAAACCGAGGATAAATCTGAGAAGAACCGACACGGCGAAGACGGTTTCCGTGAAAAAAAGTCAGGTAAAAATAAACAACTGGAGGAAGGAGGACAGCCAGAGACTAAATCTACAAACCCGGAGGCATATCCCGTTGGCAGGGAGACCAGACCAGAACTTTTGCTGTTACAGAAAGGAACATCACCAGTAGCACCGCAACAAAGCTCTTCGCTTATGTCACCATTAACACTGTTTTTACTGGCAGATTCCCAGAAAAATTCTAGGAGTGCAAAATGTTCGTCAACCAACAAGCGAGGACGCACGAACTCAACTGAAATTCACCAATCTAAAGCACGT
This sequence comes from Galaxea fascicularis, assembly GCA_948470475.1. Taxonomy (NCBI): domain Eukaryota; kingdom Metazoa; phylum Cnidaria; class Anthozoa; order Scleractinia; family Euphylliidae; genus Galaxea; species Galaxea fascicularis. The sequence goes on along the minus strand of OX419343.1, from coordinate 9,378,488 downwards.
AAACTTGACTGATACGATGTCTTTGGGTTTTTGTTTTTCTCACCATAAGAACAAAAAGTGTTCGTAATTCCTAGTGAATTCTGAAACAATAAAAAACCTTGTTTCTATATTCAGTGCAAATTGTTTCCTAAGTGAAAGCAATATGTAGAGAACCTCTCTTAAAATAAGACATACAGACATTCAATTCGCGAGTTAATAATACACTTGAAAAAATTACTCGATTGTGATTGGCTGAGAGCAGTGCAGTTCAAGTGTAACAAAGTGCAGAAAGTGTAACACCAGTGCAAAAAAGTGTAACACCAGTGTAAAAAGTGTAACACCAGTGCAAATTACAACGAAGATTTCCGAAGTTAAAGCGAAGACTTCCGAAGACCAACCGATGTATTTCGAAGACCGCCGAATATCGTGCGAAACCTTCCGAAGATTTCCGAAGACCACACGAAGATTGCCGAAGATTGCCGAACACGTCCGAGGATCACCCGAATGCTTCCGACGATTTCCGACGATCACCCGAACACTTCCGAAGATTACCGAAGATTACCCGAACTTTTCCGGTGATCTCCGGATATTTTCGAAACTTCTCCAAGTTTCGGAAGATCGAGGGCAATGCCCTCTGCGTACCTCAGTAGTCAATGTATGGGCTTGAAGCTTTATAAATAGTCTATTTTTTCAAGTGTATTATTAATAAGTAATCACATGATTTTTCTCGTGCAATTTGGAATAAATAAGCACTCGTAAATTTTTTCAAAGACCACAAATTGCACTCGCCCTACGGGCTCGTGCAATTTCGTTGGTCTTTGAAAAAATTCACTCGTGCTTATTTATTCCAAATTGCACTCGGAATCATGTGATTACCTATACTAAATACCCGTTTTCCCTGTCATTACCAAAAAACGATACCCGTTTAGTTTAAGTGGGCCTCTAACCACTTAAAAGTTCCTTTGAATGGGAGACAATTCATAATTCTTGGCTATGATCGGAGGCAAATAAGGATAGGACCACACCATTCAGTTGAATTAAACTGACGCGCAGACATCGCGAAGACCGTCCCAAAATAGAGACGGATTTACGGAACCACCCAAAGCGAAGATGTAAATATCTTAAGTCTTTCTCACAATAATAGACTGTTGTTGAGAAGAAAAAAAAAACACCATAACTTTGGATGCCTTCATAAACCCATGCAGGACAAGATCAGCTGTCGATGATTACCTTGATGATCCTGGGTAATTTGGACTCATTCCGGTCCGATCCTCCGCTTCTTATTCCTAAACCATTCCGGGATAATTCTGGTACCATTGCGGTTCATTGCAGTACCACTGCGATATCAATCGGTATCATTGCGGTACTGCTTTGGTTCTCTGTGGTTATTATACTGGGGATCACCCTACGATTCCGGTGCCATTGCGGTATCATTCCAGTTCCATTCCGGCTTATTCTGAAACCATTGCGGTATAATTCCGGTAGGCCAGAAACAAAACCAAAGCATTGTTAGGACAACGTATTTGTGGCTTCTTTCATATATTCCAAATATTTGAAAGGACTCGCTTTAATCTCTGAAACCAAAACAGAACCCACTTTTTCCAAACTTTTTCCACTGTAACTGGAAAGTGCCAAAACTTAGAATTGTGTAGGTATGTGTAGGGATTACAGATTTAACTCTTCAGTACTGTTCTTGTTTTGATTATTAAATCAGTTCACTTAGAAATGTAGGCATACAATGCTTCGTAAATCAAAGACTGATCTGACATTGCTCTAACTTCATCGTCTAGCTCCCGTAGCACAGTCGGTTAGAGCGTCGTACTTATAAGCAGTTCAGGCGTTTGCCGCCGAGGGTGCTGAAGTAATGCGAAGGTCGCGGGTTCGAACCCCGCCGGGAGCAGGATATTTTTCTTTGTCACACGACTTTTATTATTAATTTCATCTCCACGGCTAGATATGACCACCAACACGAAAACCTTTTTGATAGTCGGGTAATCAAAGTCTGATTTAGAACTTTTTGTCAAGTTTTATGATGAGCCTAATTTATGGCCTATCTATGTTCCGACGTTTCGAAGTCATTTGCCGCCGACCGGTTAGCTCAGTAAGTAGGGCACCGGACTGCCGTGTGGGTTCAAACCTCGACCGGACCAACATTCAGGATCTTTAAATAACTGAGGAGAAAGTGCTCTCTTTGCAATAACATCTGCAATGGTTAGACTTTCTAGTCTTCTTGGATAAGGACGATAAACCGGAGGTCCGTCTCACAGTACTGGTGTGGGACGTTAAAGAACCCACACACTGATCGCAAAGAGTAGGGGACGTAGTTCCCGGTGTGATGGTTTATTCACTTAGTCTGTTCTGGGGGCACCTGTGTATCATATTACTCTCTCTAATAAGATTGTGAACTGCTTGGCTGCAATTTGCGCCCATATAAGCAGTCTGGCAAAGTCCCCCACAAAGTGCTGTAAAGCGCATTAGATCATTGCGTCGGCTTAACTCCAAAACACATCTAGAATCTGTGGCTATGCGGCTACGGAGCTACACGGCTACGCAGCTTAGTGGCCTGGTGACCTAACTCGTTCTTTATCCATAAGCCGAAACAAGCGCGCTACACATGAATATACCTCGCTCTTTAACCTTGAGCAGAAACAAGCGCGCTACACATGAATATACCTCGCTCTTTAACCTTGAGCAGAAACAAGCGCGCTACACATGAGTATACCTCGTTCTATAAGCTGAAACCAGAGCGCTACACAAATATGCCTCGCTCTTTAATCCGTGAGCCGAAACAAACTCGCTACAAATGAATATATCTCGTACGTTCTTTAATCCATGAGCCCGAAACAACCTCGCCACCAGGAATATTAGCCCCAATTTTCACAGGTACAACTTCGAGTGGCAGCGTATTCTGCAGTTACTCCCAAAAGTTAGTTAATTTATACTATTCAAGTTAATATGACTTCGAGACGCGTTTCTATTCGTTCCTCTTCGCTTCCACCACCAAGGCGAGCGTTCTCACCACTGCGCCAACTCTGCTCCCCTAAACATATTAAACATATACATTACTTACACACGGTACCAATTACGATTATTTATAAAACAACATGCTGGGCTATTTACACTGAATATGGAGCACAAGCTGTCAGAAATATAAGACAATAAGTCTGATCCTCGCAGTTGTGAACGCAGTTAACGTTGATATGCTAGTCGCATGGCAACGGGCGAAAGGACGACTGAAAAGAAATCAGAGTCCCAGGCAGGAATCGAACCTACAGCCTCCGTAACACCGGTCGGATGTTCTAACCATTGAGCTACAGGAACCCCTGGTGAGCTAGGTTGTTTACCTAGGTTCTTATTCAGAGTGTCCCACTGGTCTGCGGGCTCGACAATGTAAATATGAATCAGACATGATAATGATTATTAGTGATGGTAATGGCGTAATATGCCCGTGGGAATGATGATATGCTAGTCGCTTGGCAACGGGCGAAAGGACAACTGAAAAGAAATCAATTAACGTTATTGCGTAAAGAAGCCTGGAAAAAAAATTAGAACTTCAACGGGGTTGGAACCCGTGACCTCGCGATACCGGTGCGATGCTCTAACCAACTGAGCTATGAAGCCACTGACGTTGGGATCAGGTCAATTGTAGGTTCATATCTCCCGTGAAAGAGATGAATGTGGATGATATATATGAAATAAATCATATATGAACTGGGGATGTGAAATCAAATGAAGACTGATCCTCGCAGTTGTGAACGCAATTAATGTAATTGCGTTAAAAAGCCGGAAAAAAATCCAGGTCTTCATTTATTTCATATGTATCATCCACAAAGAGTTGAAAGTGGCTCTCCTGCCGTCCCCACCCATTAATCATCTCATAAACGTGTTCCAACGTTTTTGTTGTTAGTGACTGCATACTTTCACAGTTCCTGTCCGAGCAAAAAAAAGGTTGGCCACGTAATGAAATATAAGTTATGACGTCTTCTTTGGTCGTCGGTAAACCCTCGGCTCTTGATCACAACCGTTCTGATGGTTAAATTAAAAAGTGTAAAACCTCACTGGAGTCTGTACGAATCGATGCTTTTCGGTGCACCCTCAGGATTTAATTTTGCCCCAATACTAGCCTTCTTTTGATTTGTTGTATCAGCTCCCTTGAAAATGTCGTTATGCAATGTTTCGTAAATGAAAGCCTGATCTCCTGTTGGGCTCTCAACACCCGGCTCCCGTAGCACAGTCGGTTAGAGCGTCGTACTTATAAGCAGTACTGGCGACTGACGCCGAGGATGCTGAAGCAATGCGAAGGTCGCGGGTTCAAACCCCGCCGGGAGCAGGACATTTTTTTTGTCACCCGACTTTTATTATCAATTTCATCTCCACAGCAAGATAGGAATACCAATACGGAACCCTTTTTGACAGTCACGTATTCAAACTCAATTTAAAACCTGCTGCTAAGTTTTATAATGGGTCTAATATGATGTCTTATCTATGTTCCACGGCAACAAAACGTAATTCCGTCTGCATCATCTATATCCCTGGCCAAAGAAGAAATCATGGAGGAGCTGCAGAATACCCGACCGCTTCTAAGCCGTAGACAGGTGATCTGACCTATAGCTGTGGTATTTATCAAAGACTGATTTTGTCATTCTAAAAACAAACACTTTTTGTAACCCTTTTCTACGGACAGTGGCCGGTCAGGTAAATACACCACGATGCTTTCCTTCATGTCAGGACGGAGGAAACACCTCCTTACGAAACAAAAAAAAGAATTTCGAAAACACTTTAGCCAGCCGAATGTCTGTTCACTTATTCTAAAAAATCAATCATTTACCTTGATCCTGTCTCATTGCTATTGGTTTCTGGTGATGCCTTGAGCTTTGTTAACTGCATTTGCTTCATCATCCCCGTAATCATCTTAATGTTTCTGACTTCCAAGGCATTCTCTTTCCAAAACAGTACTGTCCTTGTTTTCATTTGTTATATCAGCTCCCTTGAAAATGTCGGCATGCAATGTTTCGTAAATCAAAGCCTGATCTCATGTTGGGATGTTTCGTAAATCAAAGCCTGATCTCATGTTGGGCTAATGTCAACATCCGGCTCCCGTAGCACAGTCGGTTAGAGCGTCGTACTTATAAGCAGTACTGGCGACCAACGCCGAGGATGCTGAAGTAATGCGAAGGTCGCGGGTTCGATCCCCGCCGGGAGCAGGACATTTTTTTTTGTCACCCGACTTTTATTATCAATTTCATTTCCACAGCAAGATAGGAACGCCAATACGAAACACAGTCCCGTACCCAAACTCAATTTAAAACCTGCTGCTAAGTTTTATAATGGGTCTAATATAATGGCTTATCTATGTTCCACGGCAACAAAACGTAATTCCGTCTGCATCATCTATATCCCTGGCCAAAGAAGAAATCATGGAGGAGCTGCAGAATACCCGACCGCTTCTAAGCCGTAGACAGGTGATCTGACCTATAGCTGTGGTATTTATCAAAGACTGATTTTGTCATTCTAAAAACAAACACTTTTTGTAACCCTTTTCTACGGACAGTGGCCGGTCAGGTAAATACACCACGATGCTTTCCTTCATGTCAGGACGGAGGAAACACCTCCTTACGAAACAAAAAAAAGAATTTCGAAAACACTTTAGCCAGCCGAATGTCTGTTCACTTATTCTAAAAAATCAATCATTTACCTTGATCCTGTCTCATTGCTATTGGTTTCTGGTGATGCCTTGAGCTTTGTTAACTGCATTTGCTTCATCATCCCCGTAATCATCTTAATGTTTCTGACTTCCAAGGCATTCTCTTTCCAAAACAGTACTGTCCTTGTTTTCATTTGTTATATCAGCTCCCTTGAAAATGTCGGCATGCAATGTTTCGTAAATCAAAGCCTGATCTCATGTTGGGCTAATGTCAACATCCGGCTCCCGTAGCACAGTCGGTTAGAGCGTCGTACTTATAAGCAGTACTGGCGACCAACGCCGAGGATGCTGAAGTAATGCGAAGGTCGCGGGTTCGATCCCCGCCGGGAGCAGGACATTTTTTTTTGTCACCCGACTTTTATTATCAATTTCATTTCCACAGCAAGATAGGAACGCCAATACGAAACACAGTCCCGTACCCAAACTCAATTTAAAACCTGCTGCTAAGTTTTATAATGGGTCTAATATAATGGCTTATCTATGTTCCACGGCAACAAAACGTAATTCCATCTGCATCATCTATATCCCTGGTCAAAGA
>OX419343.1:9342267-9367267 GCA_948470475.1 Galaxea fascicularis | reverse complement strand
ACAAAAAGAGACAGTGCAACAGTGGGACAACGGCCGAAAACGCTGGAGAGGAGAGCGAAACACGGGATGCAAAGCACAGGGCAAAAGTGAAGCAATTACCTCATTTTCCTCCCCGGGCCCGGCGGCTTCGGCGGGCGGAACAGCTGGTTCTGCCGCAAGCGGGTTGTCTGCTGGTTCAGGATACGGGAGAGGAGGCAAAACAGGTTCGGCCATAACGGGAAATAGCGGGGCAGGCTGATCCAAGCAGGGAACGGAAGGCTGGTGGCGGTGACCGCGACGAAAAGTGCACAAAGCGTGTTCCCACGGCAATCTCGTCAAACTGCGAGATTTCGCACTGCGCAGCCATATTTTATGCTAGAAAGACTGCAAAGGATCATACTTGACGTCACTAACCCAGACTCTTGGGATTAGCGGAATGCGGCGCATCATTATATATGTAGCGAGAATACTCGACCACTTCTAAGTCGTAGACAGGTGATCTGACCTATAGCTGTGGCATTTATCAAAGACTGATTTTGTCATTCTAAAAACAAACACTTTTATTATTTAGCATGCCCTACGGCCACGAATTTTCCTCCTCTGTAACCATTTCCTACGGACTGTGGCCGGCCAGGTAAATACACCACAATGCTTTCCTTCATATCAGGACGGAGGAAACACCTCCTTACGAAAAAAAAAAGTGAATTTCCAAAACACTTTAGCCAGCAAATGTCTGTTCACTTATTCCAAAAGATCAATCATTTACCTTGATCCTGCCTTATTGCAATTGGTTTCTGGTGATATCTTGAGCTTTGTTGACTGCAATTGCTTCATCATCCCCGTAATCATCTTAATGTTTCTGACTTCCAAGGCATTCTCTTTCCAAAACAGTACTGTCCTTGTTTTCATTTGTTATATCAGCTCCCTTGAAAATGTCGGCATGCAATGTTTCGTAAATCAAAGCCTTATCTCATGTTGGGCTAATCTCAACATCTGGCTCCCGTAGCACAGTCGGTTAGAGCGTCGTACTTATAAGCAGTACTGGCGACTGACGCCGAGGATGCTGAAGTAATGCGAAGGTCGCGGGTTCGATCCCCGCCGGGAGCAGGACATTTTTTTTGTCACCCGACTTTTATTATCAACTTCATCTCCACAGCAAGATAGGAATACCAATACGAAACCCTTTTTGATAGTAGCGTACTCAAACTCAATTTAAACCCTGCTGCTAAGTTTTATAATGGGTCTAGTTAATGGTTTATTTATGTTCCACAGCAACAAAACGTAATTCCGTCTGCATCATCTATATCCCTGGCCAAAGAAGAAATCATGGAGTAACTGCAGAATACCCGACCACTTCTAGATGATCATCTGTAGCTGTGGCATTTATCAAAGATTGATTTTGTCATTCTAGAAACACACACTTTTCCATGTACTAAAATTGACTTGTTGTACGTTTATACTTAAGCTATTAATAGAACAACAACAAGAACAACATCAACAAAAAGCATTTCTTAGAACAACGCAATTGTCGCTCGGCTTAGCTGAAACATTCCAACCATATGAAACTTGTTTTAATCCCTGACAACCAAAACAGAACTGAAAAAATTCTCCTCATCCCAATTTTTCCGAACCGACAGGATAGTGCCGATAGTGCGTTGTGAAGGTATCAGTGTGGGGATTGCAATTAAAATCATGCAATCATGCAAAAAGAGTTAAAATAACAATAATGGTCTTTTATTGAGCATGCGTTTGAATTTACAATTTAAAAGGCGGGTAGTAAAAAGCAGTTCACACAATACAAATTGAGTGTAACAACGAACTGTGAAGTATGAGTGCGTGAAAAGGAGATACTAAACAAATTAAGTGAAAAAGACATCTATTTGCGAGGGTTCTTTTTAAAAGCTCTGTCTCAACAAGCCAGGGGCACCCAACGAGCAAATTAAGCAAAAAACCTTTGAGGGATATTTCTAGGCTCCTTGTAATGTTTAAAGACTGTTTAAAGAGTTGTTTTAATAAGCTAGAAAAATTTGATCTGTTCGGATTTCTTAGCCGGCTGAAAATTGAAGTGCCCGAAAATTTTAGGGAATTAAATCTTCATTTCAGAAATGGCTAGCTGAGTGTTACCTTCGAAGAACTTCTCTGCGAACTATTTGCTTACCCGAAAATGCTAGGCGGCTTTTTTAGAGTCAAAAATTGCAAAAATATCCCCTCCGAAAATCTAAGGAACCATTTTCCCCAGGATTTCCCTGGTTGCGAATCTTTTAGGTGATGTTTTAGTTAAGAAATCAGTAGCTTTTTGGCAATGCATTATCCGAAAGTCTTAGAACGGGTAGACTCTCCCGAACAGATAATTTCATCGAAGTTTCTCGTTGGGTGCCCCTGACAAGCGGCAGTATGAAATTATGGCCTCTCACGAGTGTGCATGCGGCGCGTACGTATAGGACGCAACATGTCTTTAATCAGTTCAAAGGCCCAGAAGGGTCTGTGGTTATCTTATCCAAAGGGCGTCCGTCACTTGTATCAATCAGTCAGTTATGATGTGGTCTGCACCAAATAACCAAATCTTACCACATCTAACCAGCTGACTAAGGTACTTGGAATAATAGGCTGAACCCCATATTTCAATACTGTACTAGAACAAAGACACACTCCGCGCGGCTCTTAAACAAAAGATCAAGTTGCTCAGATGGGTAGCCATTCATTGTCTAATAAAATGTCCCAACATTTTTTTTTTGTTAGTGACTGCATACTATCACCAGTTCCTATCGATGAAAAGAAAAATTGCCTACGTCAGTAAATTAAAGAAAGAAACATTATGGTGTCTTTTTGATCGTAAACTTTCCTTTTATCGCTAGCGTTCATGGTCAAATTAAAAAGTGTCGAACCTCACTGGAGTCTCTATGAATCGATACTTTCGGTGCAGTCTCAGAAATTAATTTGCTTTAATACTAGCCTTGTTTTACTTTATTACATCACTCGCCTAAGAAATTCGGCGAATCGTAAATCAAAAGCTGAAATCATATTGCACTGACCTCGACTCAGCAATTAACATCCAGCTCCCGTAGCACAGTCGGTTAGAGCGTCGTACTTATAAGCAGTACTGGCGACTGACGCCGAGGATGCTGAAGTAATGCGAAGGTCGCGGGTTCGATCCCCGCCGGGAGCAGGAGACTTTTTTTTCCGTTTTCCGACTTTTATTATCAGTTTCATCTCCATGGCAAGATAGGAACACCAATAACGGAAAACCTTTTTGATAGTCGGATAACCGAACTCAATTAAGAACATCCTGCTAAGTTTTACAATAAGCGTAATTAATGGCCTGTATATGTTACACAACCACAAAAAGTTATTCCATCTGGATTATCTATAGCCCTGGCCAATGAAGAAATGAAGGTAGAGGCAGGTGATACTATCGGGTGGTGTTTGGAGTACATCATGGTCCTTTAACATTTTTACCTTACTGATATTTTCAGTCCTTGCAATGCTGAAACAAGTACAACAACAAAAACAACGAAAAACGCATTCTTAGGACAACGCATTTGTCGCTTCTTAGTTCAAATATGCCAAAGATTTAGAAGTATTTGTCGGCATAATCTCTGACAACCAAAGCAGAACTGAAAACGTCTCCTTTTCCCACCGTTATCACTTTTTCCAAACACTGTGACATAATAGTGCCTAAAAGCCAGGATTGTGTACTTATGTGTGGAGGAGATAACCATCTCTGACATTTTAGGTAACGGTTGCATCGTTGAGCACAGTGATCCTCCTTTTTGCGTTGACTCCTTGGTGGTGGCTGTACGGAGGAAGCTGCGCTTGGTTATCGACCTCTAGCACGTTAACAACTTGCTCGTTAAGTTTAAATTAAAGTACAAAGATCTTCGCTCGCTCTCCCGTCGAAGAGGGGCTCTGTTATTTTTTAACATGGGATCTTAATTCTGTTTAGAGCGCCAGAGATACATGTATATCGGTCTTTCTTGACATCCAGAGGCGTGCCCAAATATTTAACTTTTGTGGTCTTGCCTTTTGGTCTTAGCAGCGCCTGTTTTTGTTTCACGAAACTGTTGCATTCCTCTTCGGTTTGATGGCCTCACTAACAGGCCATAATCCAATATTCTCCACCATTTGGGGAATCTTGTTGACATTATTTCCCTAAGTTAGTGCAGAATATGAAGAGGCATGTGAAATCTTGCAATTTAACTTCTTTCTTTGAATCCCTGGATAGATTTATTGTCACTGACTTGGCCAGGTTTAGTTTGACGGTAATGGATACGCGATTGAGATAAAGACATAAAACCTTTCTAACGACAACCCACTCGTGATTAAGGCTGAAATGCCTATTATCAAAGACCATTGGGAGTTCTTGACTTTCTAATGGCCACTGAAGAGTAAATATACAAAGTACCTCGAATGAAGATAGTTTTGTGTCTGCATTTACAACCACGAAAAAACTCTTTTTGTATATCATTTGAAAGCACCTTCGTTTCGATTTGTTACTGGTTTACCTTGAAAAGGTCCGCAGAAGAAACGTTCTATTTTCTGGCTGCGAAATGTAGTGAACTGACTTTATACCTTGCTAAGAGTGCAATGCTGGCACTGTGTTGTTACTATTATTGGTCCAACGTTACCCCTAACATTGATGCGATTTTTTGGAAGCTTAGTTTTTACACACGAGTTGACATAGCTTTCAGCGCCATCTTTACTCGGCGAAGTTTCCATCGTTCTAAAATTCTATTATTAGTGCCATTACAAGTTCAAATCCTCACAGTACAGTACTGCAAGCCGTCAACTATGCAATGGGACTCCAGTGTTACATTGTTGCGAGCAACACCTTTCCTTGCGCCTGCATTTTCTTCTTAAGTGAGCGGAATTCATCTACTGTGTACTGCTTTGGGCCCTGGAAGGTGTTAACAGAAGCAAAACAAATCAGTTTCCTAAAATAAAGTGGAAAGTTCCATGTGTTAATGGTGACAACCTGAATGATTTTAATGCAATGCACAGGCTTTGAGAGAAACACGAGCTTTTTGACGGAACACATCTTGTTTGAAGACGTTTTTTATTACTAATAGACAAATTTATCAATGTCACTGTCACTGTTACTATCACTATCACTATCACTCTCATTGTTACTATCACTATCACTATCATTGTTACTATTACTATCACTGTCACTGTCACTATCAATGGCACTGTCACTGTCACTATTACTATCACTATCGGCACTGTCACTGTCACTATCACTGTTACTATCACTATCACTATCACTATCACTGTCATTGTAACTATCACTATCACTGTCACTGTCACTATCACTATCACTATCACTGTTACTATTAATGTCACTGTCACTGTTACTATCAATGGCACTGTCACTGTCATTGTTACTATCACTATCGGCACTGTCACTGTCACTATCATTGTTACTATCACTATCACTGTCACTGTCACTATCACTATCACTGTTACTATCGCTGTCACTGTCACTATCACTGTAACTGTCAGTATCATTGTCACTATTACTCACTGTCACTGTCACTATCACTGTCACTGTCGCTGTCACTGTCACTTTCACTGTCAGAAACACTTTTAGAGAACTCGCATGTGAAATGACGTTGGCTTTGCAGCGCTCTATCATCGTCATCATCATCATCATCATCATTATTACCATTAACGTTATCATTATCATTGTTGCAACTCAAAAATACGTTTGGTCATTTGGAGCTATCGACTCAATGGGTTTCAGTTCCTCAGACTATCTGTCTATTTTAATGGTTTAGGAACTTAATTGAACATCGTTCTGTTTAACTGACTGATATGTTAGCCTTGGCCGTTGCTGACAGTCCATAGAACTGTGCTTTCTTCTGATGTTGCCTAAATACCGATGAGCTTTATTGTTTTACTAACTGAACAACTTACCTTCTTTTCAGGTTGTTTTTCATCACGTTTGCTAGCATTGCTAAAAGAAAAGATCCCGAGGGCAAATCAGTGCAACACAGCAGTAATACTTTAACATATTGCATTCTAGTATCATAACATTTTAGGTAAACACATCAATTTTTTCACAAGTCTTTAACGATATAGCAAAGTTCGGAAATTTCCTGCTTCAAAACAATTCAGTTGTGGAAGACAAGGACTGTTTGTTTTTTGTCTCACATACAAATTGTTAACTGAAAGCTGCCGCGTAGAGACTGGCCCTAGATTAAATTCCTTTTTTTCGCGAAGCGTCGGGTCAACTCTATTACTAAACAGTTACATCGCCCATTTAAAAAGCCAACTCTACATTAATTATTGTAGCATGCCTTAGGACCACGATTTTTCAACTTTTGTAACACGGACCCTTTCCTACGGACATTGGCTGGCCAGGTAAATACACCACGATGCTTTCCTTCATGTCTGGACGGAGGAAACACCTCCTTACGAAATAAAAAAACTGAATTTCCAAAACACTTTGGCCAGCAAATGTTTGCTCACTTATTCCAAAAGATCAATTTACCTTGATCCTGCGTCATTGCTGTTGGTTTCTGTTGATGCCTTGAGCTTTGTTGATTGCATTTGCTTCGTCATCCCCGTACCCTTCTTTATGTTTCTGACTTCCAAGGCTTTCTCTTTCCAAAACAATGCCGCAACTGACCCCTTTTTTGTATCTTTTGGAGACGACAATGCGCGTTCATAAAGCAACGTGTACAACGGAATCTTTGGAAGCCGCTGCGATCGAAATTGCAACTTGCACTGCACACCATTCTTTATAACATTGTATGTTGCTGGGCATCTTTGAGCGATGATTTGTTGAAAATTGTACTTGCTGAGCTCGTAAACTTTCAAGTTTTCCATACACTCCACACTAGCACAATAACTTGGAATATTCGTAATTATTTCGATGTCCCCGATGATATCATTCGGTCCCGTTGTTGTTAATTGAGATTCTCGATGCCGTAATAGTGTTTCTATGGCAACGTAGCCACGGTCCTGTCTATACCTACGTTTTTCAATGACCGACAGAGGGCGACTGGGGTCAATTGTAACTCCTGTGGTGTGTTCTCGCGATAAGAAAGACGTACGCCTTCCCGATTGTTTATCTTTTGTCTCTGGGCTTGCTTTCATTGACTCGTATTGTGTCATACTCATACAGAGATCAATTAACACTTTCCCCCAACCACGACTAACGAAGTACAAGCTATTGCAAATGCTTCCCTGTTTCACGAAGCGATTCCCGAACTGAATCTCGAGCGGTTTTAGATTGTCCATGAGCAAGTTCTTGATTGCCGGAGTCAAGTTTTGAAAAAAAGGTGACTGGTCAACGAATTGCATTTTGTTTTGCCATGCTTCTTGATGAGCATCGAAGGATCTCGCGTAAAGCTCTTCGTCAATCAGTAAAACATGGGTCAACTCCTCAGCAACAATAGTGCTATTGTATTTACAATGATCACGTGATGCCATAAGCATCTCTTCGAAGCTGCTTCCAGTTGCCATAGTGCCGAGTTGTGGGCCGACCAACGCAGTGCGATCCTTGATACAATGCGGAATTGGGACCGAATCGTGTTGTGGTAACCCTGGTTGCTCCTTTCTAGCATGAACGGATGCAGAGCCTTTGAGAACGATACCAAAACTGTTGAAAGAATGTAATAAAGTATAGCAGATAGTAAAGTCTTCACTTCGTTTTAAGGATGATATTGGTGAATTTCAACCGTGTTCCCCTTGGAGATATTTAAGCAGGAAGAAGCGACGAAAATATTTAGAAACCGTTTAAAAAATATTTTCCAGTGTACATTGGTTATAAACATTCTTTTACATGTGTTTACCTTTGTAGAAAGCTAATTGTGGACAAAATAAATCTGAAATATTGATATCAATATGCAAATAAAAACATGTGCAATATTCATAATTTAGTTGCAAATATTTTTTGCAGCAATTGCTATTGTCGATGTGACTTGATTTATCCTAGGTGTTTGTGCCTAGAATGCTTTGAGGCTTGGCGATGGCCTAAGCCAGAAGTTTACTACTAACCTTCGACCAAAATAAAATAAGATGAAAACACGTTGTCAATAAAACCTCACAAATTACACTGTTTACATATTATACAAAAAGTGTTGGACTGACATTCTATCAAGACTTACTTCTTTCCTTCTTGCCCTTGCCAAACGACTGCATGATCTCTCTTGAATTTCTTTAGACTGGCGTTCTTCATGATGTCCACAAGGGCGGCTGTAAAGTGAATAATGAAGTAGAAGGGGAATACTAAAAGAGGCAGGACATAAATGAGTGATGTAGCGACTTTGTCGGGGTATACCGTTCAATACTTGTGCAACATAAACTTTATCACTAACAGTTATATTACAATAAACTACTTTTCAGTATGAAACAGAGACGGAGGTCTGGGAAGATTGAACAACACCGGTACCATAAGCCTTCTCGATTTAACGGTCTCACACGGTGAAGAAGGAACGAGACAATCCTCATCAGACCAGTTGTGTATTAGAAGTTTAAATCATCTTTGGTGAGCAAATTCAGATGGCCATTCGATCTATTATTGTTTACATCGGCTTCGTTCTTCATTTAAACTGCTCCTGAAGTTGACGACTTTTCCCGAGCAACTCTTGTAACCCCAGGCTACGGACGTCAGTTACGTAACTGTTCGCAAATGTGAAAACCTGATTGGCAAGGCAATCGAGTTCTAATTTGTGATTACCTTTGATTGGAGCGCGTGCAATCTCTACAATATGTGATGAAACAATAGTAACAGTCATGGCCATCGCTGAGGAAAATTACATTGGCTCCTTATCCTTTTTATCGAGTGATAATGACCTTGAGAAGAAACTTTAAGACATACATTGAAGATTCACTATTCTACTCAGTCGGGTTCCTTCAAAACTGTTACGAGTAATAACTCATTTCTGGAATAGAAAGGACTAACTTTGCTATTCGTTGCGCGATGTTATCCTAGATACGCTCATACCTTTGCTAAGGTTATAAAATAAAGGCGTCCTGGTTCTGAAGAAAGGAAGGATCTTTTGAATCGTTTCAGGTGAACGATCCTTGGCAGGAGCTGACAAGACGCCCTCCATTAATTGTAACATGTCATTACGTGCTGGGGCGGCAGCAGTCATTTGCCTGCTTGTAAACCCGGCTTGTAATCCCGGCTTGTAATCCCGGCTTGTAATCCCGGCTTGTAATCCAGGAATATTTTCACATTGTTTAGTTGTGGTCTGTTGTCCCTTATGCTTTACACCAACCGTATTCATCAAACTGGAATTAACTCACTTAACGGTCTAATTCAATCACGTCATAACGTGGATTAAGAATTACACGTTTAAAGACGTTAGTGTACAGCGCACTTAGTTCGCGAGGTAGAGAGAAGCAGATTTCGAGGAACATTATTTTACTGCTTGTGGATCTAGTGCCTAAAATCGCTGATGGCGGATGGCGAATGGATAAAGTGCGGATGGAAAAGTGTGGACAAGAAAAAATATGCATGATAAATAAATAGGAAATTTGAAAAAGTTGCAAAATAGATGAAGTTTCATGCCAAGAAACAAAAACGTAAAATTTAAATAAAGAAAAAGAAAAAGGGAGAAAAAGCGGTTTGGCAAAGTCTAATAAATAGAGAGAAGGCCCGGAATAGGATCACCGATGATGCTTCGGGGAATCAAAGTCCAATTCGTGTCCGATCCTTTTCAGCGCGAGCTTCGCTTCAAAGACGTCTGTTCTTTGCAATGCCTATTCTTCCCGTACGCATTTAGTATACAAGCAGAGTGAAAGTTTTTGTCACGTGCTTCGCCTCAGAAACATCGGTCTTGTGCTTTTACCTTACCCACTCAATTATTTGCCCGCTTATGTTTCTTTTTGAAGTCGACTTCCTTCTCAGAGAGTGAGTTTCTTGTGTAGTACTTTTCCCGATGTTTTGCTTCAAACACACAAACACCGGGTTTGCAAAGTGCTATCCCTACAATTTGGCTCAGTCATTTTTATCAATTCTGTGTACTTCTCGTACCGTATATGAATATTTGCAGGGTTTTACTGACCTTTGCTGTTTGACAAGAATACTTTCCCTTCTTCTTTGCGCCATTTGTCTATTTAGATATA
Source organism: Galaxea fascicularis (assembly GCA_948470475.1). Taxonomy (NCBI): domain Eukaryota; kingdom Metazoa; phylum Cnidaria; class Anthozoa; order Scleractinia; family Euphylliidae; genus Galaxea; species Galaxea fascicularis. Next base: position 9,357,211 of record OX419343.1, on the reverse strand, counting down.
CGGCGGTAGATGCATTTAATTTCCTTTATCGGTCGATATATATGTACCTTTTTCCCGGCTGTATTGCAAACTTCGCGCATTTGCTTATTCCTTCTATAGGTAGCCCATTCTCGTCCCCAGCATTTAGCAGCATTTCCTTTCCATTGACACACGTTGTAAATCTCTCTCACTTATTCACGGTAAAATCATCACGAATGAATTGAAAATTGCTCGTGTGGTTCCCATGTTTTAATCAGGTGATAATGCTCTCCTTACAAATTACAGACCTATTTCAGTTCTACCTTGCTTCTCGAAGATTTTGGATTTTGGTTTACGTGGTTCAACTTTGCTTGGTTCAGATCATACCTGGGCGCGGACAGATCTCACTTTGTTTGTATTCGGGATGTTAGGTCTGCTACGCGTTCTTTATCGTGCGGTGTGCCTCAGGGATCTGTGCTGAGACCGATACTGTACTTACTTTATGTCTCGCCACTCGGGGATATTGTGAGGCGATGCAACATGGGTTTTCATTTTTATGCTGATGATACCCATCACTCTTTCAATTCCCTAAGTGCCGCTGATCAGGCTAGTTCCGTCTCCCGGGTTGAATCTTGTGTTAGAGAGATCGACAACTGGATGACACGCAACAAACTTAAGCTAAATAGAGACAAAACTGAATTGCTTGTCATAAGCTCTAGTTACAGGTCTCGTCCATCTTTAGACAGTATAGTAGTGGGGAATTGTCGCGTGTGTCCTTCAGTCTCGGCCAGGAACATAGGAGCAGTTTTCTATCAAACGTTATCTCTAGAGAAACATGTGAACTCTGTTTGCAAGGCTGCCTTGTTCCATCTGAGAAATATTGCTAAGATTCACGAGTATTTGACGGTTGATAACACAAAGATCCTTGTTCACGCGTTTGTTATCTGTCGGTTGGACAATTGTAATTCGCTACTCGTAGGCTCCCCGAAGTTCTTATTTCAAAAATTGCAACGCATTCAGAATCAGTGTACTGCGCGCCTTGTGGCTCAATTGCCTAAGGCTGCGCGTACCGGTTCTATTCTCCAGAAAATACATTGGTTGCCTGTCGAGCAGAGGGTTATATTTAAGGTTTTGCTACTCACTTATAAAGCATTAAATAACTTAGCCCCTGTGTATATCAGTAACTTACTTGTCCGGTATGAACCATCAAGGAATCTAAGGTCAACCGACAAATATCTTCAGTCTACGAATACCTCAGACTCATTTGAAAACTTATGGATACAGGGCCTTTTCGGTTGCGGCTCCTAGGCTATGTAATGCCTTACCCATGGACATTAAGCTTAGTCCGTCGGTTTCTGTATTTAAGAACAAACTAAAGACGCATCTTTTTAGAGCTACTTATTATTAATTTCTTGTGTATTAAGCGATATAGAGCTTTTTGTATATACCGCTATATAAATAAAGTTATTATCATTGTTATTATTATAACCGTATTATAAATTATCTTAATTACTTCAACATTCTCTGTGATAATCAATATGGCTTTAGGAAAAATTGTCCTCCTAGCCTCGCGTTTATTGATTTATGTGGCAGAATTTCTTCTGCTTTCGAAAGAAGAGAACACGCCATCAAAGTATTCTTAAATCTTTCGAAAGCATTTGACAAACTCGAGCATTATGAGATACATGGTCTAGCAATAGAATGGGTAAAAAGTTATTTCTCTGAGAGGGCACAATTTGTCGAATTAAACAATGTTCAGTCTTATTCCCCACAGGGAATTTGCTGTGGGGTGCCTCAAGGCTCTATTCTTGGTCCTTTATTTTTCATCCTTTATGTTAATGATTTGAACAATGTTTCCTTGCTTGATGCAATTTTGTTTGCCGATGATAAAAACCTATTTATTTCCCATAATGATCCTGTTTACCTAATTAATACATTAAATAGAGAATTAAATAATTTGATGATATGATATTTAAGCCTCGGTAAAAAAAGCAGTTACCTGGTTTTCAAGTTTGCATAAACGAGCAGCCTCTCCCTCGTGCTTCCGAAACCATGTTTCTGGGTGTTTTTGTTTCGACGACAATCTGAGCTGGAAATTTCACATATCTCTATTAGCTAGTAACTTATCTAAATCCATAGGTATTATATACATAAATCTAGGTTTTTTCTCTCAACTCACTGTCTTCGAACTTCGTATAATTCAATGATACTTCCATATTTATATTATTGCAATCGAGCTTGGGGTGGTACCTATAAATCGAACCTTCAAAGAATTGTAATCTTGCAGAAACGAACGCTAAGAATAGTAAACAACTCTACTTACAATGCTAATACTGGCCCCATCTTCAAGAAACTTAAACTCCTAAAACTTCATGACTTCCATTCGTTTCAATTAGGTTTCTTTATGTTTTCATTCAAGAACTCCACACTCCCTTCCAAATTCAATAATCTTTTCTTAATTAATGAACAGTCAAATCCATAACTATAATACTAGGAATACCCATTCTCTTCCCTTGCCACTAAGAACAAACACCAGACAGTTTTCAATTTATTTCCTACTGAGGTCCAAAGTTTTACAATTCTTTGAATTCTGCTAAAACTGGTTCGTCCTCATCTCGGTTTCTATTAAAAGAAAGCTTAGGAATTTCTTCTTAGTGCGTATCAGCGTTAGTATGGCTAAATTTAGATTATCAATTAATTAGATAATATTGCGACAGCGTACGCGCGCGTGTGTGTGTATGAATCATGCGGTCCAAGTTAGCTGTTATTAGTCCATATTGTAATTATTTATCTAAGATCTGTTTTTAAGTGAGGAGCCCTGACTCATTATAAGCCCCGTGGTTTCCTTCCTCCTTGATTTTTTCTCTTAAATCTTGTATTACTTCCTTCTTCTGCTGTAAAATGTTGTACAATTTACATGGCAAAATAAAGAATGAATAAAGAATGAATGATAATAATATAATAATATTACTTATTAGGCACGAATTAGCATGTGAATGATCAAGTGCGCCTTACAATCATAAGCTTTGCAATTCGAAATCTTTTTAATTCTAAATTCTTTATACTTCTCAAATCAAACTAAATCAAATCACTTTTGACGCCCAGTCCGAGAGTCCAACCCGGAACACGTTGATGGGGGGCGAGCGCTTTCACCACTGCGCCAACCCTGCTCCTGAGATAATCCGTCTCTTTATAAAAACGGCCATTTACATAGAGCCAAGAAAAGGAGATCACACTGAGGGCCCTCACGAAGACGAAGAATTTGACGAAAATGATGATTTTGCCAAAAAGCACAAAATTTCGCTACACAATACAATACAATACAATGCAATGCAATTCAATGTCAATTCATTCGCGTTTGAACTAGTCCTTTCCACTTACAGATAACAAATGTACAGGGAGTTCGGAATGGGACTGATCACTAGAGCTCTGACGAAAACGACGAAGTTGACGAAAATTACAAAACTTCGTCAAGTTAAAAGGAGTCAAGCACTCATTTGTGGATCGGAATACATGCACATGCTGGAGCTATTTCCGGGACGTCTGCTCTCTCATGGCGGAGACATCAGTTTGGTACGTCTTCTTGTTTAATTTCCATTTAGAGTTTCATGTGAGAAGTTTTGACCTAATTCTTGTGGTTAGCGATCTTTTATTACGGCTGTGCGAAATCGGCCAAAAATCGCAGCCTCAAAGATTTTTTCCGAAAAAGCAAGTTACAGTTACTGAATCAGTTTCTTAAAAGAAATTGAAAGGTGACTACTAGCAATATAATAACTATGACTCGACTTAGAAAGAGGAACTGCAAGCTAAATTAGAATTTCCGAACTTGTCTAAACAGCCCTTTGTCTCGAACCTGTCCTTATTACAACTCTTGAGATACCCCTGCAGTTGAGTTCATAAGAGACACCTCACGCATCTAAGAAAATTTCAGTAAGCCGTTGCCATATTTAAGAGAATCGATGGATAAATAGAAAACGAGACGAAACCCCTTCAGTTTAGTTTTTATTTCTATGAGGAAACAAAGATTAATCTGCCTTTGTTCGGGCAAACCCCAAATTATGGTTAGGGTCAAACTTCGGATTTAATCAAATTCAAGAGAACAGTTTTACTTTCCAAGAGAAAGAACTCTGTGTAAGCCGGTAGTCATGTAAGAATCGATGGATCGAAGCGATAACAATTCAAAAAGGGACAGACCACTAATTATTCACTAATAATTAATCAGGCTGTCACGGTTTGTAAGTGAAGTACAAACATTGTTTTGAATCCGCCTTTGTTCAGACCAAAAAGGGACAAACCCCTAATTATTATTCAGTTTTACTTTCTGTTTCTGAGTGAAGTGCTTTTTATTTATGACTTCCTGCTCATCGAGTGGAATCTTTCGATGATTTTCTTTGGTCGGCGCGGCAAAGAAAGACAACAGCTTCAAGATAACTAAAGATTCATCAAAAGTCTGATAAATTTTTCTGGTATGAAAAACCCAGAAATCTTTTGTTATTTCAAAAATGAAAGATGATAATGTCCCAATGTATTGATTACCGGCTGGCAGTGACAGATTCCCCAGGCGACCTTCGCTGTCAAGAAAGAATAATGAATCCGCCTTTGTTCAGACCAAAAAGGGACAAACCCCTAATTACTATTCAGTTTTACTTTCTGTTTCTAAGTGAAGTGCTTTCTAGTTTTGACTTCCTGCCCATCGAGTGGAATCTTTCGATGATTTTCTTTGGTCGGCGCGGCAAAGCTAAGAAAACCAACAGCTTCTAGATCACTAAAGATTTATCAAAAGTCTGATAAATTTTTATGGGATGAAAGAAACAGGTAGGAAAATAGAAACCCAGAAATCCTTTGTTATTTCAAAAATGAAAGATGATAATGTCCCAATGTTTTGGTTACCGGCTGTGACAGGTTCCCAATGCGACCTTCGCTGTCAAGTAAGAATGGGCAGGAAATCTATTAAAAGAAAGTGCTTCGAAAGCGCTTTCGAAACTCCAAGAATGTAGCCAATCACTACGTCTGACCTCTGATCACAAACCGCCAGCTTGTCGTGATCTTAGCATGTGGTGCACAATGCTTGCCACGTGCCTTAATTAGTCTACTTTCGCTTTGAAAGCGATTTTCACTTTCCATTCCGTGTGGTCTGAATTGTCAGTGCTGCTTATTCACTCGGCTTCCTACAGCGAAGCGCACTATAACTAAAAATAGATTTGTCAGCCCACCGAAGTCTACAAATGCTGTTCGTTTTTCTTCGTCGTCTATCATCTACAAAACAGGTCACTTCTGGTGTATTTGCGCAGTGTGGTTTAATTTTTTCTTTTCAATTGTTTTTTTTTTCTTTTCGGTGGTTTCGCTGTGAAAGTTATTTTGGTGATCTTAACAGATATATCTACAAATAATTCTAAACAGGAAAACAATGCAAACGATAACAATTTGACGATAACAATTCTCGATCGGTTCGTATAAGTTTATGAACTCCTTAACGTACTTGCCTCCTTTAAGTTATGTCTCTTGAGCTTTTCACTGGCCAAAATTTGCAAGAAAACCTCACAGTCTAATTGGCTATACCTCAAACTGCTTTCTAATCAACATCAGGCAAACTCGAAATCTGATTGGCTAAGGTTGGTCCACATTTTAACAGACGGTCTGAGAGCACGCGCATCCAGAGGTGTATGCAAAACATAGACCGGACACCTACGAATTGCGGATACGGACTGGTGCATGGACAAAATATAAATTCAAAGAAAAACATAAAATAAGTTATAAAATGATGATGATGATGATAATAATAATAATAATAATAATAATAATAATAATAATTTATGAGATACGGAACGGCAATAAATAATTACATCAATGTTTAAAACTGCTAAAACATTAATAATAATAATAATAATAATAATAATAATAATAATAAATCTGAAAACAAACGACTCGGCGAGGACGGTTTCCGTGAAAAAATGCAAATAAAAATCAAGAACTAGAAAAAGGAGGACATCGAAAAACTTAATTTACCATCCCGGAGGCATATCCAGTTGGAAGCGAGGCCAGACCAGAACTTTTGCTATTACAGAAAGGAACCTCACCAGTAGCACTGCAACAATGCTCTTCGCTTATCTCACCATTAACACTGTTTTTACTGACAGATTCTTAGAAAAATTCAAAGAATGCTAAATGTTCGTCGATCAGCATCCGCAAGCGAGGACGCACGAACTCAACTGAAATTCACCAATCTAAAGCCCGTAAACTTGACTGATAAGATGTCTTTGGGTTTTTGTTTGCACCACCATAAGAATAAAAAGTGTCTTTAATTCCTAGTGAATTATGAAATAATAAACTAACAAAACCTTGTTTCTATATCGGAGAGAATTGCTTCGTAAGTGAAAGCAATTTGTAGAGAACCCTTCTTAAAAATAAGACATACAGACATTAAATTTGCGAGTTACATACCCGTTTTCCCTGCCATTACCAAACAACGCTACCCGTGTAAATAGGCCTCTAGCCAGTTAAAAGTTTCTTTGAGTGGGAGACAATTCATAACCCTTGGCTATGATCGGAGGTAAATAAAGATAGGACCACACCATTCAGTTGAATTAAACTGAATGGCGATTTCAGTCGACAACAAGCTATCTGATAGTTGAAGATAGCGCAGACATCTCGAAGACCGTCCCAAAATAGAGACGGATTTACGAAACCACCCAAAGTGAAGATGTATATATCTCAAGTCTGTCTCACAATGATGGACTGTTGTTGAGAAGGGAAAAAAAACACCATAACTTTGGACGCCTTCGAAAATCGGTGTAGGTCTGGACCTTCTAAGCTGTCGAAAGATCGAAGTGATTACCTTGATGATCCTGGGTAATTCGGGTTTATTCCGGTCCTATCCGTCGGTTCTTATTCCTAAACCATTCCAGTATCATTCTGGTACCACTGCAGTTTATTGCAGTACCATTGTGACGTCAATCAGTATCATTCCTATACTGCTTTGGTTCTCTGTGATTATTTCACTGGGGATCACCCTACAATTCCGGTGCCATTACGGTATCATTCCAACAACAACAACAACAAGGTTTATTTGAACTGTAAAATTGAATTAAGTACAAATTAAACAGGAAAGAAATTACCATTCCAGCTTATTCTGAAACCATTGCGGTATTATTCCGGTACATAACAAAACCAAAGCATTGTAAGGACAACGTATTAGCGGCTTCTTTCATATATTCCAAACATTTGAAAGGACTCGCTTTAATCTCTGAAACCAAAACTGAACCCACTGTTCCAAACTTTGTCCACTGTGACTGGAAAGTGCCAAAACTTAGAATTGTATAGGTATGTGTGGGGATTACGGATTTAACTCTTCAGTACTGTCCTAATTTTGATTATTAAGTCACTTCACTTACAAATGTCGGCGTACAATGCTTCGTAAATCAAAGGCTGATCTCACATAGCTCTGCCTTCAACGTCCAGCTCCCGTAGCACAGTCGGTTAGAGCGTCGTACTTATAAGCAGTACTGGCGACTGACGCCGAGGATGCTGAAGTAATGCGAAGGTCGCGGGTTCGAACCCCGCCGGGAGCAGGGAGTTTTTTTGTCACCCGACTTTTATTATTAATTTTCATTATTCACATAGGAATACCAATACTTAACCTTTTTGTTAGTCGCGTATTCAAACTCAATTTGAACCCCTCTCCTAAGTTTTATAATGGGTCTATGATTAATGGCCTATTTATGTTCCACAGCAACAAAACGTAATTCCGTCTGTATCATTTACACCCCTGGTCAAAGAAGAAATCATGGAGTAACTGCCGAATACCCGGCCACTTCTAAGCTGTAGACAGAGGATCATCTATGGCTGTGGCATTTATCAAAGATTGATTTTGTTATTCTAGAAACACGCACTTTTCTTGTACTCGGCTAAAATTGACTTGTTGTACGTTTATACGGGATCCCCCTTAACATTAGCCTGCGTAGCTTGGCGGTTTTGTTGGGGTAAAACTCACGTAAAAACAAGCGGCGAAGCCGCGAGAGGCCTGGGGAGGAAAAGTGCGAAAAACCGCCTTCCCGGATCGGTTGCTTTTGTTGGTAGTCCGTACGCTGGCGTACGGGCCGTTCTGATTGGATCGGAATGCTAGGCACGTCAATCAAATCTCCCAAGGGAGACGACAGGGTTTGGCAAAAGCATGATCTACACGGTGTTTGCCCTCGCCAAACAAGAATTGACCACGACAAGAACATGTGTTCTCACTATTTCACCACTGAAAAGCATCATCGACGATCAGATATCGGAAATGTTGTCGCTGAACAGTCACAGCGTGGGAACTGTCCGCTGAAATTATAGATTTGATGCGGGACGATCCACCTCAATTTCTTTACTGCTCTGCAGAGGCAGTGCTCGAGAAACCATTTGTGGCAGTTTTAAAGGAAAACAACGAACTCCCTCGAGCTGTATCGGCGATTATTGTTGACGAGTCCCATACCGTTTAAGCTTGGACGGGGAAAAGGTAAAAAAACACAAGCAAACTCTTATGCCAAACAGAATGCTTTGCCATTCTCACAGAACGACGATGACGTTGCCTAAAGAGCAACTCTATTACTCAAGCCATTCCCGGCAACTGATGAGATCCACAAGAGAGGATCGAAACCATGGTCTTGCCAAAAACACTGACATAAACAAAAGGAGAAAAATACTATAACCGCAGTTACAGAGCGGAGCGAAACGATGATAAAGACAGCCGTAATTAGAGCGGATTTTAGCGCTCAATTTCAAGTGTTGCATAGCTCTCTAAGAAGCTACTATACTAAAGAAAGAATAAAGACACGAATAGTCGCAAAAGAAACACAACGTCTTGCTACAAAAACAAATAACCGGGCCCGGTAATGTACAAACACTGCAAGATAAAGATTATCATATTACGCGGCTTAAATTCCCATCCTTGATAACAAGAGATAGGCTGTACTGTGACTGAACGCACTGAAACGAGCCAAACCAAAGCTAGACAAAATGCTTCAGATGGCATATAAAGGACCACAGTCGCTAAACAGAAACAACAAGGGTCAAAACAAACAGGCGTTAAATGCAGAATTTAAACCCAGAAATGACTTTTGGTATCAAAATACATAACATGCGACATTTAAGGTCGGGACACACTAGGCGACAAGTCGCTGCGACACGTAGCGGCTACAAGTCGCTGCAACAAAACGCCTCGTGTGACATGGTGAATTTTTGTGAAAATCATTGTCGCTGCGGCAGAATTTTGTCGCTGCGATCAGCTGCATGAATTCAAACCAGTTTGAATTCGCGCGACTGATCGCAGAGACAAAACCAGGGAAAGCAGCGTTGTCGCGACTTATTTTGCAGACAGTACACACGGAGCGACTTGTCGCAGAGACCTATCGCAGCGACTTGTCGCCTAGTGTGTCCCAACCTTTAAGCACATGGCTGTTTCAATCACTATCATCATCATGTTATCCTCTAAACCACCGTGTTGCCCCACTTAAAACAAGCAAGAAGCTAAATCGGTCAATAGAACCGAGATAGAAGCGGAAAACACGCAAACAGGAGTCGTGTAGGCCTTCTAACCCCATTGTCAACTTACAAATATCTTCTACGAATACCTCAGACTCATCTGAAAACTTATGGAGACAGGGCCACCTCGGTTGCGGCTCCTAGACTATGGAATGCCTTACCCATGGACATTAAGCTTAGTCCGTCGGTTTCTGTATTTAAGAACAAACTAAAGACGCATCTTTTAGAGCTATTTATTATTAATTTCTTGTGTATTATTTTTTTATACATTTTTATTTTTTTTCCTTTTGCATAGTTTTTAATTTGTGATTGTTAAGCGATATAGAGCTTTTTGTATATACCGCTATATAAATAAAGTTATTATTATTATTATTATTATTATTATTATTATTATTATTATTTAACTCATCGGCTATTTGTTTTGACTCCATGTTCTCAACGCAAGCCGTCACTTTTTCGCGTCAAGTATAAGTTTCATATTACGATCTACCTTCTGATTGGCTGGGTTATTCGAAACGTTTTGGTCAAAAAAGCAGCCGATCCGGGCAGGCAGACAGTATTCTGAGAAGGTTAGTGGAATGACTTGAACACAAATCACAACCCTTTTATACTGCAATGCCCGATCAAGACGGATCGAAATCGCAGCTATGTGATTGGAAGATATTATTGGTGTTAACTGTTCTTTGTTGAGGATGTATTTCATTAGAGTCTTGAAACAATGTTCTATTGAAGGTGAAAAAATTTCATCTCCTTTGGTAAGTGCCGCTGAAGCGACCATGGAGTCTTGAAACAATGTCCTATTGAAATTGAAGAAAATCTGACCTTCTTTCCTAAGTGCCGCGCACGCAGCCATAATTAGTGCTTGCTGTTTTTATCTCTGTAATCAGTAATCGCAATCGTAATGTTTGGTTAAGTAAAGTGTAGTCACTGGGTAAAATCATACACAAGTAGGACAACTTGATAGAGGTATTTCTAGACTGTATTGACTGAATTCAGAGATAACTCGATAACAAGACTTCGCCTTTCTCACAAGTCTCACGAGAACAACATTCTCAGAAAGCTACAAGAGTTCAACGTTCAGTTCGTGGGGTGTCACGTGAGAAATCACGTGACAGTTGGATTCAGTTTTCGACAGTCACTTAAGATTTTGATAGCTGTGCTATTCGAGACCCTCAAGGAAAATTATCACTGTCCACTCGGGAGTTGAAGGTGAATGTTTTGTGTTACTGGTGAGCTGTAATTAATGAGTTCGCAAAACAAGCATACAGGCCAATCGTAAACGTGAATGTTTTGTAAGTTTTAATTCATAAGTTTGCAAAAGAAACATATAGGCGAATCTTCTTCACTTGTGTAGGCGAATCGACTTAACATGTGTAGGAGGATCGACTTCAGTATAGGCGAATCGACGTGCAGGCGAAACGACTTACAGGCGAAACGACCCGAGTTACGTTCGAGTTAAGTCCCTATAGTTCGGACTGCACTGCATCAGCTCACATCCCCCACATGTTCGGAGTTATATGAATTTACCTGCCTTCCTAATGGGTTGTCGTGTGCTCCCCGTACGTACATTTACTAAAATTCTTAAGCCTCCTCTGTCTACGCTGTACAAACAAGGACACCGCTGTGGCACACCTTGATGACCTGTACCTACAAGGGCAAACCTATGAGAAATGTGTCCTAAATGTTATAGACACTACTGTCCTGGTTGATAAATAGGCTTGGTTGTGCCTCCAGAAAAGTCCACTTTCATACCCCAACAAGTGCTTATCATCCTGGAATTTGTAATAAATTCAGTGGCAATGACAATACAACTGACCAGGGAGAAAGCTACCATTACAAAATGTCTGTACTGAGTTACTAGAAAACTCTTTGCCTTCTATTAGGGAAGTGGCTAGTGTTATTGGGAAAATAGTTTCTAGCTTCCCTGGGGTAATGCATGGAGCTCTTTACTACCGACACCTGAAAAAGATAAATCCCAAGCCCTTTTGAGATCAAAGGCTAATTTTGATAACTTGATGTCTTTGTTCTCTCGTGCTAAATCTGAATTACAATGGTGGATTCAACATGTGGGAAATGCATACAATGTAATCAACCACCCACAACCCTAGCACCAAATTAAATAACAAAAGATGCTTCCCTTATGGGCTGGGGAGTAGAATTTTCAGGGGTGTCCTTGGGAGGAAATTGGTCCCATTCAGAATCTAAACACCGCATCAACTATCTGGAAATGTTGGCTATTTTGTTGGGGCTCCAAACGTTTGCTAAAGATAAGAGCAACACACATATTAGAATAACGTGTCAAACACTATATAGCAGTGAATGTGATTAACCACATGGGAGCAAGCCACTCAGATTCTTGCAATTCTGTGGCTAAGGAGATCTGGGAATGGTGTATGGATCGCAAGATCTGGCTTAGTGCTGCACATATTCCTGGAAAACAGTTTCAGTTTCAGTTTCAGTTTATTTGTTTTGCCATTTACATATACCACATATTATACAAAATAAAATAAGGCAAGGAGACACAAAAAAAGCAGTGCTTATAAACATGTGCCTCCCATGATAAAAAACACATTACTAGAGATTTGTAAAGGCGAACCGAATAAATTAACAACAGTACTGAACTTTTTTTAAATTTTTTTTTTTTAAAGCGTACAAGAGCAAAGCCGATACACAAACTGCAAGCGGACAAAAGCGGAAACTCAAAAAAAAAATGTGTGGAATCACGCTAACTCACGAAAACAAAATCTTATTGCAGATTTTGAGTCAGAAAACAAAGAGCATCTGAGTGAAGGCTTGACAAGGCATCATTAATTTGTGCTCTTGAGAGGCTAGACTTCAAACCTGATATAGATGTGTTTGCCTCTCGTATAAACCACCAGTTCCCACATTATGTGTCTTACAGGCCAGACCCAGAGGCTATTGCCATCTATGCATTTAGCCTGAATTGGTCCAACCTTGAATTTTATGCTTTTCCTCCGTTTAGTGTTATCCCAACAGTGTTGAACTGACAAGCTGACGACCGAGGGTGCACAGGGGATTTGCGTGCTCCCGGATTGGCCCGACACAACCATGGTACCCTAGAGCTCTCCAGCGTCTCAAATAAAACCCAGTGTTTCTAAAAGCCAGGAAAGACTTACTTCAACCGCCAAGCCATCCCAAGGAAAATCATTCGATCTGGCACAGGCTGAACCTCCTCGTATGTCACTTATCAGGGAGGGACTAAACAAGTATGCTTTATCACCTGTAGCAAAAGATGTGCTTATGGCTTCATGGTGGGACGGTACCTCTAAGCAATACCACACGTACCTTAACAAATGGAATCAGTACTGTCGGGACAAAAACATTGATGTTTTTCAGCTTGGGGTAACAAATGGCATCGAATTTCTCGTTTCTCTTTACAAATCAGGCTTAAGATACAGCGCTATAAACACAGCGCCTTCTGCGCTCTCTTCAATACTTGTTTTGGAAGACGGAGTAAAGTTTGGAGAGCACTCATTAGTAGCTCGTTGCATGAAAGGGATTTTTGAGTTAAAACCAGCTTTGCCAAAATATACTGAAATTTGGGACGTTAATATTGTGTTAGGTTATTTAAGAGCTGCTGCACCTTTGAGGTCCCTATCTCTTAAGCAGCTTACTCTAAATTTGACCATGTTACTCTGTCTCACTACGGGACAGTGTGGACAGACTATACATAAGTTTGATGTTAACTACATCCAAGAAATGAATGACTGCTACAGAATAACTATTTGTGAGAAAATGAAACAGAGTAATCCTGGGCGCCACATCTAGCACCCATTGATTTACTCTCTTTCCAAAGCGACAAGAAACTTTGTGTGGTAGAACATCTTAAGAATACTTGTAGCTGTATACAATAGCTGTATACGATACTTGTAATGCGCGCGCCATCATGGCTGCCGGTTCTAATTTTAGGCTCTTGTTAGTTTATTTAATTTTGGCTTTCCTTGCCAATAAGTTTCGTCTTTATGGTACGGGAAAGATCTCCAAGGTCAATACCTTTATAACTGGCTATGGTTTCGACCTAGACGGCTCCGAATTATTCCTCAAATCCGATGAGCTCTGTTTCAAGGTTGTTAAATTCAAATCGATCAAGTTTACTTCTCGAACAAGGATACGCCGCGAAAGTTCAGTTTGGATGAAACATGGAATTCTACATCTCCAAACTCCTGATTTGGCCTTTCCACAGGATCTAACTATCTGTGTCGACGTTGAAAGCAACCCGGCCAGGAGACACCGAATTGGCACAAAACTCAAGTTTTTCCTCGACTCTCTCATCAACCGCGTTGTCTCGCATTGTTTACAGCCGGACGGAACTACGATCACTGAGGAAACAAGCAAGCTCGTATATTGCACCCCTTGTGTTTAATCGCCTTCGGAGCCTTTGCATCTTAAGAAAACGCGGTAGTCGTGGAGGTTGTCGACGCTTTGGATCTAATTTTCAATCTATTCGGTCGTTGGGAAATTTTGGCGGTCAACGAGAATCAATTAATTATTCACGTAGTCGACATGTTAATCCTGCTAATTTGATTCAGATTCACATCTCTCCTCGGAATTCTTGCGATACACATCATCACCTTAAAGTTTGTGTATGGAACGCTCAATCGCTAAGGAATAAAACGGCGAGTTTGGTCGACTACATATATGACAATGAATTTGACATCTTGGCAATTACTGAGACGTGGTTCTCGGATAAAGATGCCGCGGTGAAGGCCGAATGTACTCCCGATGGTTATAATCTGTATGGCGTACATAGATCCGGCCGCAATGGTGGAGCTACAGCTTTGATCACTCGTTCAAATATAATTGTCAAGCAGGTTGCTGCTCCTGCGTGATGCTCTTTTGAACTCTCAGAATGGATTTTAATCAATGGATCTTCTCGCATACGGCTTGCCATCGTCTACAGACCTCCTTACTCTACAAAGCATCCCGTGACAATTTCTTCCTATGTTTCTGAATTCTCCCAGTACCTTGAATCATTTGTCTTATGCACGGAGCCCATATTGTTATGCGGTGACTTTAACATCCATGTTGATGTCCAGGATAATCCCAATGCCGAATTGTTTGTGGATCTTATTGATTCTTTTGGATTTGCTCAACATGTGCACTTTGCAACTCATGTTCAAGGACATACACTGGATCTAGTTATCACCAGAAAAATGGACAATATCATTCATGACGCACCGATTTCGGGCTCATTTCTATCCGACCATGCGACTGTATTGTTTAACTTAAAAGGTTTCAAGTTAGAATCCTCTGCCAAGGAACTGTGGTTTCGGAAAACTAAGGCGATTAATCTTCCCAAGTTTAAGAACGATCTTCGTAATTCAGAATTGTTACTAAACACTCCCCGATACCTCACTCATCTCGTTAATTGTTTCAATGCTACTTTGAAGTCCATCATTGACAAACACGCTCCTTGGCGGAAGAGAACCATGATTCAAAGAGCTCAAGC
>OX419343.1:9284767-9329767 GCA_948470475.1 Galaxea fascicularis | reverse complement strand
TCTAAACAAAGATATATTTGAGGGGGTTGGTATGAGGCAGCCACTGCGTATCGACACTTCGCGGGAAAGGACAAAACGCGGAGTACTGTTCCATGGAGTACTCTTGGATTACCTAAAATGTAGTACCCTGAAAAATAATTGGGGAGTCAAGAAATTTACAAAATGGAAAGTCATTTAAATGTACGTACCTTGCCAGGTAGTTTTATTCTATTACGTGGGATGCATAGGCAGACCACGTATGAGTTTCTTTGCAGGTTGAATTCAAATGTAAACAAAGTTATACCGAAAAGAAGTGGGTAGCTACAACGGTAATGCCTGACTGTTTATTACGGAAGTGCGGAAGCTTGTAAGTGGCATCAGGTTCTTCGGGGGAGGCTCAGAAGTAGTGAATATACTCGGTTTTAAAGCAAATGTCATCATGGTTCTTCGGGGGAAGCTCAGAGGTAATGAATGTCATCAATAAACATTTCAAAAGCGTTATCGTCACGTTGTAGCTTTATCCACTTCTTTCCCATACTTAGTTTACATTGCAGAAAGGGTACGATTTAGCAGCGTGTTATGTCCCCTGTTTCGAAGTGGTGGAGTATATTCCGGTAACACAACAATGAACACCGATCAAGAAACCAAAAGACATTAATGTAGCCTTCGTTTCGTCCATCGGGGCCATTTTGGATTGTCGGAGTTTTACAACTCAGATGTCGGATTTCACAACTCGAATGTCGAATTTTCAACAACTCGAATGTCGGATTTTCAACAACTCGGATGTCGGATTTTCACAACTCGGATGTCGGATCTTCACAACTCGGATGTCGGATTTTCACAACTCGCCGGGATGTCGGATTTTCAACAACTCGGATGGCACTTACAAGCTTGCGTAGGTTTGTGACTTTATGCTTTACTTACTGTCCACCGCACGCACTTCACACGGCACAAATAACCTTGAAATGAAAGTGCCGAATATTTTTTCGATTATGGGTCGATTAGCAAACTCATTGGTGGCGAGATAACCCTTGGTGGCGAGATGCCTCTCGGTGGCGAGGTTACTGGTGGCGAAGTGACTAGTTACCAAACCATCATGTGTTTGGCCACCCGCATAACCAGTCAAAGTTCGCGGCAATTTACGCATCACACGTTAACGCCTCCAGGCGTCTGGTTTACTTTAAGGTAATAATTGCGGACTTTGCAAAACATTATATTCATCAAAATAAACATCATGGAAAGTTGAATAGAAAAACACTTTATTTCAGTCACCTGACTCATTAGTTAATGATTAACTAAGCCCACCAGGGAGAAAAAATGGCCAGGATAACTAAGCCAACACTTGCCAAAACTTCATGAAATCAGTTTTGTAGTACTCTTAGATAATGAAGCTAGGACCTGTACCTAAAAAAGCATAATTGTTTTTGACTTTTCTAGGAATACCTACCTACCTCAGGCTTTGTCAATACAGCAACGGTGCAATTCAAAGATTTAAACATTTTTTGGGTACAGCTCCTGAAGTAACATACAAACAAACATCTCTAAAAATTTCATGTTAAAAGCTCAATTACTTTTTGAGATATCATGTTTGCAATATCAGTAATATGTGCAATTTCGCAAATTGATAAAAAAAAAACATTTAGAGTTTAAATTGCATGTTTCTGGCAAAATATCTGAGATTGGTGTCTGGTGCTTCAGTACAGTTACACTGCACAAAATACCATCTGATGTCTGAAGTTAAAATGCTCCAGCTGTATATGTGACTCCTTCATTTTCTTGTGCTTTGTCCCCTTTACGCTTCCTGTGGGCTCTGAGAATTTTCCGTCTGTTAAGTTTTGTTGTTTTCAGCTGTGTTACGAAAAATTATTGCGTTACTCGCGTTACTGTCTGGAAGTGTCTAGAATGTTCTGCATATTTAATTAGTGCTGAATCATCGTGATTCTGCAATTCTATTTTAAGTCGTTTGCGTATGTAACTGTAAATAGTTCCTTATTGTAATGTTTCTTTATTTAGTCGAGCCGGAAAGTTCTAGAATTTTAGGTTATAAGTTATATAAGCCGATCGGTGTAGCTTTAGAGTTTTTCTAAGCAGAGTGTTTGTTGAAGAAAGTGAAGAGAAGTAATTTGAGAGCTGAGAGCTGAAAGTTGACGGAGGTCGTTTATACAGTTGGCGGAGGCCGTATTTATTGAAGTGTGACAGAGGTCGTTTATACATTTGGCGGAGGCTGTGAGTATTTGAAGTTTTGACGGAGGTCGAGTGTAATTTTATAAGCCTTGTGTGAGCTTATTGTGAAGTCTTGTGTGGAGTTTACTACTTTCTTTGGAATAAATAACTTTGTTGCTGTTCCGACAACCCTGCGTTCTGTTTATACTGCAAACAACCCACTCCTCACTCACCAACACAATCGAACTCGTAACATTGGGGGCCTGTCCGGGAAGTGAAGTGAGTGAGTTAAAGAGTGGAATTCAAGGAACTGTTTGTCGTCTACCGATAACCAGGAAAGGATTACAACTTTGAAGAAAGTAGCTGTGCTGTGGAAGCAAGTGATACAAGCGGAAGAGTCTTGGAATATTAACGCTGTGAAATGGAGAAATTTATTCAACTTGGTAAAGAGTTTGGTCTGGATGGAGCTGAGCTGCTTGCATTCGTTGAGAAACATAAAGAGGAAGAACGTGAAGAGAAACGCAGAGAAGAAGAAAAACAAGAGAAATCTAGGCGGCTTGAAGAAGAAAGGAGGCGCGAAGATGACGAGAGAGAAGAAAAACGCCAGAGACTTGAAGAAGAGAGAGAGGAACGACGCCGAAGAGATGATGAAGAGAGAGAAGCAAGACGCCAAGAGCGAGAACTGAGGAAATTGGAAATGGAAGCTGATATCCTGAAACAGAAAGAGGCCGCCGAGGCTGCGAAGAGGGAGCACGAATTAGAACTTGCGCGGTTAGGAAATCTTGACGATCGTCCACGTGACAGAGAGGATCGGGCTAAGGCACCTAAACTCCCCTCGTTTGTTGATGGTAAAGACGATTTGGACGCGTATTTACAGAGGTTCGAGAGATTTGCTGAGACAGCTAAATGGAAAAAAGATGGATGGGCATCAAAGCTCAGTGCTCTGTTATCCGGTCGAGCACTTGAAGTGTACTCACGTCTATCTGAAGCAGCAGCTAAAGATTACGATAGAGTAAAGATCGCGTTGATGAAGAGATATGACCTCACAGAAGACGGTTATCGTCGCAAATTCAGAGCATCTAAACCGGAAGTTGATGAAAGTCCGGAGCAGTTTATTGTACGATTGGACAGATACCTGTTACGGTGGCTAGAGCTTTCAGATACTGAGCGAACCTTTGAGGGCTTAAAGGACTTAATTGTGAAAGAACAGTTTATTGATTCCTGCCCTAAGGATCTGGCCATCCACCTACGAGAAAGGGCACCTGAAACCCTAGCAAAGATTGCAAAAATCGCTGACCAGTACTTAGAGGCTCATGGCAAGCATTTATTTAGCCCAGTGAGCAGGAAGCCGGCAGTACAGTCTGAGAGGGACGAACCCAAGAACACACAGTTTAATACAACACCCCTCCACTGCTTTAAGTGTAACGCTCGCGGTCATAGAGCTATCAACTGCCCAACCGTGACAAAAAGATGTTTTCTGTGTGGCAAGCAGGGTCATGAAGCTAGAAATTGTCGCTCAAGTGGAAGAAGGCTAGGAGGACAAAGTAGGGATGGTACCCCTGTGCAACGTGGTCAAGTGAGTGCTAGTTGTTTAGTTCAGCCACCAGAAGTTAAACCTTCAGCAGAAGAAGTTAAGTCCTGTATTCAAGATAATAAGCTTTTGTTGGCTTGTGGTAAGAAGATTCCGTTGCTGAGTAGTGCCTGTGTTGAACCGTTGTCTGGAGTTAGAAGTAAAATGCCCGTCGTGAAAGGAAGAGTTGGTGAGAAATCTGTTGATGTCCTGAGAGACACTGGTTGTAGTGGAATAGTTGTAAAGAAGGATCTTGTGTCCGAGGATCAGTATACTGGCGACTTTAATGTTATGCTGCTCATCGATAACACAGCAAGGAAAGTGCCCATTGCGAAGATTGAAGTTGACACACCCTATCTCAAGGGCCAAGTGGAAGCGCAATGTCTCCCTGATGCGGTTTATGATTTGATTGTTGGTAATGTACCGGGCGCGAGAGCTGCTGACGACCCAGATCCAAGCTGGCAAGATGATGTTCAAGAGGCGTGTGCGGTAACCACGAGAAATCAAGCAAAGAAGGCCGGAGAACACATCCCGCTGAAGGTACCGGCTACCAATGAAAGTCCTGTCGTTGATAGAGAAAATCTCAAACAAATGCAACGTGATGACGAGAGCTTACAGAAATATTGGGAGCAAAATGATATAGTTGTGAGAGGCCAGGCCGAGAAGTCATTTGAAGTAAAAGGTGGAGTTCTTTACCGTGTTTACAAGCACCCTTATGTGAATGGTGGTAAACCCCTGAAGCAAGTTATGGTTCCTGTGCAGTTGAAAATAACTTTGTTGCTGTTCCGACAACCCTGCGTTCTGTTTATACTGCAAACAACCCACTCCTCACTCACCAACACAATCGAACTCGTAACAAGCTGTCTTGTAGTTTGCCTTATGTATTCTAAGGATGTCAGCTTGTCTAAATGTAGCTACACAGAATTCACCAGGTTCTAACCCAGCTTTTGATAAAATGTTCAGTCCAGCCTGGCAACCAATGTTGAAGTGTGCAACTGCATCAAACACTCCCAACTGCAAGGCTTCTGAGCCCAGAAAGTTATCCTTTAGCACACGCTCCAAGATCATCCCATTCAATGACTCATTTTGGTTCTGGGTTTTTCCATCCAAACACTTCTCAAGCAAGGAGTCTTCACTGAGTTTAAGAAGACAGGTTTCACTTCTGCAATGACCTTGTCAGTCAGACCTGGCCCAGGCTTATACAAACTTGTTCCATTTGTACGGTCTTTGTTAATCCGACACCAGCTTTCAGATCCCTTGGGACAATGGTCATGAAGGTCTCTCCTCTCAGATGATGTACTGTGGAATAAACTGGCATAGATGGCCTTTTTCATCTTCCTAAGATCTCCAACATTACTGCGAATAGCTATGCCATAATAGTTTTGGAGTCTGTCTATCATTGCATCTGTAAGGTTTCCCCTTCCTGCAAGTAATTTTTTTTCCTTTTTTAGTTTTCGCAAAGCAGTTCCCACACGTTTTTGTACATGTCCAACACATTCTTTTCTAACAATGTTCACACCCTTCTCTTTGTAGGTGTTCTCAACTTAATTGAACCCTTTACTGTCCCCATCACCAAAGGACTCGGTCTAGCGAAGCATATTCTTCTCCTCGCTTCTTTCAAAGATTTGCTTCACACCCTCAGTCTCCATTGCTGGAGCAGAGCCTCGATAGTTGGCTTTGCATTTCCCTTGATGATCAGCCTGCCATAAACGTTTATCCATACAATCCTCTTGATTTTCATGCTTTTTACAAGCATGGCACACCTTACTCAAGACTTCCACATCCAGACACTTTCCAGTGTCCATGGAAAGGACTGTTACACAACCATTCATGGAGGAGTGCCCTCTTCTTTGCCAGGTGCCATCACAAGACACTCCACAATTGGCTATGTCATCATTACTGCCTTTGAGACGGCATACCTCGCTTGCAGCAGCTCGCATTGATTCACCAGCAACTTTTTTGGCTGTCTCCATCAAAGCCTTGTTATGTCTACTATATGCATTTGGGGCTCGAGGAGGTGGCATATTCATAACAGCACAAAATCTCTTGGCAGCACTTGCCCCACGTCCAATAGCTCTCATTCCATAGAGAAGACGTCGGTTTACGTCGAAAAATTTCGTTTCTTTGCTCTACGTATAAAACGATTCGCTCCATCCGCAAGACGAACAGAAAAACTATAAACACGAGGCACAACTTTTCCTTTGGAAGGAAAGTTCTCGCAATGTCACGCTTTGTTCTAAACATTCCTTACAACAGACTAACTCAAATACTGATGCCAATGAAAACATATCCACGATGCGATATCCACTTACTTCAGGCATCTGCTCTTTAAATTTGGGCTTGGTGTCGGTTTTATCCAGGTTTGTCTGAAGTTTTCTCGACGAAGCGGACAGATGTGAATTTGAGCCAGAAGGCTTAGAACAGTGTTTAGATACATCGTCCCCTACCACAGCGAATTCAGGCGCCTTTTCATTGCTTTTTCCTTTGTCTGAGAGAACTGGTTCCCTTGAAACTTTCGCTTTCGAGATCTGGCAGTAGTTCGCGGCATTTCAAGCAAGAATAATTACGAAAACACTCATAATGTGGCGCATATTGGCTCTTGTGTACTCAATCACACTGTCGCAAAATGGCCGCGTGGGAAGGAAACTACATATGCAAACACCGTCTAATGGTGTCAGTGGTTACAAAAAAGAGTGCTACAAATACTACCATTTTCGAGCTACCGTGAATAACAAACGTTTTTCCGCGTTGTTACATGTTCAAAACGTTCAGGTTTGTCTAAACATTCACGGTAGCTCGAAAATGGTAGTACCGTTTGTCTGGGAGGGGTACCTGGGGGAAACTGTCCTTTTCGAAAAGCTTTCATATTGGCTGTAAACAACCGTTGCTAAGGCGTCCCTAGGGACATGGGAAATTGTCCATTTTGTAAGGATTGCGGGCTGAAACGGACCAAAACCACCCAAAAAGCGAAAGAAGGGTATCTAATGACTATAAAAATGCTGTTTTCCAAAATCTGAAATTTTGAGGAAAAAAACTCGATTTTTTTTTGTATAAGACCACCTTACTCGCCCAACTCAAACGGTATTTGTTACTGTCTAAGGCCGCCATTTTGGAAGGCACTAATAAGCCGCTGGCCATCTTCAGTGCAGGCTCGACAGCCCCGAGTAAGATTTATTCTTTTCGGATCGATCGCCGCAAAGAAAGCCCTGTTTCGTATAATTCTGGCCTAAACTTTCCGTCATCAACATAAGAATCCACATAAAGCAGTGAATTATGCAGTGAATATGGCCAGGGGATTAGTGATTCGTTCCTCAATGGCGGCCTTGGAGCATCAAGTACCGTTTGAGCTGGGCGAGCTCAGAGGAAATGAAGGTACATGGCAAGGTACGTACATTTAAATGACTTTCTATATTGGAATAATCATTTTCCTTGACTACCAAAATATTTTTCAGGACACTCCATTTTAGGTAATCCAAGGGTACTCCATGGAATAGTACTCCGTGGTTTGTCTTCTCCCACATTTCGCTACAATCCATAAATTTTCACGGCCCTGTTTGTAAAGCTGATAAGATCCAGACTTCTGCTTGCTTGGAAACCGCTTTGTGCCGTGAACCACTCTCTGTTTTGAATCACTCACGTATGTCGCAAACAGAAAAGGGACGCTCAAGTTTGATCTTGTGACTATCTATTTGTTTTCTTTTTTAGTAGCCTGCGGCTTGAGATAACTGTTGACGTCGAGGCTACAATAAACTTTCGTTTATGGTTGACTCAGATTTTGTTTTGGGGTAAACAGATATAATCCCTTAACGACTGCCGAAAATGCTTGAACTTATACGAGGAATGCACTCAGTTGACTTTCGGTGTATTTAACTAGGGAAAATCAGTTTGTATATGGACACCCTAGCTTTTAGTACGTGCATGTACTTGTTATGTTGATTTATCGTGGTATTGTTGTCGACCGCGGAAAGACCAAACCCGTAAGCCCCTCCACTTAATTCTAATTTCAAAATCTTGTTTCAATAATCTCGGCCAAAACTGTGACCTAGCTTACACGACCTTTCCCGGTTCCCAACATTGCTGCTCTGTTTAGGTTTAAATGCCAAGAGAAACCTGGAGAGTATTTGACAATCGCACCGGGTGATATGAAAAGGGATACACAGTCATGCAGATCAAATAGCTAGAGGCAAACGGAATAAATCAAAATTTCACAACTCTGCGTAATTAGACGGGGCTCGTTTCACCAGTGTACAGTTTCTTGTAGGCTTTCACACCGGTTCATTTACACACAATCGCCGTTGGTAAATTTACTTCATTCAGTCTCTTATGACATGTACGTAGAAGAAACATTACCACCGTTCGACAGAAAACGGATTGGAAAAATTATTTCCGAGCTCGAAAACTCTTCAGCACATGTTCGACCTTTACATGTGCCGAATCTAATGCAAAGGAGGGAAAGCAATAGATTTGTCTCATTTGCATTGGATTCGGCACATGTAAAGTTCTACGTTTGAACAGGGGGCCTTATCTGCCCCTCTAATACCCTGTCCAGAATGGTAACAAATTAAACTTATCCATTAATCAGTCCTCCCCCGCCTCCTACGGGCTGCGAAGGATCGCCTTCAGCCATCTATTATGGACCGATGGCTTAAAAGAAATTTTAAAAACCAAACTAGCTGGCATACATTGAAAATGAGGTTTTAATAAGATGGTCCATCCGATGATCAATCACTTAGTAACACTGCTTAACTTAAAACTGATCAAAAAGCACGAAGGTCAAGATTTTTCCCTGCGTTGTTGCTCTGAAAAGAGACCTTAAGATAAGATACTTCTTTTTGCTGTTCCTTGAGAGCATGGAGGCTTTCCATAACTGCAATGATGTCCTTCCTTACGTTACAGTATTGGTACAAGCGGGGGGGGGGGGGGGGGGGGTCAGCAAATCCGTCGATCCGTGCTAATTTGAAGAAAAATCCGGTCGCCGATCCGTTGATATTTTTTTCGTAAATCCGAATCCGCAAGTCTTGCAGTACTGTTAGAGGCATAAGCACCTTTGAACATTCACTGATGTTAAATAAATATTTTTTCATTAGGTTTTTTATATTTTATTATTTACTTTTGAATTTTTTTTATTGAAAACTAATGAGCAACTCACAGCAACAGATCTTGTCATAGAGTTCTCTAGTTGATTTGTTCTGAATATGAGTGACATTTTTGATGGCGTAGCTCTGTATTGTGACGCTGAAGGCATCACCTTTCTCGGAGAGGTGGGGGGGGGGCGGGTTGGTTGGGTTCTGGGGGCAAGCACCGCTAGAAAATGTTCAAGAATTAAAGTAGCTAAGATGCGTTTTCCTTTATTCTGAGGGGAAACGTGGCTCATCTAAAGTAGCAACTTAGACCTTGGGCAGCAGTGGCCAGAACCAGGTTGTTGATCAGCGGTTTTCTGTAAAAACAAAGTAGGTACGTGGTGTTCCACTGACAGTTGTCATGAAGTGTCACGACTTTCTTGAATATCATTCCAGAGTTTAGCACCAGTCGATTGAAGCGAATATTAAATTTTCCATCGTTAGTCCTAACTTAAGGTAATTAATATGACTTTTTACTGGCCAGTCTGGTTCCATATCGATGTGCTTTGTCAGGTATTGACAGTTATTAAAAGACTACTGGGTTCAAACCATTTATGGTAATACCTTCTCACAAGTAAAAAGCATTTATCACAAAACTGAGAAGAATTTCTCTACTTAGGTCATGAAAAGAAGCAAATCAGTTACACAAAATGTAAAACCAGTTCAACGATGAGTTGTTGTTTGCATGTTTTTCTTGTTGTACTTAATTTGTGTACTTGACAAATTGTTTCTACAGAGAAGCCAAGCTGTTTTCGACAATAATTACGGACAGTTTTCTCAACACTATGGACAGTAGTCAGAGCGAAACAACTGTAATATTCAGACGCACCAAAACTGGTTCCCCTGTAGCAAGACGCTTGCCTGTTCTATACCGAAAATTGAAACTTTGGAGAAAAGGTCGTCCATGCGCACCTGCTGAAGGAGGTAAGCAGTGCTAATTGAAACAGTGAGTAGTGAAATGACCCCCACCAAGTAGTGGTGAAAGGTTTATGACATTCTATTTTTACCGACGTGATTTAAGGTGGGTCAAACCAGTCTCTAGCTCTTTCAAGCAAGTATAGTACACTTTGATGGATCAATACCAATACGCTTCATCGATCGCTGCTAGATGTACAATCGTGGTATTTAACAAATGCCCAGTCATTGGTGAAGAAGCTTAAGCTATACATTACTTTCATTGGCATAATAACAGGTTTACCATTGTTAAAAGTATAGTTTGTTAGAGACACAAAAAATGAATGGCTCAATTGTATACTGATAAAATGAAAGCATTCCCTGTAATTACAACTAGGAAACTATTTTAGGTTATCTTCGTCAAACTTAACTCCATTTCTTTGGTTTTTGCTTGGCAGAAATGAATCATGCCGTTTGTCCAGTTGAATGTCCCACCGAGATTCGGAATGAAGCTTCGTGTTCGGTTCCAGTAAAGCAAGGTATAAATAGAATCACGCCAGAAATGTGCAAGCTGACGGACGATTCTAAAATGGCTGTCGAAGCTATCAAATTACTAGATGAGGCAATCAACTTTTATCAAATCAACTGTATTGTAAAAGCACGGGAAAAGATTCATATCTTTCTTGGACTAATGAAACACCTAATGACCTCTAAACTCCTGTTTCCGAGTAAGTATGGCTGGGAAGTGGTTAGCCGTGGGAAAGATATCTTTTTAGATGAGAGCGTTAGCTGTTCTGTGAAACACGGTATTGTACTTTTGGACACCAACAATGCAGGAGCCCAATTTCATGCAGCCTTGTTTAACATTCTGGGTGTATTCGCTCTGGAAATATCGGAATTTCAGATCGCGCACGAAGCATATTCCCTATTAATTGACATACATGGAGGATCGGACGCAACAACTCGGCTACGTGACTTGGGAGCAGCTTACAACAACAGAGGTTGTGTTTCACTTGTCATGGGAGATTTTTGTCAGGCAGAAGACGATTTCGCTAACGCGCTAACACATTTGAAATGGAAAAGGCGGAAGCAGTACGACTCGTCATTACAGTCGTTGATTATCGCAGTTGATAGCAACAACAGTCGTTTAGACCTGATGTCTAGAAATTTTGTGAAGAGCCTCAAGAAACAAGAAAAACTGGTACAAGTTTGTAAAGAAAAACAAGTGGAGCTGCCTGTCCAAACCATATTCGTGGTAATGCATAACGAAGCAGTGCTGCATACTACTCTTGGCAATTTTTCCAAAGCAGAGACGGAATTGAGGTGGATGATCGAGTATTGCAATACACTGAGAAGGGACGACTGGGATTTCTTATTAAACTTTGTAGCTCTTCACCTGTATGAAGTATTACTGATCCATGGAAAACCAGAGGAAGCTGAATTGGTGCTTCCTTCTGAAACTTTAACAGCAACAAGTGAATATTATCTGATACCACCCTTTGAGGGGCTTCATTTTAATCTCAAAATCGAGGCTCTAGAAAAGCTAGTTGATATTTTTGTCAAAAGCGGGAAGATCAAATGGGCCCACGACCTCCTGGAGTCAGGTCTCAAACGTATCGAAGATGTGTACGGTCCTAAACATTTTAATGTTGCCTTATTGCTGTACAAGCAAGCTTCGGTTTTGAAGCTAATGGGAGATGCTACTGATTCGATGGAGAAATTTAAAGGCTCGGCGGATATCTTGCGGGGAATATTCACTGAAAGGCATCCACTTCTGATGAAGTGCTACATGTCACTTGGAGAAGTCGCCTTTGACTTGGGGCACACAGATGACTCGTACTTTTACTTCCAACGAGCAGTGGAACACGTTGAAAATATTTTCAAGATTTCGTATCGAACACAGTTGTCTGTGAGGTACGTGGAGATAACAACTGACTCCAAATGCAGTTCATGTGAAGTCGTATCAGAAAATCAAAGAAAGGATCCACAGGAACAAACGACGGAAGGTTTAGTTGCCGAGTATGGCTTTGCCTTAGCCGTGCTGTCATCTCAAATCACGGTCGAGCATGCGCCACGAAGACGCACAACCGATGGAGAGCAGCCACTTCAGAAGAAGAACATGAGCCTTGACTTTACCGAATCCAGTTTGATTTCTCAAAAATGCGCGCGCGATCTACTTCAGAGTGGTCAAGTGTTGCTTCGTCAAGGAATGACAAAAGAAGCCGTCTCTTTCTTTCAGTTGGCAAGCAAGTATTGTCAGGCACAAGAGGTTGCTCCAAAAGTTCCTGATTTATCACTCGTCCGTTTGTATACCGTTTTCAGCCAGACAAACCTGGACGTCCAAAATAAAATGGAGATCAACGATGTTTTGAAGCGTACCCTGGAAGAGGTTATGCTGGACAGTGGTATTAATGGTACAGACGAAATGGGGTCTGAAAACAGAGGCTTGATGGCATCAGATTGCGACTTGAGTTTGAAGTTGATTCTAATTCTCTTTATCCTCTTGTCCATGCAGCTGGAAATGCATGACATCACGTTTGCGGCGTACGATCGCTATGCTTCCCTCTTCTCAGAGGACGCCAAACTTGTTCTTTCTCTCAACCATGGGCTTCAGTTTTATGCATCAAGAATTTCAATCACCTGCAATGGAAAAACTGCTGTCCAAGATTTTCTTGTTTCTTCGGGAACTGGGTTAGTCAAAGACGACTCGGAGTCTTACAAAAGGCCGTTATTCAAGACCCTAGCTGTCAGAAGAAACGCACCAACTAACCGGATCCTCGTGACCTGCCGCACAACCTCCTTTCTAGACATCGGCGACTTAACGCAATTAGAAGAAAAAGTATTGTGTTCATCCCAGGAGATTTTTGAAAACAATTTCCTTGATAGTAAAGTCGATGCGACTCAGGTTTTTGTAGATCTCACCCCCACGTCAAGGTTTGCGGGGAAAAGCCTGCTGACAAACAGTGCTATCGAACTTCTGCCAGTCTGCCTGAATAAAGGAGAGACGGGAGAGGAAGATGACGAAATGCAGAGAATTTCAGAAAAATCCCCTAGTGTGTGCGAGAAGATCACGCACATGACCTTTCTAGACGAGCCAACAAGTTACCTTATGTTTGGCAGAATTGGAATATGGCTCCTTCAGCAGTCTAACACTGGACGGATTTCCACACTGAGAGTACAGAATCAATGTCTTTCCCTGACAGTCGCAGAACCATTTAAAGCTAGAATCACGCTGTGCCGTGAAGGCAGATTAATCAAGCAAAGTCTGCAAGTCCTAAATGTTGCAAAAGCAAATAATCTGTCCGACGATGTTGTGCCACAGCAAAACCGTGCAGAGTACGTGGATAGAAGCCTTTGCTCCAGAGCATTTGAAAGATTTTCGGCAGCTCCTATTTTGCACTGGGCAAGAGCACGACGAATACCATTTGAAACTACTGTAGTTTTACACCGATGTTCTCACTCCTTTGGTCCACCGATCATATCAAGTGTGTTCTCTGAAGCAAGTGAAATCCAGCTCAATGGTCTTCAAACGGAAACTCGGTTTTCTCCCCTCTTCATTCAGGAAACTGTAAGTATTCAAATTCCTTTTATATCTTCTCTTGCCCAAAATATGCGCGTCCTTTTAACTCACAGAAACAGTAGCCAGTATTCAGTCTAGAATTTCAGTTCTGAATAGAAGGTAACTTTCAACTTGATTACCATCTATTAGAAGTATTTCTATTCTGGAATAATCCCCAAAAATGCGCGTAAAGTCACAGAACAATCTAGGAGTTATGGTCAGAGCCTATAGACCACTTTCATAATGGCCGCCGATAATATTATTCTTTTGTATCTATGTTAATTAGACTTACTGGCCTCATTTTAGCGCAAACATTCTTTTGTTTTTTGCACATAGCAGCGAGGTTAGAAAGGCTTATCAGCATTAAAACAAAAGAATATTTTATTTGGCCGCCATTATGAAAGAGGTCTATAGAATTAGAAGAACGTCATCAATATTATGTGCTTTTCTTCCGTTTTTTTTTTTAATTATTTACATTCTCTCGACGAAGCGCAATTGCAGTTCCGTCTGTCGGTTCCGGATATTTCACGATGAACCACGACTATGGCTTTGACCGCTATGTTCATTACTATGGGCATAGTATCACTGTACACTTGACTTTAATTGTGACTATGACCATGACTAACTGGGACTGTGACCGTGACTGTCTGACTGTGACTTACTGCGTGACCGTGACCGTGACCGTGACCGTGACCGTGACCATGACCATGACTGTTTTTGACTACCATTATGGATAGTTACTGTCACTGTCATAGCCATCATTATCACTATGGTTCAGTTTTCAGGCTGTGTTTCTGACTCTCTTTTTGACTGTGACTGGGGCTGTGACTGTGACTATAACTATGATTGATGGTAATTGTATTGGTACAATACATATTTATACAGTCGATGGTGTAAACATCACGTTTTGATTGGACTAGACGAGTTTGCGATTGAAGTGTCAACGCACGAATGACGCCAGGAGTCGAAGAAAGTAAAACAAGACAATGCATAAAACAAATACAGTAGATTTTACCACGTTTTGACGTCATCCGTGCGTTATCAGAGTTTATTACACGACTTAGACAGTCAGAGGGCTAATAACTAAAATCGACTAATAAGATTGCTCTATTGCCAGTCCGATATTCTCTAAGTATTGGACCGGGAATTGTCCCAAATGATCCCGCGTTGTTCCCGCGTTGTCTTCAGTCGTGTAATAAATCTCTTATTAACCAAGCTTGCTCGGGACCGTATTGGGAGAATATCGGCCCTCGGTCTTTTTTGTGCGGACCTCGCTGCGCTCGGTCCGTACTGTCAAGACCTCAGGCCGATATTCTCCCAGTACGGCCCTCGCGCTTGGTTAATAAGATATATATACACACACATCCAAATAGAATCTGACAATGACTACGACATGAAAAATCACCATGACTGTGGCTGTAACTGTAAAAATGGCTATGATTAATGGTCATTATGATAGTGCAATACTTAGATCCATGTTAGGCGACAATTACTGTTTCCAGTCGATTACTGTAACAACTGCATAAGACACTTGCAGGCACACCAAAAATTGTTTAAATAATAAATGGTTATTGACCTTTCTTTAAAAGCGTTTATAAATCGAACTGAGAGAATTGTTGAGGGCAACATACATACACTGCGGTAGTCCGAATTGAAAGGAGAAGAGTCCGAATTTACACTGAGTCTTGAAGAAACAAACATTTGAAACTGTTGAGCTGAATGTATTGCTGAAAGAACGCTCTCAGGGTTCGTCGGAAAATCCACTTTCCAGCTGATCAATGAAGTATCTTTATTAGTCGGTCGACCGACTGTAGGTTAACCCTCGTTTTTCACAGCAAAACTCAACTCCGGCGTATCTGCGCAAGCGCAAACTATAAATAGCACATTCAAAAGGCCGACACGTAGTAAAGACTCATCCTTCTTTCTGTGATGTCAAAGATGTAAGAAAGGATAGGTCCAATGTGTTTGCAAATGGTGTCATATTTTCTACGTTTGCGAAACATACAGAGCCACTCACCGTTCGTGGTTGATCGTATGTTTCGAAACGGGTTGTTCCGCGAAGTGAAAATAGTAAAGGAATCAGATAATTTAGCGAAGGTCTTACTAGAATCAAACCAGAAATCAAATGAGGAAATGTAGACAAACTGTTACTACAGACGACAACAGAACATGTACGAATGAAGATACACGTAATTGCCATATTTATGTGATCTCTATCATGCACATTAATAGAAATTTGTTAAAGCATAAAACGGTAAAAACGAACGATAAAATCCAACGTTTCGGAGTAGTCATGACTCCATTATCAAGGAAATATAAATAAGATCATGTAAATGACAGCATTTAAAGCGATTTTGGCGCGAAGAATTAACATAAAATGGGTGCAAAGATTATACTTTCGTGCGAAAGTATTTTTGTAATCTTCACACCCCTTTTATGTTAATTCTTCGCGCCAGAATCGCTTTAATTGCAGTAATTTGCTAGATCTTATTTATATTTCCTTGATAATGGAGTCATGACTACTCCGAAACGTCGGATTTTATCTATCATGCACATTATATTTATTATGGGTTTTCTCAAACATGGTACATTGTCAGCTGCGATTTTTATATTTGTGCCATTAGTTTTGTTGCTTTTGTGTGTATATTATATTCGCATTCTGTGCATCAATGTGTGTGTAGTAACAAAAAACGTGGTGTCAGATGAAATCTTAGTTACAGATCTCTTATCATGGATTTAATAAAAACGCCACATTTGTGGCCTCTTGACCCAAAAGGTCGGTTGTTTTTCCTGGGTCGTCATAACCAATGCGACACCATGCGGAGCTCTCAGTTGCTCAGACTCCGAGGAATGCCTCGCGATAAAATTAGTTTTAAGGAGCTTTTTCGGATTTGGTTTGCAAATATATGCGATTTTAGATTAAAATATTAAAGTATCAACGGGAATAGTGACAAAATGCTTTATGCAACGAGTGATCTTCTATAGGGTTATACTTAATTTGACTCCTTTCACTTTCATCTCAGATCGGTCACTTCAAATGCCATTGTTTTCATCATGAAATATAAGTCTTGTTTGAAACATACGTCTACTAGCATTTACCTTATTCGTACAAATAAATAATAATAATAATAATAATAATAATCTTTATTATCTCGTGATAAAAGCACATATCTCGAGTTACAAATATCAAATTTAAGAAATGACAGCTACAGCTATAAAATAACATCAATAATCTAAAAATAACATCAATAATCTAGCCACCTAAATACTATATATAAAAATTAGTCTATTTACATACGAGTTTTTCGACCTTTCAGTATTAACTACTGGGCGCTTTACAGATGTTTTCCTTAAGTTATAATTTGTTTCCTTTTCTTTTGGTAATATGCAGGAAATAGGACAAGGACTAATAGAGCGTGACTTACATAAATTCAAGTCCGATTCTTCTAAAATACTACGAATGTCTATTTTAACCGATATATATTTTCTTTTAAAACTTCTGTCTAAAAATGATTGTATAGCAGTGAGATCACAGTCAGACGCCCCGTATACAGACAGGCCATACGTGAAATTCGGTAAAACTACTGTGTTAAAAAACCGGTCCACCCCTTCCTGACACATCCCTTCTTTTCTTAGCGATCTTAAAATAAAAAGGCACTTATTGGCCTTAGATAATTTCGATTTAACATGAAGTAATACGGTATTAATACGGTATTACACATACAATTTTTAGAAACGCCTTCCTGCACTAATTGTCGACATTCCTAGCCGCATGTCTACAGCCCGACTTACGATCTTAGATCGTCTTGCTCTACCTAGAGCCTTCGTTGAAGATTGATCCCACATCCCAACCGACCACTTGGCAAGACAATTGTGTAGCGCGAGCTGCAAGTAGTTTTAAAAACAGGCTTAGGCCTAGCGTGATCCAAAAACTTGTAAATATGAGCACTGAAAGATTGCAACAACAAATTGAAGAAAACCAAGGCGGTTAATTTGAAGACCTGATTTGAAGGGGTTTCAGAGCTAAGCGCAGCAAATGGCAGTATTGTTTTCTTATTTTGGATCTAACAAATCATAGAGCACAAAGTCTGTGATATCAGTATAGTACAGTTTATCTGGCCCATTGCATTTTGATTAGCTGAGTTATACTTGAAACTATTGGAAGCCCACCCAAAAATGCCAACTCATTTGGAGCCTCCTTTTTCTTGGTTTTAGGAAGAATGTCGAGATCTGAGAAAGAGGATTCAAATAAACACCCTGGAGTATTTAACGGCAATCAGCGAGATATCCCGGGAGCTTTCGACAGAGGAAGGTAGCGAAAACGCCTGTGAGGAGGAGCAAAGCAGGACACAGACTGATCATTTCAGGGAGCCCCCAGATCACAACATTACTTCAGGTCTGTCTTACCGAGACACCCCTCTGAGTCAAACCGAAGAACCTACGACTTCCAGCACTTTTCAGCCTGCAGCTTGCGTTTCCAGCGCCAGTGGAGAACGCCAGACTGTCTTTTTATCTCGATGTCTTGCTTCAGTCAGGTCGGATACAAATCATTTATCACATGATGATACAGCAGTAACACTCGAGCCGATTGGGAATGAGGCCGCGTTGGGAAGGAGGTTATTCGAGGAAGCTAGAAAATCAAGAATTTCATTCGTCGCCAAGATACAAGAGGGCCTAAGCAGAAAAGAAACGCCGAGGCAAGTCGAGTCTTTGCAATACGGTAGAAGCTCTTCAGCTGAGACACCCGATGACAACGTAGGTTCTGATCAAGGACATTCACTTTTTGAGGGGCATGTCGATGGTTCAGGTGGAAATTCTTCGTCGCCAGGGGACGTACCCCAAAGCTTCAAGGGAAGTCTATTTGGAGAGCATCAAAAACAAGCAGAGGCCAGTGAAGAAAACGAAGAAAACTTTCTTCCGACAAACGAAGAGGTATCTACTGATGACTCAGCGCTTTCCTGCAGTGCAAGAGGTAAAGCAGAGCAGATGAGTGAGTCACCAGTAGTAGCCAAGAAAACACAGAATGATATGATGGAGCCTGTTAACCTAAATGTCACACCAAAAGATGGTCTGGAGATTGCATTGATGAACAAAGTAAATGAAGAGCCTAAAGGCAGAAGTGAAATCCAGTGCTCTGATCAATACCAGACGAATTCTCGTGAAGAAAGAGATCTTCAGAACGTTTTAACGGCACCACAAGAAAGTAAAGATTTACGCGAAACGGAAACAGACATCTTTGAGAATGGAGCGGAAAAAGACTTTGTTATGATGGAGCACAGCGAGAAGCACGACAAGAGGAAAAGTGCAACCACAGAAAAAGAAGTCTTTCAAATAGAAAACGGAGAAGGAGGCGTTAATATTCTAACGAAAACACGTACACTCGTATCTCAAGACGAAGACGAAGCGGAGCCCTCTTTGGAAGGCGGTTGGGATAAATTATTAGACACTGTGAGGACGTATGACAGCGACAGAAGGCTCTGGAGATGTGAAAGTGGTATGGAAGAGAGGAAATGCAAACAAAGCCAAGATACTGCTAAACAAGAAGATCAACAATCACAAATGATTTACGGGGAAGAGAGTCACAAGAGCGATCGCGGAAAAGCTAATATTCCGTACTCATCCCTCGATAGTGATGTTGTCAGCGACGGGGACGTGACGTACGGTTTCTCGAAAGAAGTTGTTCCTGCCACTCAGACAAATCCCAACAGTGTGCTCAAAGGTTACCGAGATAGCAAAGATGATTTCAAAACGTCAAGCGAAGGCAGTCCAAGAATGGTCGATGCTGGCGACGTAATTGATGGCACTGGCTCGTCTTCTAAACTTGCTATTTTGACAGACTTTGGAGGAGCGAGACCTAAAACTAACAGAGCATTTCGAAACGGCACAAAATTGATGTATCCAGTTTTAGCTGATCAGTCTCAGAAGAAGCCAGTTGGTTTAAATCCTGATTTCGTCGCACGTCATGCTGCCATTAATGACTCATTCCATTCCTCTACTGATTATTTGAACTGTAACGGTGCAAGATGGAATGGTCCAACGCTTCAAACCTCTGAAGATCACCATTTTTCGACTTCCACTTTCAGTGATACCTACAGTGGCAAGGATCACAGTGTGTTAGGCAAGAGTTCGCTTCAAGCATACCACAAACCTAAAAGTATGAATCTCCGTTTCCCCGCAGATTTTCCGGGTAAATCTGAAGATGAAAGTTGGCATTTTCCGCCTCCAACAACTGCCGCTGAAAAGTACTCAGCCCCTCCCAGTTATTCCCAAGGAGATCACACCTGTGATGACCAGGAGTCTGTCACGCAAATAAACTTTTCTTGTGATCCATGCTCTGACTGCAATGATTCTCGACGAAACGAAATGCTGTCGCTGATGAACGAATTTAAAAGTAAAAGTATAGAATACGGTAACGACGCAGTGCATTCAACGACTAGCAGCCCTCCAAGTTCAATAGAGTCATACGAGGATTCGGGAAATTCATACGAGGACTACACGATGTCTCTTCTCGAGCAGCTCAAGGGAGCCATGACAAAAAACGTCCGAATCGTCAAGAATTTTACTTCAAGTGGTAATGTCGAACGACAATTCGATCCCGCACAAAACCCAGAGAAAGTAGGGATACAAGAGCAATCGCGGAGAGATGGAGAAAACCAACACACGGAAACAGAAAGAGACACGAATGCGAGTGAAGGAGAAGCTCACCGTCGACAAACGGAACAAACCGAAGACACTGTAACCGAAGTTCCTCGGGCACCAATACAGGAAACTCCCAGGGCCGTATGCAAGCACTACCAGCGCCGATGCCTGGTAAAATTCCCCTGTTGTGGGAATTTCTATCCTTGTCACCGCTGCCACAACGAATCTCAAGAATGTAGTGAGGATCAGGCGAGGGCCATCAGTGCTACACACATTAGATGCACGATTTGTTACCATGAGCAAGTGGTGAGATCCAGATCAATTAACGCTATAATCGTCTTACGTTGTTGAATCTCACTTTAACACGCACGTTGAGTTACTTGTCGATGCGGTACTGCCACAAATAAAAGGTGACAGATAAGCAAAAATAACACAATAACACTGAAGTTGTCTAGGAAATAGTAAAAAGGAATTTTGTGCCTCAACCAGTCTTAAAACCATTGGTGTGAAAAGCAAAAAATCTCGGAAAGACTGAAGCACATGGCAAAGGAAAATAAAAGAGAAACAGTCAGTTAGACTTTTGTAGGTCCTAACTGCGTGCACACAAACGTGCCCCTACAATGCTGGTCTTTATTGTTTTGTCTAGTATAAACTCCAGCTGCATGATCAACTACGATGTGGATTATGCTGCACTGTTTTTCCAGAACGTCATATAATAACTTTTATTTAAGTCTCAAATCGTTCTAGCTGAACACGAGTGTTCTACTAATTGGGGAGACTGTAAATCTCTAAATTAAATCAAATGTCGGTTTTTTGGGGAAAGGGTAAAACCGGAGTACCCGGAGAAAAACCTCTGGGAGCAGAGTAGAGAGCCAACAAACTCAGTGCAATCAAATGAAGAATGATCGTCGCAGTTGTGATCGCAATTTTTACAATTGCGTAAAGAAGCCTTATGACGCCGAGTCCGGGAATCGAACCCGGGACACATTGGTGGAAGGCGAGCGCTCTCACCACCGCGCCAACCCTGCTCCCAATAGCAACAATGATGTAAAAAAAGCCGTTTCCTTTCTGAAAATTGAGATTCTTCCGGTGAAGGACTGTTTAATGGTAACACAGCTTCACTTCTTCGCAAGGAGGCCATCCACAACATTGAGTGAGTTTTGCATCGTCAGTGTATGGTATAAAATATCTGGTTACTGACATGGCGATCAAGGAAGTGGCATTCTCATGCCTCGATCAGCCGTGATACCATGATGTGATGAGCTGTTAATACTTTGAAGAGCCACTGGTGTGCTTCAATCCGTGTTTTGTCACTCAAAACAGCTTATTTCGATCCCAGTGTAACACAAGTTCAATACAAACTAGAGAAAATAACACCAACAGTGGGATGTTCACTATTAATACAGCGAGAGTAATGTCACAAGAGCCTTTGATTCTTGACTAGACGTTGTGGATTGTCTGTTGTTGGTCTGTCTTCGTTATGTCGTCAACAATTCATTTGTATGGTCCTCTGGCAGGAACCGCGGCGCTCTTACCTCTGCATGGGGATCGTACTGCTGTTTGTTTTTAAACTGCACCAGTGTAACTTGCTTCTATTCGGGGAGTCTTCCATACTATCAAAAGTTTCAGTCGGTTTTTGAATGTATCTATGTTTTGGTCGGAGGTCTTTGGCCAAAAATGCACTGAAATCAAGTTAGCGCAATTTCAGTATCTTGACTTGAGACTTCCTCCTTTTGAAGGCATTGAAATACTGCATACTGTCATGTGGGCAGGAGAGAGCGTCAGTGCTCTACTTGAACGATATCGCAACTAAAAACTTTGTCACTTTGAAAACATTGCAGATTGATGAAACGAGCCAAACATGTCATGGCTGTAATTCCAAGATGTCCGCGTTTTTCTGCCCTATCTGCAAACACTTTACCTCAGTGGACAAGAACCCATTCCATTGTGAAAAGTGTGGCATTTGTAGGTAAGTACGTCGAAAATGTCTTTCTTATCCGGAAGGTAGGTCACCCCACTTCTATTTGAAAATAAAACAGGACGCCAGAAAGGGGGAACTATCCGAGTCCTGTTGGTAAGCTTTGTTTGATTACATAACACTCGTTGATAATTTCACATTGTGATATTTTCTCGAGATTTTCTTCCTGACTTCAAAAGAAACTGAGAGTTAAAATTTAGCACTTTTCCATTCAATAGAGTTACTGGGAATTAAATTGACTCTGGACAGAATTTTCTGAGTTAATTGTTTAGGAGTCTCGTTATTGGAACAATAGTTCTGTGAGATCTCTCCTGCCAAATTGTCTTTTGCGAAGTTTGTAAATAAATAAAACAAAAAATAAACTTGAAATAGGGAGGGTTTTGGGTGTGTAGGTTAGTCGTTTGAACTGTATCGTAACAGGCTTCACTGTTATGATAGAGTTCAAATAGAAGAGGAAAAACTGCAGTAAGATTCGTATGATAGTGAGTCGACCCCTTTCCCGATATTCTTTTGCAACTCACACTTTTCATGATGAAGCGTATTCACCTAATTTTGTCTCCTACCTTATTTTTGTTTTGTCGTTTATGTACGCACAGAAGCTAGTGAGCTATTTTTAAAGCTATTTTGATTTGCTCTGCAGAATCCATAAAGACAAGTCATTTCATTGTGACGTCTGCAACGTGTGTTTGGACAAACGATTGCAGGGTAAACACAAGTGCCGACCAGACTCAGGGCATGATGAATGCTGTATTTGCCTGGAGGTGATTAACCGTTTCGTTTGCTTCGTTAACGTTTCATGTCAGCCTTTACTTGGACATACCATGTGCAATAGGAAGCTTTTTTTGTGCGGTTTTCAGGAAGCAACGTAGCACTAAGGGGGCCTCTCAGGGGGTGATGTGGTGTCGCTTTATCGCTCGACTGCGACTCTGTCTGTCGCCTGTTTGGTTAGGGACACATGTCACTGTCGCAAAGAAAACAAATACAGTCAACTCTCTCGTAAGCGGACACCTTCGGGAAAAAAAGGGTCCGCTAGTAGAGCTGTCCGCTTACAAGAATTATTCTCATAAGCGGACACCCAAGAAAAATATGGCGGATGTCCGCTTACGAGAGAGTTAATTAGTGGGTGTTAATTACATGTTTTATTGGGTAGCCAAAAATAACAACTGAGACTCTTTATTGATGTCGAATGTTAAAACTTGGGAAAAAAGGAAATATAGAGTATACATTGTACACAGTATATTAAAAAAAAGTTAAACTGGACTTATATATTGCTGCCGCCCATACATGTAACTTTGGTGCTACTTAAAAACATCCCATGAACAAACAAGCTAAATCGTGACCAGAGGAGGTTTGCTTAGTCCTATGACAGTTGATGGTTGACTGCGTCCTTGCCAATAGAGACGTACGTCTCACGTCAACTAAGACATCATTCACCTTGGACATTGCCTGGGCTTGCGGCTCGTTGCCTTACAAGTCAGAGAGTGTCCGTTAACGGAGAGGTGACTGTAAGAATTAAAAGTGGATTGTCCCTGTCGCAAACTGCCAATTTTTGTCGGTTGTCGGTGTTTTGGGAGAAGATTGTCGCCTGGTTTCGGAGTCATGTCGCTTGTCACTTCTACTCCTTGGAAGGCCTCACTGACACTCGCCTAGCAGTCCAAATATCGAAATAACAACGTTTATGCACGTGAAAAAAGAAAAGCATTCTCGGGAGATAGTGTTGTATGAGGACCAAAGCCAAAGGACAACTTCCCAAGAATCCCTTCAAAATACAGTCAATCGGAGAGCGCAGGATGCAGCATTTAAGACATTTGCTTTTATGATCTCTTTGGGTATCCAAACGACATGGAAAAATGGTAATTGTGCGACGCTGAATCATTCCTTAGAGGTCTGCAATTGATCGCCTAGACGATGACAAGTTAGTAAATGGCAATTCTACTTAGAACAAAGCAAAATAGTAAAGTATATGTACAGAATTATATGT
Source organism: Galaxea fascicularis (assembly GCA_948470475.1). NCBI lineage: Eukaryota > Metazoa > Cnidaria > Anthozoa > Scleractinia > Euphylliidae > Galaxea > Galaxea fascicularis. The sequence continues at coordinate 9,305,884 of OX419343.1, read as the reverse complement.
ACGTAAACGTTTTCAAGGTTGACTATTTAACAATTATTCCTCGAGCCCGAATGGGCTCTGAGTCAATTGACTCAGAGGCCATGAGGGCGAGAGGAATAATTGTTTTAGTAAAATCCAACTAGTTGGTCAAAAAAATATCGAGACAAATAGTTATTTTAGTTTGTCAAAAAGACGATAGAAATAGTAGTTGCAAAAGGAGTCAAATTTACGGTAACATTTGTCAACAGTTCAAATTTATTTTGTGCATTCCTACCGTTAAATATCTTCATTCCATATTTAGTTGACTTCTTTGTAGATTTTGGTATAGATTTATGTAATAATGAGCTCAAATACTCGTCCGAAACTTCAGCAAAACGCGATTCAGCTGCCATTGTTTTGGTTTTCAAAGCCGGCGCTTTTCGCTACTAGTGGGCTATAACAAATAGCCTACTAGTAGCTCAACCAATCAGAACGCCGCATTGATAATAGACCACTAGTTGGATTTTACTAAATGGGTATAATGTATTATCTATAATCGAACTGCACATTTAAACTGACATCTCCTTTATGCATTGACTTTAGGATGCTTTTAGCGGATGTCAAATTCTTCCTTGTTCTCACAAGGTCCACAAGGACTGTGCCATTGCCATGATTCAAAATGGAGTGTAAGTATCCATGTTTTTACTCAGAAGGAACTTAGGTTGGTAAGAGATGGGAAACTCCTGGTAGATCAGAGAGAACCCACAGCAGGAATCTTAAGTTCGATTACAGATTCGATTGGGTGGCTCCCTCTTCCTCAGAGGTTCCTTAGCGGAGGGAGGAAAAGGTGGAAATGGGAGTGGCTTCCCGGCGTTCCTCTCGCACTTCCGTTGTTCCTTCTCCCCAGTCTCCGGTCAAAGGAAACATGCACGAAAGAGACCTCTGCGGAGGAGAGAGATTGGGTAGTGTCCAATGAGCAAAAGACATATTTAGAATACATTAAACTCAAAGAAAACTGAAACCTTTGTCTCGTTTCCTTGTTCACAGGCGCAGTTGCCCAATATGCCGGCATCCGCTTTTCCAGCAACGAAATAATACCAACCAGTAACGTACAGGTGAAGATGTTGAAGCTACGTATAAATTTGCTTGTGAGGATCACGGGCTTTTACGTAGAAAGCGGAGTAATCTCAGTAAGAGCTACACTATAACAATTCTTAAACAACTGCTGAGGTTCATTACCGCGAAAATCCTAAGAATTACTGTGTTGATTTAAAATAAGCAGGACACGGTTTATCTGCGAGACATGGTTCAGAAAAGCTTTTATGTTATTATCGTGAGAGATTCCTGCAACGAATTTTGCTCGCATGTATATGTAAGATAGCAACAACGTGGGTAGTGAGAAGAAAGCAGAGAGATTTGTATCAATTGCGACGCCGTCATTGCCTCAAAATAGAGTATTTTTTAGCAAGGAGTGATACAAGTCTCCGGTTCTTAATAAGATCCTGCAGAAAAAAAAAATCCCACAAAATAACGCCCCCAATACTAAATTTATTACCTTCAATCCGAGACATATCGGACGAAAATAAGAATATTAACATCGATTTTTCTTTTAAAAAATGTAATCAGAGCTTAGCAAAAATAGTCTGTATCGTAAACAAAGCCACACGATTTTGTTGTCGCGTGTTAGTCCTTTTAGGTAGCAAGGTGTTGTAGAATTAGTTCAGTGACTGAAATGTCTCAAATAAGTAGAGTGTTAATGATCTGCTGCTTGGACAGAAAGGCAGACAATTCACCTCGAACCGCAAAAAATTGTTCCCGTAGTTGACACTTGTGGATAACTAATATGTCCCATCTTAGAGACTAGAAATGCGTGTTGGGATTTTATGACTAGAGTAATGGAAATCATAAAATGTGCGATTTAACGGATTCAGCGAGTAGCCAGTCTTCTGTATATTGTATTAGAGTACTCTTCTGTTTCAGGGAAAACAAAGAGTTTTAACAGTTTAGGATTATTTTCAGCGATTTAAGATTCTCAGTGTACCGAGGTATTCGTTCAATTTATTACTTTTCTAAGCTGCAAGGATATGTTTGTCGTAAATTGTTTTTACACGTCGTGGCTGTCGTTGTTTGTGCAAAATAAGTGATCTTTCAAAATAATTTTGTTTCTGGTGATAAAAAGTCGGTAGAAAGCCGGGCATCACGAAGTATTCGTCCTCCGATTTAACAAGGGGGCATCGAACGAAGTGAAACGCAAGTATCTAAGATTAAGTACCAGGGAATTATGTGTTTCGATTTTTTTTCCTTTAAATACATCAAATATATGTGCGATTTAAAGGTAGCCAGTTGGTAGTTGTTTTTCCTGTTATGTCAAGGAAAAAACAAAATGAGCCTTGCTTCAGAAGATGTAGATAGCTTTAAGAAAAATATTTTAGCACAGTTTCCAGTTAGTCCCCAGGTTCTGAAAAAGTTCTTTTCTGCTTCGCAGGGCTTTGTAGCATGATTAATAGTTCGATTGGTCGTGTTAATTTACATCAATAATATTGTTATCACAGAATAGTCATGGCATTGATTAGTATAATACAATACTGTTCTGTGGTTTTCTTCAGAGCCCTTAAGAAGCTATTTTCAACGAAACAAAACCGCAACATAACGAGAAATGCAAGATAAAACAAATAGCAAAATTAAATGAATTCACCCAATTCATTTAATTTATTGAATTCGAAAAGGTACGAGAATGGATATAACTGACGAAATTAACATAACGTCAGAAATAAAAAAAGCGTGTGGAATGTGAACACCAACATAGTGACAATTTGCATGCAAAGGGCAATTAACAGAAATTACAAAAGAGATGCAATTACATCAAAAAAGTCGAAAAAAGCCGAAACACTCATCATAATATGATTGTGGTGAAATATGAGACAAAACGATATATTAGCATATACAATGAGAAGAGGGCCAACTTTTTCAATACAACTGAAGTGGATTATATCCCCTAAGAACTTTTGAAAAAGGCATTCATTATCAGGCTGTAATAATATAATATCAACTCAGTCAAGTAAGATGGATTGTCCTTTATTTTAACTTAGTTTTTCTTTGTAGTCTTTCTATCTTGTTAAGTTTTATTTTATACCATACATATAAAAAAAAAAGATAAAAAAATGCCCCCTACGAGAAGAAGTCGGGGTTCCCCGGGGCTAACAAACTTGCGTCAGGGGCTGTTGTTTATTATTGCTTTGGCAAATTTACCAACGATATAGCAAACGAAAATATACAACAAGATAAAAAAAAAATAAAATAAATAAATAAAAATAAAAAGTAGTAGTAGCAAGTAACATTGAGAACTAAGAGTTACATTTTAAAGGTGACGTGACGATTGATGCTATGACAGAAACAACTCGTTATCAAATTGGATCGTCAGTATTATTACCCATAGTCTGGGAAGACTATACTTAAAGAACAACTCCTTAAACAGTGAAACGCATCTGAAATTTAATTGATCACCATGAAGAGACCATTGGCCACTGGAGCCAACTGGGAAGAAAAAAGTGGTATTCCCTAAACCGAACAAGTCTTTATTTCATTTTAGAGGCCAACTAGTCGGTGATTTAGCGAGACCGATAGCTCTGACCTGAACGATCTATATATTTTGTAAGTTGGTATTCTTAGGGCAAACTACTTATGTTTCGCCTTTTGCTACTAGTATAGATCTACTACAGAAGGATCGGAAACGTATTAAAAGCAAAACCCCCAAAAAACGTAGAAAATGATTTGAAAAATATTAGTTTTAGTAACCATGACAACTCCTTAATACTGCGCATAGCTCAAGTAGAACCAGTGTTGAGTTATTGTTACAATCTATCGTCTCCTGGTGATAAACCACAAGCTCTTCTTTACACAGAGTATAGAAGTATAACCAGAGACGTTTGTTTTCAGAAAATAAGCTTTCTTAGATCCATAATAGGACAGTTCCCGCGAATAAAAGCTATGCAGGCAAATGTTACAATAAGACAAGAGTGTAAATCTAAAGTAAGTACAGTAGTCACTTAGTTACCAGTTATCAGTGCAGTACATTTGTAGTGTTTTCGTAGTAAGTAGGATCGCTTTACACGAAGGCTTTAGAATAGTATAGAAGTATAGTCAGAGATATTTCCTATAATTCATAGCAGAAGCCATAATAGGACAGGTCCCATAAGCGAATAAAAGCTATGTAGGCAAATCCGGGGTTACAATATGACGAGAATGTGAATCTAAAGTACAGTAGTTATTTGGTTGCGTTATCAGTGCCGTAGTGTTTTTGTAGTAAGTAGGATCGCTTGCTGTTGATTTGGAAAAATAATAAAAAAAAAACTTATAAAGCATTTGCTCGTGCTTTTTTCTATCTTTCCTGGCCCTGTTCTTATCTTACAGTGGCCATTTTCACACTAGAAGCGGCAGACATTTTAGCAGGTTGCAGGTTGAAAATGTCAGTCATAAGTCATATAACGTACCTGATTACGACAACTGAAAGCTAAACGTTTGCAAATCGGTCCTTTAGACCTAAACACTACATCATTTAAGAGTTATTTTATGTTGTGGCAATGCTTATGTGATTTATAATTACATTTTTAACCTTCACCCTTGAACCTGCAAAAATTACCAGCCCCACCGACAGACGGACAAATGGTCTGGACAGAAAAGGCGTCTCAGATGGACAAGCCGTCTTAATTTGTACGTCTGTGAAGGCCAATTTTGAGGGTCGATTTGTTCGTCTAGAGAGACAAGTCGTTCAAAGTTCAACTTTGCATCTTTATTGTCATCCACTCCAAGGGAAACGGAACTGGCAAAGGAAGTGATGGTTTGTGGGAAATCAAAATGGCGAAAGGAAAAGACCGAGAGTAAAACTAAAGCAAAGCGACATGGCCCACGCAGGAGTCTACAAAACGATAACCTTGATCGATATCGTTTGTTTTAGCGTTGAGCAAAGCGTTTAAGCGAGGGTTTTCCCTTTTGTAGTTTGAGGTGGTCATTTCTACAAGACGACTACCCCGCCCCATCGATTTCGTTTTTTGGAGGGTCGAACAAAGTTTTTAAGCATCTTTCCTTCCCTTGTGGTAGAAGTTCTACCATAAATAAGTTTTCGGTTTTCGTTTTGTAGACATCCGGCAACCAAGCCAGTGTCAGCGCCAGTCCATTTGTGTTCAAAATCGTATGTTTGCTGGTCTAGATATGAATTCATCGCGAACAGTACAACCCGAGTTGTCCATCTAGAATTCACACAAGACGAATAAATCATGGGGCGACTTGTCCGTCCAAAGGATTTGTCCGTCTCCGTAAGTGAAAAGGGCCAATCGTCCTCATTACCATTCAGTCTGTCGAATATGCTTCCCTAAAGCAACGTAAAATCAGTCGATGAAGAGGTACACGGACGGATATATAAGTACTATCTCTACGAGTTGTATGACCTTAACGAACGCAGTGGATTACTAATTCATCCTGGCTACACCTTCAGTTTCAACCTTGAAACTCGTTCTTTCTTATTATGAGCGTGATTTCCATTTGACTGAGAAGCCCGGTGCTGCAGTCAGTCCACTTGCACACATTTTCAACGATTTCGAAATATTTTGAAGAACCAAGCCTCCAAAGTCGTGTTATTTGCAAACTGATCGTTAAAGAAAAAAAGCGGAGGTTGGAGAGTCTAACCGGAACAATTGAACTAGTACTGCTCATAAGAATTTCCAACGGTTATGACGTGTAAAATTCTCGGTGAGAAACAACTCCCAGGAAGTTGGCTGTTGATAGAAGTGAGTGATCCTTAAATGGACTGTAAAGTCTTCTTGCGGAGAAATATTTGCACTGGCTGGAAATTATGTCTTATAATGTCGAGCAATCGCTCAATCTTGAGTCTGTGAGCCAGGATTCTACGTGGCCACGAAATAGTCAGGATTGAAGACACAAGGATCGTCTCATTTGAGAAGTATACAGGGAAGTGAGCCTCTGGGCGGCTCGTCTTCCTCTTTTATCTATTGTTTTAGGAAGACGGATTTTTTTAATATTACAGCTTATCATGTTATACGACGCATTAGTTGAGACCATTTTGACTTAAGTGCGTATATTTTGCACTCTGACCAAGAAAATATCACACAGTGTCAACAACAGGCAGTTAAGTGTTGGAGTTAATAACTTTCCCGCTCGTCTTGCATGTCGAGACGTGACTCTTTCAGATTCCAGCATGGCAGTCACATTGAACGCTTTTTTGGAAGACGTCCCAGGTTCAGCTGTCATACTTAAGTACGGTATCCAGGTATCATACAGACGTTATGTTTAGAGCACATCACCTACTACTCATAAAAGTATGGAAGAGATCCCACCTACGCCACAACATACCACAGAGGGGGTTTGACTTGGTTTCTACACCATAAAAATCCGACCTCTAATAGGAAAGAAATCAGAAACCGTTTATTACAATTGCCTGAGTGGTTTACATTTTCACAGAGAACGTGACGAAATCAGGCAGAGCCTCGTAAAATATTTACAACTCATTCATATTGTAAAACCAAATAATACTTTTGGCTAGTAACTGCTTTACACCCAAGATCTTATTAGCAATTCTCCCTTTAAGCCACCATACGTTTCCTTGTAAGTTACTTTAGAGAATTTGGTGTTCAATAGCCTGCGTGGCAGGCGCTAGAAAGGGAAAGGGGGAACGGAAAGAAAGCTAATCCATTGTTTATTTCGTCTTTCTCGTTCGCCGACGAACGAAAAATCGCCATTGGTTCGTTTTTAACTATGCGTCAATCATTGTCTGATACGACCTTCTGATTGGTCGAGATGTTTTGGAAGCCATTTGAGAATGAAAATCAAGATGCCTGACATTTGACAGGTAGACGGTCGTGGATGTTAACCGTTTGCATATTAATGAAGGGGCGAGACGAAATAAACAATAGGCTGGCTGCAGGCGCTTTCTCTTCCCCTCTCCCTCGCTCCGCGCGTTTCGCGCGCGCCCAATTTTCCCCTCTCCCTTCCCCTTTCTAATGCCTGCCACGCAGGCTAGGTGTTCAATGAAGAAATAAAACGATACAAAGGTTTACAGCGAACTACATTTCTCTTTTTTCCCTCCAGTCTCTAACTAATAAACGCACAAAGCTACTCGGTGGTTGTCCTTCCTAGGCTCTGGCACTCGTCAATTTGCGTCAACATCACTTCTAGGTTACACAATTTTTAGTAGCGAAAAGTCAAAATAACTGCTCTGTGATGGTAACCGCACACATTATTCTACCTCAGGTTCTCAGCGAAACGAGAAATGTAAATTTGAATGCAACACAAATATCATGATGCACATTTACCGCTGTTCACAGTTCGAGAAAATCCAGGAGATTTACTGGTTATGCGTTTAGTTTGGGGTATTATGAACACAGAAAATATCAAAATTGCAACTTTATACTTACAACACTATATCTCTTACTCTATCTGCACAGAATCGAATCTATTCTCTTTAACTAGTCTCATTAAAATAGCACTTGTTAATGGTAGCGTCAAATATGCAAAGTTAAAGAGTAGTGCTGTAAGCAAACGCGGTTCTGTCTACATTGCTCTTGAGGTAAGAAGTGGTTTTAAACGGGAGAGCTTAGTAACCACTCTCACATCGTATGCCATCCAGGTTTTTTGGCATCTCGAGGACGCTTCTTCGCGAACGGATCAGGGATGGGCGGCAAGAACTCAATGTGCTGCGTGACGACTTTCCTGTCCAGAAATGTCGAGACCTTCTTCTCCTCAGTTATGCGCTCGGGGTATCCGTACGCAAATCTCCTCTGCACTTTTTTGGCTTTGGCCCCCGAATTCCGTGCAACCATGACGTAGACTCCTTCTGCATCGTGAACATCACTTGGTGTCTGTGTTGCCTTCTCCACAACATAGTTACTGGTGCAGCAGCACATCCCATGCGCCCCACGTGCTTGCCTGGACCAGCCATTAGCAGGGGCAGTTCCTCCACGTTTGTGCTGCTGCCGCTTCTCAAGGTCCTGCACCCGATTCAACAGCATTTGCAGCATCAACGCTTGTTCATTGCAAAGGTTCTGCCGGCGCATCAGTTCGCGCTCCAAGCGGTTGGTCAGAGTCTCAACTTTGGTCTCTTCTATTCTGTCGTCGATCAAAGTTCGAAGTTCAGGAAAATGGTATTGCTTCTCAGCTTCGCCAGAAGGGGCCGACTTAGGCTTGCCACTCTCGCAGCTGCCAAATATGTCTCCTGAATTCATGTTTGGATTGGACAATCTCGAAATATTGTCAGACACTCTCTTCTCGACAGCTTCTTTAAGCTTAACAAAGAATTCGTCGCTTTCATCTTTGTCAGATGCGCCAATGGAAGGCATGTTCTCACCAGGAATCCTTGAGGTCTCTAAGCGACTGGCTCGTCCATCTGTTTGTTCAAGGGATTGAAAAACTCGCTTCATGGCTTCGTGGCGCACCTCCAGCGAAGGAAGTTCTTCATCAATGTCACTGCGTCGGAATGCCCAGCTTCCTTCAGTCCACGAATGCGAAAGACTTCCTTTGCCTTCTCGTGCTATTTCAGCGGTGCTAAAAGCATCACTGTCACTCAAGTTAAAATTCATGGCCTCTTCTTCTCCTTCCTTGCTTTGTTCTGCCTTAACCGCTGAAATGGAGAATATCCTTAAAGGCATCGACTTCTGGTCAATCCCCGAACTTCCAAACGAGGGTTTCGGGTCAAAATTGTTTTCCATTCCAAGAAAACGATTAACTTCATCCGGCAGAGTGATGGGTGATGGTCGCTGGTCTAACAATCCGTTGTTAAGATAATTGTTTGGATATGAATTCACCAATCAAGTTTCACAACCTTTATTAACAGGAGACAATAGCTTGATATGCGGTTTTTTTGAAAACTGAGATAGCACAGCGTGAGGGATTCCTCAAAGATATATTTTCAAGAGTTAGACTAACTTTCGTCGAGTTCACAATGCTCTGTTCCTCCATTTTGCCAAGTCATGAGAATGTTGGTGATAAGGTTGCTTTTCCAAGTTCATTCATTTTGTTTTTCATTACTACTCTTGAAAATACTCTCTGTGTGTTGTTTCGAGTTTCTTAAATAATTAATTACGTTCAAGAAACTTCAAACAGAATTGTCGACTCTTGACATAATTTGAGCCAAGTTAATAAAGTTCTTAAAAAGCCATAAATATATTTTTAGAATGTTATGAAAACGATAAAATGCGCGACCTTTTCATTGAGAGGCGAGAATTTTGGGAGCTAATTTTTTTACTCGAGTTCGACAACCTCCCAAAATCACAAGATGTTTGTTCCCGGATATATGCCTTCCAAATTACGTGAGATTTCTCGCAACAAGCTCTTAAATACCACCTGCATTATCTTATTTATTTACTCTGTGAGACCAAGGCTTCTCCTCTCCTCAATAAATAAATAAATAAATAAATAGCGTTTGCAAAGGACACAGGAGCCAAAAAAGAAAGTCAAGATTGCATTCATGAGTCAAACATTTCTCAACACCAAAATTGAAAAACATTTCTTTCCGTGACATCCGACAAATTGCTTTTTCACGCCCGGAGAGTGCAAAAAAATTATTTAACAAGTATACAAAATTAATCGTCTTCATTTTTCCGACTACGTCTGACGCAAGGGTCAGCTCCGAGAAATTTTTAGAGCAATGGTGAAGTACTCAAGCCAGAGCAATCATTCGTTAGAATAACTCTTAAGTACAAGTATTAAATTACATCCAGTCAAACCACATTTTGTGACAACTTGTTTTAACATTTATATCAAGAATGGAACGATATAGAAACGAGTCCAAGAATAGCCAGGTAGTTGCCATTAATTTAGTCTCGTCGATTAGTTTTCCAATGAGAATCGTTTTTATCTCTCTTCTGTATTCCGCTTAAAACAAACAAGAAGAAAAAGAGACAAACTAATAAAATAAAATAAAACACACACACACACACACACAAACATAAAACAAACATTTAAATTATTGTATGATGTTTATATTCAATTTCTTCTGTAACAAAAAATACAACAACTCTATTTTTAATATTATTGCTTCCAAAAATATTCACGATTCTGATGCATCACAGCAGTGTCTTAATTTTGTCTCGCAAGTCGTCCAACCCAAAGGACGTGACTGCAGAAACAGGAATTATGGAATCAAAATGAATTCTAGCGAGTTCATCGGATAAATCCACCAAATCTGTTTCGTCCTGAACCACAGCACTGCTTGAATGTATTTCTTGCAAGACGGGTAGGAGTGTACCTGCAATTTAATTGCACATAAAATTCCCTTGTGACGGAACCAAAGTTGGTAACCAGCAGCTGCTGGCTTTGTTTTGACATCCCCAACGTCATAATTCATGGTGAATGAGGTTATGTTCACGGCGCATACAGTGGGTACATGTTACACAACTAAAGAAGCTGACCAGTGGTACTTCACCACATCGGTGATGTTGCGAAGAGCCAATGTCCAAAACCGGTATTTTAAACCAATTTTCAGACTTCCAGAATACTAATTGTTAATGAATGGTATTGCTCAGATTGCCACTAAAAGCGCAAAGAAAACAAAGGGTAAATTTCATTTACTTACGTAAAGAGTGCAAATTAAAATGGTATATCATAGCCTAATCTCTCTCTTTCTTTGCTTGCCAACTGTGGTTTACTATCCTTTGAATAATTATGATCAAGTATGCTCGACGGACTTTTAATCTTACAATGTAGCAGCCGCCTTCGGAGGGAGGTGGGGGGGGGGGGGATTTCCAAAACATTTCAAGAGAACGCTTTGTACAGAACGACTTACCATGTTGAATGGACTGAATCGATTGTCGTAATTCTTGAAATCTGCTGGTTGCACCTTTTTTGTCAAGTTTTGTGACAATGAGCATCTTTGGTCTGTTTAAAACCTCCTTGTCATATAGCACAAGCTCCTATAGACCAGTAAACGAGCAGGAAACATACTCAACTTCTTGTTACTAGAATTATTGATTACGAACTCACGTTATTCGGCAAAATAATAAATTAGACAATTTAGTTTTCAACTTTGAAGAATGTTAAGAATTTGGAAAGAAACAATTCAGCCCCATTATCTCAATATCACGCAGACACAAAACGTCGGACAAACATTACGCCCATTAATTGAAAACCTTAACCCAAAAATACCATCATGGACAGAAAACGTCGGACAAACATTACGAGACGCCCATTAATTGAAAACCTTGACCCAAAAATACCATCATAGTCAAACCAGTTCAACATGAATTAAAGGCATCAAGAACAAACACTAAAAGTCGTCAAATACCTGTAGCAAAATGAACACGTTCTGAAGGGCTGTTCTGGCCGGGAATTTGTCTGATAAATGGAATCCATCGATATCAACCTGGAATACATTCAGAACAAGTAAGGAAAGCTTTTTTCCTGGATACAACGAAACCGGCGCCAGGCATTAAGATGACCAAGACCGACCAATTGGGAACAAGACACAAATATGATCAAAGACGAATGTGTCAGGCAAATAGTGTACTTAAGCGCCGACCTTTAAACAAGAATCTCCATTCACTGGACTTCTTAAAATCAAGGCTTTTTTTCTGCCATTTATATTACATGTCGGATCGGAATGTAGCATAAAGGCACTAATTTGTATATATTGCAAGTGATACAGATCAATTTCCTTACAAATCTTGCTGGGCTTATGACCGAGAATCAATGAGCGTAAATAACGTTAAAATATGGGACGGAATAATTCGGCGAAATCGGCTGAAAAACAACAAAAGAAACGAGTTAGACATACCACTAGTGCCAGGCTCCTGGCTTTTTGGGTATGTTTAAGGAAACTATGGCCCAAGCCTCTATTAGCTGAAGCTCCTTCTATCAGCCCAGGGAGATCAGCCACGCTGACCTGAAAAGCAGAATGGAAAATAGAAAACGTCGTAAAGCAAAACAATAAAGATGGTGCTAATGACAGCTCTCCCGAATCCAGGACTCCAAGCCCACTTTTTCAAAAAGTCGCCTTTTGGCGACCTTCAATTGTAAAATGGTCGACTTTCGCCAGAATTTTAGTCGCCAAATATTTTTTCCACTCGCCATGGCGACCAAAAGGGTCGTAGCTTGGAGCGCTGGAGTCCATTCCCCAGCAAGGAGCCCTTGGCAAATTAAAAGGTAGTCTAAAGACGCTCCTCACTTCAAAATTAGCCAAGAAATCGTTCAGATGAATCAATACAATGTCAAGCCTAATATAGCCCAGGTTAACGCATAGCCCAAATCAAATAGTAGGATCGACAGAAACCTATAACGTTTGTGTTTAATCCTTGTTCCAACCTTGTTAAAATAAATAAATAAATAAATAAATAAAACAAACAAACAAACAAAGCCGAGACCGGGAATCGAACCCGGGATACATTGGTGGGAGGCGAGGGCTCTCACCACTGTGCCATCACTTGTTTCGCATACCTGTGAATGATCTGAATATTCCACTATTCCAATATTAGGGCGCATAGTCGTGACTGCAAAGAAAGTAAGAAACTGTCAACTGTAAACTAAAGACAAGTCCGGGAGAAAACAAGGAGCCAATCGTCACAGGGAGGGGGGGAGGGATAACAAACAAACGAAAGGACACAAGAAAGTAAAAGCATCAATCTTTGTTTCCAGCGTTTACTTCAATAAACCCAACAGAAAAATGTCGTTTTCATGACAATATCAGCAACAAGATCGGGATTTTCAGCTGCCATACTTGTCATTTCAATTATATTCAATACAAAATAAGTTGCTTAATGTTATCGGTTTAGTATTTCCACAAAACCCGGCAACAAATCACTGAGCAACATGACAACTTACAGGCATAATCCGCTGTCTTCGGAGTCGCCTTGCTGATGGCACTAAGAAGACTTGACTTGCCTGCATTAGGAAACCTAACAATAACAAAGAGACACCTTTAAGTAAATTGTGGAGAAAGATATGAAGAAAACTAAACAGAAAAAAAAAGCAGTGAAATACAAACAAGTGTTAAAAAAATACTCGTACAATACGCTAAAATGCGGTGGGGATGGACATAAATATAATACTTTTGTAATACTGTTTATAGTGGAAGTGCACTTAGCTATGCAAGCTAGTTTACAGGCACTCCACTTAAATCCATAGAAACAAACAATTCAAATAAACTTAACATGATAAGAATCCCAACCGGCGGGAAGCAAACCGGTTGGCTATTTTACAAGGAGGACCGAGGAGTTGAACCAGGTACTTACCCAGAACAACACCAGCTAGTGGCCAGAGCGGGATTTGAACCCGGGTTCACCGCATTGAAATCCAGCGCCCTAACCACTCGGCCACCCTGCCTCCCCTAAAAAAGGCGCTAAACTAACAAATTGTTCAAATCATTTTACTTTCTCAGATGGCAGCTTACGTGAGTATGTTAGCCTGAGTATCAGGCGTTTCTAGGGTGGCGAAGGCAAAAAGAGTGAGAAAGCGAAGGAAGAAGCGCCTGACACAAACAGCCTCTCAGAAGCCTTCCACCCCCAGACAGCGCGTGTTATAATTAGCCAATCAAAATCACTTCCGGTAACTGTCATGTGTGTCATGTGTCATGAGAGTATGGCGTCTGTAACCCCTGCGCTGGAAGCTTGACTTCCGGTTGACTCACGTGACGTTTCTTATTGTCTTTTGACCAATTAGCGTAACATCCAGAATCTGGATGTTGGACACAAGCGAATCAATGGCTTTGTGTCAGGCCCTTCTCCTCTTCCTTCCCCTCGTCCCAGCTTCCCCGATAGGGCCTGATACTCAGGCTATGAGTATGTTGGTGCTTTTCACTAAGTGAATTAGAAAGCTGAATTAAAACATTCATCTCTTACCCAACCATTGCGACGTCAGCGATCAGCCTCATTTCCAATCTTATCATGGTTATCTCGCCCTTCTCTCCACGCCAGTTTTCCATGGCAGGTGAACCACCGCGGCCACCTTTAGCCACCACAATCCTGGAGCCCACTTCGTCGAGCTCCGCCATAATCTGTCCGTCATCTGTGGACACAGTAGTACCTATCGGGACTGGGATGACTGTGTCACGACCTCGAAAGCCCTTACGCCTCTTGCCTCGTTTACCGCTGGTTATGTGCGAGGACAATACCGTGTCAATAAACATGCGAGGAATACCCGATAAAAGAATAAAACGAATCAAAGAACACCGCAGGAAGGACCACTTCAAAAGATGTTATTTGAAGGATTACACTCAAGCGCCTCGAAACAATAGTATTAACAGCAGAAAGTCCAGTTTGCACGGTCCAATTAACAAAACCCTTGAAATGAATTTCTTATCGGCTTTCAGTGATGACACGTAAGGCTGTCACCACTGAAATGGCCGTTTCTATTTGCACGTGGACGTAAATGATCAATGTGATTTTTGTTCGACAAGTTTTAGTGAAGGATTATCTGGTGAAAAAAGAGCACAATTTGTGTCGCAGGGCCCCACTCAACAACAACAACAACAACAACAATCTTTATTTGCACTCCTAGCTGAAAAAATAATTTGACAATAGAAAAATAACAAAGTAAAAATTAGAGTACTGCCTGCCTGGAATAACCATAGGGGCTAGCGGAGACAGGCAGTCCGAAGGCGACCGAAGCTCACAGCTGTATGTCAGTGCACGCAGTTATCAAAGCACCTGATTATCACCACAATCCCTTGGCCTATTATAATTAATTCATTCACCTTGGTAGGGGCGCAAATGATTTGAAGCACGGTTTATTGCCTCAAGGCTCGTGCAAACTCTCGCAACATTAATGGCCAGCAGCATACACCACTGTTGAGTTTAACACGTTCAGTGCTCGAACTTAACGGTCGTCCTCTCGTTCAAAACGAGTAAAAATTGCCCAAAACGAGTAGGTTTTTTTTGCCACTAGTCCTGTGGACGAGTAAAGTTACAGTACCCCGATAAATAATTGCTTTTGTATCTTGCTGAAAGGGGCTAAAAGTGTCAAAGCAGATAAAGAATTTCTGAAAGCGAATGCTTCGAAAACGTCGAGCAAAAATCGCTAGGCGTTTCTGGCCTGGCAGGTAAGAGTCTGGGTTCTACGCTGAGATTAAATGGATTGTGGGATTCAATATGGCGGCTTCCCGCGTTTGCCAAATGATCGATGTTGATTGAATCTCTATTTTCTTTCAAAACACAACTTCTTGAAATGTCCAAACGAAAAAAAGTTCAATGCTCACTGAATTCTTTCTTCGGAGGAAAGCAAAATCAAGAAAGCAACACAACACCAGCACCGCCTGCTGCAACTCCGATAAAGAAAACACGGAAGTTTCAGGAATCGTGGATAGAAAAGTACAGATGGCTCCACTTTGATGAGAAAGAAAACAAAATGTTTTGCGAGTTTTGCAGGGAATTTCCAAATGGGAAAAACACACATTATTCCTTGAGGGTCGGAACAAATAACTTTCAAACTGACAGCTTAAAGGCTCACGAGGCCAGTGAAGGACACGCTATGAGTTTAGCAGCTAAACGTGCAAGCGAGCGTCCAAGAGAGCAAAGACCTTTGCCTGCTGCATTGAGCAGACTTGATGAAGAAACATTGAAGAAAATGGAGTATCTTTTTAATACAGCATATTATATAGCTTATTTGAAACTTCCATTTTCTATATTCTCACAGTTGTGTTCATTGCAAAAAAAGAATGGCTTAAACCTCGGAAACACGTACATGAATGATCATGCTTGTAAAGAGTTTTGTAAACATATATCTGATACCTTGAGGGCAGATCTCATAGATTCTTTAAGCACTGCTAAGTTTATATCTATAATGGCAGATGGAGCAACAGATGTGTCATGTTTGGAAGAAGAAATAGTGTATGTGAGATTTGTATCAGGTGGGGCTCCAAAAACGTGCTATGTTGAGCTGGCTGAGGTTGAAAGTGCAAAGGCACCAGGAATTCTAAAGGCAATCAAGTCGGTTATGGATAAGATCGACCCTCAGTGGATGCAAAAACTGATCAGCACTGGCACAGACGGTGCATCAGTTATGATGGGCAGGATTGGTGGTGTGGTTTCATTAATTAAACAACAAGCACCTCAAGTTATTCCAATTCATTGTGTAGCACACAATTTAGAACTTGCATTTAGTGACACTTTGAAGTGCAATGAAACAATGATGAGCATCAAGGAACTTTTAAATGGCTGCTGGAAACACTATAAGTATTCCCCAAAGGCTTTAAGAGAACTAAGAGAAATGGCAGAGGCAATGGAAATAAAAGTGGGAAAACCAACAAAGGCCAGTGGAACTCGTTGGGTGCCTCATTTGCTCCGTGCTTTAACTGTTCTACTCCAAAAAAACTTTCAAGCAATTGTTTCTCACTTTGAGCACACGGCAGAAGCTAGAGATTCTTCAGCAGAAATGCAAGGACGGGGTAGGAACTTGTCAAAGAAGCTCAAGGCTTACAAATTCCAGCTTCACCTTCATTTAATGTGGGACATTCTAGAGGAAGTGTCAAAGATCTCACTTATTTTTCAGAAGGATTCTATCTCTATTTAGCAAGTGAAGGCTGAGATTGAGCGAGCTAGTCAAGCCTTAGAGAACATGCGAAGACGACCTGGGAAACATCTTGCTGCCTTTCAAGAAGAAGTAGGAGCTGGAACAGTGTTCAAGGGGGTCAGTCTTACAAGGAACAACACAGATGACAGATTGTTTGAGCAAAGTAAAGCATCAATCATCACTGATGCTAAGCAATTTCTAGCCTCAAGATTTGAAGACTTCACTTCCCCAGTACTAAAAGCTTGCGGTGTTATCACTAACAATAAGTCTTGGCCAAAGGAGAGAAATGATCTAGGTTTGTATGGAGAAGAAGAATTGGTTACTGTGGCTCAGCACTTTCAGGCAGTCCTCAGAAGCAATGCTTTCGACTTGGAAGTATCAAAGGATCAGTGGCTATCTCTAAAACTGTACTGTTATGACCACAAACGCATTGCAAACTTAAGTCAGGCTGAGTTCTGGGTAGAAGTGTTCAATCAGGTGCATCCAGATGAACTTGAACTCTCTCACATGTTGATGGTGGTTGAGATTTGTCTGGCAATGGCAGTGTCCTCATCTTGCTGTGAAAGGGGATTCTCTTGTATGGGGCGACTCAAATCAGAGTATCGAAACTCACTTGATGTTGAAACTGTTGACATGCTCATGAACATCTGCCTCAACGGTTCAAGTCCCGAGGACTTTACAGCTGAAAGGGCAATTTTGCATTGGAACCAGGCATCACAAAGAATGCGAAGGCCTTGCTTAAAGGATTGATGACCTAACTTAAGCCTAAGACAGCAATGAAGTTGATAAAACTGCTGCTATTCTATTTATGTTGCAACTATGGCCTGTAACTGGGAAGAATTATAATTGTAATACACTTATCATTGTTGCTATGTATCACTAAAAAGATACATGTAAATTGTTGTGTTTATTTGATCATAGTGTGGCATTTACATGTTTTTACCTACACACACAAATTAAATACGTGCAAAAAAAAATGTAAAGGGTGACCAGTAACTTTGCTCCTGGGACCAGTAAATTCTTAGCCTACTGGTCCAGTGGAAGACCAGAGCTAAAAGTTAAGTTCGAGCACTGACGTTGCGTGCATTTGAACACCGTGCTAGGTGTTGTTCGATACTATAAGAACTCCCTGCAATAAGCAACCTGATGGTTCCACCAATGCTAGGTATTAGTTGTTTGCCGAGAATATTGCGATAGTTTTCACGAGCCTTTAGGAACTATTCATTTTTTATGGGATGGGGGTAGGGGGGGTGGTGGGATTGGGGGGGAGGGGGTTTTTAGGGGTGACTGCCCAAAAAAACAAAGAAAAAGGGGGCGTCGAGCGAACGTCCGACAAAATTAAACAAACTAGAAAAATAGAAGGTGCAACATTTTTTGGAGGCGGGGTCATGCACTTTGCAAAATCCCACCAGCCCAGCCGCCTCCCCCACCCCATAAAAATTAACGGGCCCCTAGGAAACAACCATATATAATACAGAGATAACCTGGTCTACCGGCAGAGTATATCGGCACCACAAGAAAGTAATGCTCGCTTACTTAAAATTACAGGGCTAGAAATCACGGCCGGTCAACGGACAATGTCCGGTCATAATTGAGACTGAACAAATCCTTGGATTCTTTGACATGTTGTCGGTCATGAGCACTTTTAAAGGAAGTTTGATTTTGAACCATTTGGTAATCTCGAGGGAAATTACTCATAAAAAAGAATCATCATTCGTAAAATCTGGGGTCACTATTTTTAAGAGTTACGATTGTTCAAATTGATTGGCCAAAAATGGGCCCTGTCCAGCAAATACATGTTTGACCGGACGTGACTGGCGCCTGCCTGTTAGTTATTTCGAGCTCTTAAAATGAAACTGCAGTAATCAACTCACGAGAAGTAAGTGCCATGTTCTGCTAAAATTCTTCTGTTTTCCTTGACAGAGAAGTGATCCAGAGTGACGTCGGGAAAGGACTGCACAACGACGTCCCCACCATCCCCACCCATTCCGCCAAAGGAAGACGATCCCTGGCCTCCAGTCCCTCCGCGAACGTAGATACGACATTGGTCCTTAAGTCTATGGCGTTCTGATTGCTAGCAGATATACGAACATCAAATATTAAACAGAGGATCGGACGTCTTAAAACATGAATTTTAGTACGATGGATAAGCACTGCGTCAAGAGGTGATAACGAAAGGAAAGGAAATTGGGTGAGAACTAAGACAGTAACAAGAAAATACTGATACAATTATCAGGTTAATTAAACGCACTTATTCTACAAATTGACACAAAACAAATCCAGTAGGACGAGAAGAAAATTCCAACGCAGAGTTCTGGAGAACGTAACCAAAGAAAATATCAGGGTCTTAGAGATCTAACCGACAACTACAAAGCAACTGCTTTCTTGCCCAGTTGAAGGCTGTTTATCCCTTTGAGCCTCGACAGTGGTCAGCAGGTGCTTTCTCCTTATTATTCAGTTTTTGCTTCATTTTGTTCTTAACAGTAGTTTTGGCTATTCAACAGATAATAAACGCTTATTGGGGCGTTTTGGGTTTCTTCTTTTATTTTAATGCCGAAGTCAACACGCGCCTTAGAGAAGAAGAAAACGGAGTTCAAGTAGCCGCAAGCAACGTCTGGAAGACAAAAGTATTCATACCAATAGTATAAGATTTCTCTACCTTAACTGGAACAGGAATTGGAGGCTGGAACAATATCGACCGAGGAACTTTCGGTGGGATAGTAGCTGTGATAGGAGGCGGTGGCGCTTCGATTAAGTGTCTTCCTGGTATAACCTAAATGGGTGAAAACAGAATTAAAGATGCTTAAGTCGAAGAAATACATTTTATACAATTACAAATGTCGCTTAAGGCAAAATTGCAGTCAATGGGAAAGAAGTGCAAAACAAAAAGGGTAACGCAGCATTTCTTCTCTACAGAATTACCACTTTGCTCTGGATGGGCGGTAAGTACACTTAACCACTCTGGTATTTTGTTAGGCTTTCCTGGTGCCGGAACCTATATACATATCAGTCGTATAATGCTGTTGAGTGGTATACCATGGAATATTCCACGAGTCACTTATATGTGCTTGGTATACGCACTAACCTTACCTCTACTACAGTTGACTCCTGATAACTCGAATCTTCAAGGGAAACCTGACAGGTTCGAGTTATCGGGAGATGGGAGCAAATGACCGGAGATTATAGGCATTTGATGTGACAACATGTTTAGTCAGGTTCAGTGCGAAGCAAGAGTAACTAAAACCGAAAGATATTTGCTAACAAAAAAAGTAATATAATTTTATAAGAAACTACTGTTCAAGATGCGTAATGCCTAGAAAAAGAACACTACCGTCGGATATTGCAGCACCTTCAAGGATACTTGCTGCTAAATTTGACGCAATTCAGCTAAAACTAAATTGAATTTTTGGAACATCAGTCACGTTGGAAAAGTGGTTCGAGTTATTAAGGGTAAAATTATAGAGAATTTGCCCCGAAAGGAAAAAAAAATAGATCACTTCAAGTTCGCGGGAGATTCGAGATATCGAGGGCTCGAGTTACTGAGTTACTGAGTTACAGTCAATGCAAGGACCAACTCCAGGAAAATCAATTGAGTTAGCGTGAGGTTTAAGTTCTAGACGGTTCGAGTTATAGGGAGTCAACTGTACTTTATGTTATGCCATAGGGAATTGACAGGCCCATACAATTAATGCGGCATACGCCCAGTGCAGGAATGGAAGGCTGAGTGAAATACCAACGAATATCCGACATTCTGATTGGCTACATTTCAAAGTGGCATGGTACAAAGGTGAACGCAAAAAGACAAGAGTTTTTAATGAGATAAAGCAGAGACCATTGCATTCAACGTGATAATTATATGCACTCCGAGACAAAATCATCACCACGAGTAACTTTGGTGCACGTAATTCATTTTTCTGTGCAAAAGTGAAGGATGGGGTCACACGGGCCAAACATAACGGGGTATACACTGTGCCATACCACGGATTCTCCAGGAAGCGATGATAGACCTTCGGTCATCATTGGTACGCTGTGAAATGACGGTGGGGGCAGCTTCTTTATGTCCACTTGGGTCTTTAGCTATAAGAATGAAACAAAGAATCTTGGTCGTTAATATAGAGCAACGCTAAGAGTTTGTCGGCACAATTGTGCATGCCAGTAGTATTCAAGGGGTAAATTACGTTTGAGACTGACCAGTAAGGCGTAGTATTCAATACCGAAGCGTGAGCGAGACATAAGCACAAACACAATCATAAACGAAACAGTGAGTCCAACAAAATATGCTGAAATTGCAGTCACGAGTTTGCATAACTACTTAAGAAATTTCTGACACTAACTTTCTGTGAATGTCAAACAAAGTCAGTGTCAGAAATTTCTCAAGTAATTATGGTCCAACAAGTTCAACAAGTTCAGGCTTCTTTACGCAATTGTACAAATTGCGACCACGACTGCGAAGATCATTCTTCACATATGGTTTCCTTCATATGCATCATTCACGTACATATCTTTCACGGGAACATATGAACCCAAAATTGACCTGCTCCCAACGTCAGTGCCTTCATAGCTAAGTTGGTAGAGCATCGCACCGAAATTTCGAGGTGACGGGTTCAAGCCCCGTTGAAGTCCTAAATTTTTTTCAGGCTTCTTTACGCAATT
>OX419343.1:9167267-9279767 GCA_948470475.1 Galaxea fascicularis | reverse complement strand
GGACTGGGAATATCACTCAGCTACTTGGAGCATAAACCCCAGCTACTTCCATAGAAAAACAATGTTAACAGATGACAAAGTTTGAATATTTATTGAGGAGCTCACGGCTACTGTTTTTCATATACCTGCCTATCTGAAAACCTATCTGAGACAGCCCTGATAGTCACTACAGAAATAATGTATCATGGCTGGCTACACGAACCTTGTCAACTCAGCAATATGACGTGGTCAAAACTACTACACTCGAACAGGACCCACCAAACTACAAAATAGATGGTGGTGTCTGCCTGCACCCCCCTTGCTTAACATCAAAAGATGGTGTCTTTATCGCACAGCCACCCCTCTATCCAGCAGTAAAAAAACACAGTGAGATTCAAACCTCACTTTTCTTGCTTGTCTAGTAATACTGACTCTTGCTAGCTGAATATTCCTGTGTGAAGTTGAGTCAACTCAAATTTAAAAGCCAATAAAATTTTTGTCGGTAATGCTCATGAGATAGGTGGTGTCTTCCATAACCCCCCTACCCCAAACAAGGTGGGTACTGTTCAAGTATAGTAGTTTTGACCAGTTCCCTAAGATGTCCTGATTTTCACTTAATCACTGACACCTCATAACAGTGTCTAAAAACTAACCCTTTTATAGTAAATAATATTTAATATGACTGACAAATGAAAACATTAAGTTACAAAATATTCAGATTAAGTCATCACTGCCTGATGAGACAAACCTTTCAGTAGCAGCAACTTGACTTGATAATACAACCTCCGGTTGACTTGAAAGTCGGTTTACTCTTACACGAGATGAGCAGGTTTTCATTGTTCCCGGCAGATTTTCCCCACTTTTTGACCTCACCAATGGCTTACCAGAGTACCCTGCACAAGAATGCACAGTAAGAATGCCTACACATGTACAAACCCTGGTTATCTCCATCAAGCAGACACCAACCCTCAGGCTTAGCAATAAATTTCCCCACCACACTCCACACTTATAACCTCCTATAACTAGACACCCCTTGTAAGCAGTAAACCTCTAGGCTGCAATAATTTCCCTAGGTTAGTCAGGCCTAAAAGTAATGAAATGTGAAGCCTGTGGGGGGGGGGGGGGGGGTGGCTTAGAGTGACAAGAGTACCTCACACGAAATAATTCATGTGTCTAGGTAAGTTGAAAGCCATACATTGGGCACGCTGAAAGTAAAGCAATCCCACTCCCCACTCCATTCTGGGGGGGGGGGGGGAGGTCATGCTACCAGAGCTAAATACAGCACACAGCACCAGTCCTCAATAAGCTGTAAGCCTTTGATGTACAGCACCTCCCATGTACTATTTATACATTATATGGTATTCTCAAGTCACTTACTTTCAAGCATCAAGACACTAGTTGTTCTAGACTAGTTATTCAGTCAAATTCAAAACAAAGACAGCCATTCCAGCTACTAACACTAAGGGCCCTTACCATTAGTCAGAACTGGCCGGCCAGGCCAGGCCATTTGTAAAGAGACTTCCACTATTAATAAGAACTGTCCAAACATATCAGTTTATTTCTACAAAGTATGGATAACAGGAACGTTTTTTTAGCAAAACTCTCCAAAAAAGCCAATAAATTTTCATTTTCAAAATAACCGGTCTGCCTGGCCAGCTCTGACAAATAGAAAGCGCCCTAAGACTATTTACTTCTTTACATGTACTGTACGATTTTACATGTATTCCATTCATTTTATATTTTTCTAACAAACTAAGGGCTAATCCTCACAACCAGTGTGTGCTACCGGTGCGTGCGCCCTTAGTGCACATATCGAGAGACTAAAAGGTGGCAGGGTACGCCTTTGCAGTACTTGTCAGCCACATCCCAGAGTCGTTACACTTAGGCATCAGCTGATTGCAAAGATACAGAAAGCTAGAGGCTGCTAACGGCGTTTCACACGACTCGTTATGATTCGATTTTTCTTTTTCTGTTAGATTTAGGTTCATTATACTTTTGCTCATACCAGTTAGAGTTCTCAGATGTTGTATACTCCTCCAAAATCTGCACCTGGAAGTAAAAAATATACGAAATCCACAAGAAGAACGAAATAGTAACACGTCCGCCATTTTGGATTCTGGAAGACACAAGTGTTGTATGGGTAATATTTTTCCCGCTCAGGGGTCATGTCGGAGTTTTTGGGGGTGGGGGTGAACATCTTCGGGTGTCTTCGTGGGTGGAATGAGTTCGATCAACTTGTTTATCTTGTGTCGCGACAAAACCAAATTTTTAATGGCTTGTACAATGCAAATCAAAACAGGGTAAATGCCTTTAATCCTTTTAACAAGCTCTAAATACACAAGATTCTCCACTCGCCGTGTTATCTCGTTCGCTGTGTTCCTGTGTTGAACTCACCGTATTTTTTTCGATCAGTGTTCAGTAACGCAAACAAACACCGGGACGTGTAATTGAAATGACGAAAATTAATCACAACCTCGTGACCTCAAATTCTACAAAATTATCAAACAGTGCTATGGTTAGGCATGTTCGAGTCGACTGAATCTTGCACATCAGTATCTGCTTTAGTTTTCACTTGCTAAAAATCGATGATTTCTCTGTGAATTCAGGAACATTTCGTGAAACACGTTAAAGTTTTATTCGTTTTATATACGTCACCTTGGAAACTCCGAGTGACTGATTCATAATAAGCAGCATGGCGGACAATGTGAAGGTGGCGGTTCGTGTTCGACCATTTATATCCTTTTGCAGTTTAGTTTCAGTTTCACATGACATTTGTGCATGTGTCAACGCAAATTTGGGTTACTGTTGGTGCCGTAATGTACTTAAGATTATATATGTTTGTGTGCACTTTCATTTGAAGTCCGTTCCGGTACTCGAATTAAGCTT
Organism: Galaxea fascicularis; assembly: GCA_948470475.1. Lineage (NCBI taxonomy): Eukaryota > Metazoa > Cnidaria > Anthozoa > Scleractinia > Euphylliidae > Galaxea > Galaxea fascicularis. Next base: position 9,276,902 of record OX419343.1, on the reverse strand, counting down.
AAATATTTGCCGCAGGAGATGCCATATTGTTTTCAGCTGTGTTTTGGAGTTTTGGACGATAAAACAATTCAGATGGAGTCTTACAAAGGAAACACAAAATAATGTAGACCAGGTTCATTTTATCGACTGGATAATGTTTCTATATCAAATTAAAAGAGACGACTGGACTAATTGGAGGAATTCATGATGAACACTAATTACTCTTCCATGAAGTAGTTGTAGTCCGAACTGAAGGGACTGTCAACTCAGTTTAACATTCCAATGGTCTCTGAATTCTTAATTTTTTGTTTTTTATCTTTATTTGTTGTAGCACTTAAGAAGCCTGAAAAAGGCATGGACTCTCCATGTAGACTATAAATTCAGCTTATATTTATCTGGGTTTGTTACAGACCTGAGTAGACCTGCAGCTGCATGTGCAGTTTAATAATTACACCCAATTTGAAATCACTCATCATTCATGAAATCTGATTGGCTCCCTAACAGTGCAATTTATTCCCAAATTGCACCAGTTTGTGCTCTAAATCACATCCTTTTTTTCAATCCCATCAAAATTCAAACCTGGTTTTCCTGAAGTGAAGATTATAAATTATAAATTATTAATATATTGACAAAAAAACTGTGTGATTTCAAAATGGGTCTGAACTTCGTGTCGTGCAATTTTGGTCTAAAATCATACTTGTGATTTCAAACCGAACTCATGCTGCGCGCTCGTTCAATTTTGAAATCACGCGTATGATTTCAGACCAAATTGCACTCCACTTAGTTCAATTACCATTATTAACTTAACAGTAATTTGAGTTTAGCCAGGGAATCATCAGCAACTGGCTTCATCAAAACTTAACTTCCTTGACCTTTAACACAACTCTCGCGAGAAAGCTCGTAATGCAGTGCTAATTATTAAGATGGAGGGCAACAGTACTTACATCACAGACCCTGCTGCACTTGACCAGGAACCAAAGAAATTTGCTTTTGATTATAGCTATTGGTCGCATGATGGATTCAATGAACGTGATGATGGTTACCTAGAGCCTGCAAATAGCACCTATGCTGACCAGGTAAAACAAAGATCACACTAAAATCACCAGGACAGCTGTAACATATTAGCAGTTTGGTGCAGTTATGCTGTCATAGTGTTAACTAGTGGACCCTACACATGGCTTGGTTATCAGTAATTTTGGCTTAATGTTCAAAAAAATTATGCACTCACTGCAAAAAGGAAGATCGGATATGAGTATATACCACACAAGTGAATAGTGCTTTTTGCACATTCTGATTGGTTAACTTGGAGGTGACTAGCAAAGTACTATTCACCTTCAAGCAGCCAAAGAGAAACCAACTGACTTTCCATTTCAGTTTCCTAAGAGGAAATTGTTTGAATACATGCTAGTTATTCAGCCTGTGTGGTATAATGTACTAAAATTCACCTCCACTTTGATGAATAATAATTGTTAAATATTGTTATGTACATGCAGTATTAAATGATAGTGCAATTAAAATGTACAAACTGACTATGTACGTGTAGATGCATGACTGTGCACTATAAAATTTATAGTGAAGTGACATTCTGTGCTCTTCATTGACTGCATGTGATGGGCATAAAAGCACAGAATTATGACTAATTAATTCAAATAATTGTCACTCTTGTTTGGCTGGACTTTCTTTAAATTTCAGCCTGAGTGCATTAGAAATGGGTTTGTTTACTTGTTTTTTTCAAATATTTAATGGTTACTGGTAGACTATAGGCAATTTGCATTGAAAATTGTCTAGCAATGTAACACAGCCTAAAATAAACATTTTTGCAATTTTTCAATGCTGTCTTTGTTACAAGAAAAAGAAGTCGGCTTTACTTTTTGCTATACTTCTCACAGTACATGCTGCAATAAATTAACTGTTAAAGCATAAATGTGTTAGGGTTTTACTTAAGGTAGTGTTTTGTGCAACTTTTTGCACAATGGTTCAACAAAATTGTGAGACAAATTGTATGTTTTGACTAGTTTAAATGTAATAGCACACTATCATGTTGGACTATTAAGAAGATAGGGGATACAGGGGACAAGAAAAGTTTGCATTAAGTCAGGAAAATCTGTAAAGCCCCTCAATTTCGAGGCAAATCATGGAATTTTATCTTGGCTCATAGCCATGATTATTGTTTTGTTATATAATGTTAATTTTTTTGTTGGTAGCGGTGAGATTCTCTTAAAAGACCATCTACAAACCAGTTGGTGTCCTCATCATTGCTTTGATATTAAAAAAGGGGTTGTTTTCAAAATGGCTCTCTTCATGAGCAAGTTATTTACAATGTGCTGAACTGATTGAATCTCAGAAACTGGTTTTCGATGATCTTGGCAAAGGAGTGCTAGCTAATGCTTGGAAAGGATACAACTGTTCTCTGTTTGCATATGGCCAAACAGGCTCAGGGAAATCTTACTCCATGGTTGGCTATGGACAAAATAAAGGTAAATGTACATGTATATAACAGATCAACAATACTTATTTTACATAATTATACTACATCCAGGTATAACTTTGTTTGTAGTACAATGATAACTTTACTCAACAAAATAATTATTTTTAGTTAAATAGTGAGCTTACTGCGGCTTTCTCATTTATTTCTTCTCATTCTCAACACCTCAAATTGAATACATTCTTTACAGTAGTACTACAGTGTAGTCTCTCCCTTTTCTCTCCCAGGAATTGTTGTCTTTGTCATGCAGATTTTCTTCCCACATGCTACCCACCCTTCCTCTGTCCTCTCTCTTTCATGTTGTACACAGCTATAGCTGATAAAAAGCTGGTTTCTGCCACTGCATTGTTGTAAGAGAGTTTTAGAGAGTTTTGCTGAAAACTAAGTTGGATGGTACAGCCACTTTACAGTACCACTCAAATGCATATACTTGAAAATTGTCAATTGAGTGTTTCTGCAATATGTCTACACCTTGAAGGACCACATGTATACGCTAAAGTGGACTTCAATTAAGGTTTTACATATCAATGTCAGTATCTGGCAGCTGGGTGGGAATCTTGCCAGATACTGACATTGATCTGTTTTGCTGCAGTTGAAAAAGTGCGGATTGTATCTCATTTTGATGCAATATACATTGATTTGATGTCCCCCTTGCCATGCATGTTGTTTCAGGTATCATTCCAATATTCTGTGAGGAGCTTTTTAATGGAATAGAAGCAAAGAGAAAAGAAGGATCAGAGACAGAATACCAAGTATGTTGACTCCCAGATGCATATTAAACCTATAAGCTCTTTACCATTTTAGTAATGCATGTCAACTGACTCACTCAGCCTTTAGACTAAAGTGACCAGTTTCAATTCAGGTAAAGTGCTTGACGTTTACCAATCCTACGTATTGGTACATTTTATTAAATATACAACAAAACATGTGTCACCTATAATACAATACAGACTATTAGTATATACCATACAGGTAAACAGTGCTTTTCGTGTGTTCTGATTGGTTAACTTGGAGGTGATTAGCAAAGTACTATTCACCTCCGAGCAGAGAAACAAAACGGCCTCCCGTTTCGGTTTCTGAAGAGGAAATTATTTGAATTTAACGCTAGTTATTCAACTTGTGTGGTATATACTAAAACAATTATTCACCTCAGTGTCAGTGAAAGTGGTGGATATTTATCCACCATATTCCATCACTATTCACCTCCACTTCGGTAAATAATTGTTAACTATCGACATATGTAAGTAAGTAAGTAAGTAACCTTTATTTAAACACGATATGAATTAAAGATCAGTAGCTTGTGGGGTCGTGTATATATATAAAGTGTACATAATAAAAAAGTTAATTAAAAATACTAACAATGTATAAAATACAATAAAAGAATCCTATTTACATATTAACCTACTATATAAAAATCAATTATATATAAAATCAGGGTCTCTGCGGCGCACACTTGAGGCGGTAATTGCATCGAATTGAAATTCTCTAACATAATCCCTCGATCTTATGCGATGATACAGGTCTCTTTTACTCAAATGTGGAATATTGTGTTGCTTAAAAGTAACCATGTTCCAGGGCACGGAGCCTTTATGTGCCAAAGAATCTTTCAGGTACCTGGTTTGGAATCTTGGTATCACTAAGCTGTCCTTGCCCCGCAGCGAAAATGGATTTCGTTAATATCAGTCTGAAGAGCTGGTTTACTAGCTTCATGCACCTTACAAACCAGTTGTTAACATCAGTGACATGCAGACAAAGGACAAGTCTACTAGTTTGACTAACAATAGATCTATGGACATTTGATTGAGAAAGGACGGAACAAAAGTCTCGGATCACTGCTTACAGTCTTAACAGTCAATAACATCCCGCTGTTTAACTGGAAAACATCACGCGATTTTATCGACCAATCTGGTCAGCAACTAGGGACTTCATTGCTGTGTTGAAATTACAGAAATTGAAATTACCCACTTGAGTTCGATAATGACGTCCACTCCCGTTGTCGAAACGTCGAGACAACGTCATTTTCTGATCCGGGCTACAGTATGGATAGTGTGTACACTCACGGTCCGGATGATCATGCTTCGCTGAGTTAATACAATTATTGCCCCATTCTTCAAGCCACTTTCAAAGAGAAGAGACCACAACACAAAAGAACGCCCTACTTAATCAGTTGAGGGAACGAATAGAGTGTTGATGTCATGCGAAACAAAAATAACTTCAAATTGGTTGCAAACTTGTGGTCGTTAATGTTAAAAAAGATAATGGACTGCACTTTATTATGTCTCTCAAGTGCGCGCGCTGTGATTGTGATTTGTGGGCCGTATTCTACTGTAGGGCCCGCTAAATCTGAAAGTTTCCTTTCCTGCGCGATCGATTAACCTCAGAGAAATAATAAAATCTTACGAACCTCGTTTTCTCGGTCCATACTGCCAATTACGGATCCTCGTTTTTTTCCCGTTGATTTATGGCCCACTCGCTTCGCGTTTGGGCCATAAGTGAACGGGAAAAAAACTCGGTCTGTAACTTACAGTAAGGACCTCGAACTCGGTTAGTAAGAGGTATGGAAAGTTCATTTTGAAAATAACGAAACTAAATAACAGCGCATTATGCACCACTTTTCACCTGTGAGTACTGATCGAAGGTACTTTAGAACGACGATAATTAATCGTAACTGTGACTACAATTTGTTCTTTTTTTAACATTGTGCAATCAATAGTTCGGCTTCAAGAGAGATATTATTTTCTTTATCGTTGGGTGTTTCTTTGCAGGTTACATTTAGCATGCTTGAAATCTACAATGAACAGGTACAGCCGTCCAGTCCTCACAACTTTATATCATACTTATACTTTATAAGACCGTCAGCTATTAAGAAATAATGTGTGTGACTGAGATAACAAGCGCCTCTCAGTATTCGCGTGTAAAAGAAGCTGTGTAGCGAATGAAATAACCTCTGGTGACCAGGGTAATAGTACGCTTGCGCTCCTGTGGGAATTTGTTTTAGAATGACGAAGAAAAAGATTGAAGAACATTTTAGCAAAATAAGAAACCACTAAAAAATTTTTTAGTCACCTGAACAGACAACGATCTTGCATTTTGATTGTGAGCAAAATTGTAGGTCTTCTAGAATTTAAGAAATCTATAGTGTATTCCATTTTATTACTATTTTGGAATGCAGCCAATTGAAAGTGACCGTTACTTTTAGCCTTTAATGTACGCTTAAAAACACCCTGATAGAAAGTAATGCGTCTGCTAGCTTAATCGCGTTGCTTTTTTGAAGCTGACATTAGAAATATCATAAGACGAAGGAAATCCTACAAACTCTCCATCTGGGCTATTCCGAGCCATTCGAAAGCAAATCGAAGCAAAAACCTAAAATGAATGCTATATGAGGTGGTAAATGAGAAAAATTCTGAGTAATTAAACCTTTTCATCGTGATTGCTACACTGAAGCCAAGTTGGGGGGGGGGGGGGGGGGGTCGATAAGAGTGATTTACAAAACACACATACACAGATAAATAAAAAAAGAGAGTATTATATCCTACTAACATATTGGTTCTATTTTGTTTTCTTGAGGTACGAGATCTATTAAACCCGGCAAGTAACAAGAAAGGAGGGCTAAAAGTGAGGCAACATCCTGCAAAGGGTTTTTATGGTGAGGCAACACTTAACGCGTAAACTGGAGTGGCGGCAATTAAAGCGTTAATCAAAACTAAAACAAGTTCCCAATATTAACACGTGTATTCATCTTTTAGTGCTCACTTATTCTGTATGTTACATGCAGGCGCGTAGCGTGGTCATTTTTTCAAGTACGCACAAGTACATGATCTAGAAACCTGAGTAAACTGAGCGAAAATACTGCGTTCTTCAAAGTTAGAACATGGGATAGCTTTTGTTTTAGTTTTTAGAATTTAATCAAAGTGGTGTTTTCATCACGAAATCTTGGTTGCGTGCAAGTAAAATGTTAAAAATAGAAACAATTGCTAAAAATTTCAAAATTTTCTGTTCACTTCAAGTACGCACGTGCGTATATGTGTATAGGACGCTACGCGCCTGACATGTGGGGAGAATTCAGGGTTGTTCTTAGAAGCCGATTAAGATATTAAAAAGGACAAACAAAAGAAATCTTAGGGGTACCCGCCCACTTAGAATCCTATACTCTTCTATTTCTTCAATGAAAGAAACCCCTGAGAAGTTGTATGAAATTAATGTTAATTCTACTGATCCCTCGTGATCATTTCCTGCATTCTCATGTCCTGTATGCGCGATTAACTAGTAAGATGGTAAGGAGAGGTGAGAGGTCGAATGAGTAATCAACAAAATGTAACACTAAGCTGTCTCGGCCAGACAGGGACTCTCAGCGACTGTTAATTAAATGCACTTATAGTAAGACCTCGGGAACAGCTTTGTTTTCCTGCATAAACCCTTCTGCCATAGAATATACAGCCAATCAGAATACAGGAGCTAACCCGCTGTGTACTCGTCGATATTCCGCCTAGCCTTCCCATCGTGTCCTTCATTGTTTGTGTAGGCATGAATTTTCCATGGCATGGTATAAAATAGTTATGGAAACCTTTTTCGTGATATAGCAGTCAATAGACCTGTTCACGGTTTCCGACACCATCTTGACGGGTAGGCAAACGCTTCCGAAATAACAGTGTCTATATAGAACCTCCGATGTTAAATAATTTGTAAAAGCCTTGAATGTAGAAAAAATTATGAATTGGAAACTGAAGTTACTAACCAAAGGATTTTAAAGTGAAAATCTGAAAAATAATGTCTAATGATTTTTGTCGTCCTTGTAGTGGAGAGCTTAGTAACAGTTCCTGTGAAGGACTATCCCGATATTGATAACCGTATTGAGGAGGGAACACGAAACAGGACAGTCGCGGCTACCAACATGAATGCCACCAGCAGGTACGAATCCAAACATGGTCCATGCTATAGACAGGGGTTTCATTAAGTTTTTAAACAGAAAAGCAATAACTCGTCACAGGCAGTTAAGTATGTTTGGACTTTACTTATTCATCACAAACAAATTACCTTGGTGTGCTCATGACAGGCGGGTAAAACTTTGTTTACAGCCGGCCAATTTGCCTGGTGCCTGGGCCTTAATGAAACCTAAATGTAGAGCAGTTCTCAATAGAGTGTCGAAAGTAATTCACGTTTGCTTTGGATTCGCTTTACTTCGCTTTGCGATTGGTTGACAAACTACCACTTTCTCAGCCAATGAGAACGAAGACCAAAACTAATCGCTAGTTTTCCCGCGCTTGGCGCCGGCTGCATGTAATTTCTTCGAATTCTGATTGGTTCACTGAGCTGTTTGCTTCTGTTGGTATTGATCCGTGTAATAGCTTTGGTTTTGGTTTTCCGACACTCAATTGAAAATCACTCTAAATCTTTACCAACACTGAAATGTAGGTTATACAGCATTACCAGTTTGACAATACAAGGAAATCGAAAGTAATTGTAGTGTAGATCGTTGGAAGCAAGGACAAGTCAAGTTAAACCGTGTTGAAAACGTGTTGGCAAGGTGCATGGTCAATTTGATAGATAAAACTGACAAGCTCTTTAACCCTCTCACCGCCCTTTGACGAGTAAAATCATCTGGCATTGGCCAGAGTAAAATCTATAAAGTGCCCTTGGCGGTGAAATGGTTAACATATCGCCGTGAAGAACAGATGATTAAGTAATTTGCTTCCCTGGAACATTTTAGTCATTTAGTCGTTATTAAGTCGTTGCGTTGTGTTTTGACGTGAGGGGGAAACACCAAGCACTGACGACCACAGCGGTGACGAAAACGTCAATTTTCATTACTGTACTTTTTCGCGATCATTCCTTGCTAATTCGTTAAACTTGTAAAATTACTGTGAGTAAATCAAACCGAGGGAAGACGGAAAACTTCACAACGGTCACGTTCTAGACTGAATATTGAACTTAACTATGTCATTGTCGATATCGGCATCGTCAATATTACTGATATCGATATCGATCTAATTAACGTTATCGTTGTCAATGTCGTTATCGTTTAATTAATGTGTATGTTCAACTGAGGCCTGTAACTCCTGCTTCTTCTCTGTTAAAATTTCCGAGCTTTCGCTGATCCACGGCGTCATCAGGGATAAGACAAATATTCAGCGTAAAGCTCATATGGAATAATGTAACAATCTAACGAGGGAGTATGAAAGTATGAAGTATGAAGGTCTCAGTCCAAATGGACTAGGGAATGAGAGATATGAAATATAAATTAATGGTCGTTAGACGGTCTGCAAATTCGCTGCATTCCTCTCAGGAGTTGAGTTTGTGCTTTCGTGTGTAAAATGCTTCTAATAGCCGTAGATTAACGGGATCGTTTCAGTAGTACAATAGTCTTGATTTTTTGGCATGTAGAGATGTGTTTCTTTACGGGGAAGTTTTCGTTATTGAGGTGTCTTTTACGCGATCATGCATAGAGCGTGTAGTGCTCCCGATGTAGTGTTGATTGCAGTTGTTAATCTGATTTGGTAAACGGCGTTTCTGAGAAGGCACAATTGGGTGTTGGAGAAGGGCTTCGTGGCGTTGTGCGAGAGAGCTCGTCTGAGGGCGTATGGCCTGTGGCCGACACGTACTGGGCGGCCTCTTTTCGGAAAATGTGGTTAATCGTATCTGTAACAAAATTCTCGATTGGGATTGGTTCTGCGCGCGTCTATTTGTCGCGTAATTGGTGTGCGATCACGTGGGTGTCCAATTACAGGTATCCAATTACAACTTTTTGTAATTGGATACCTGTAATTGGACATCTACGCCATTCGCGCGTCAATTACATGCACTTTAATGGCTTCCTCCATGTTTTTCTACTGTTTGTAAGACTCTTCGAACATACAATTACCAATGACTTTTGCACTCAAAGGAGGTTCTCAAAATCTTCTTAATCTAAAAATTGGTTGTTGATACGATTAATTTGTAATTGGACCTCGTGTGATACAATAGGCCGTTTCGTAGTTGCGCAGGGAACTTGGGCGAGTTTTAAATTTGAAATATGAAACATGTCTCTAATTTTGTGACAGCGTCCCCCAAAACCACACAAACTGTATTTTTTTTTACGTTTTCTGTAATATTATTGGCAAGCATATTGATTTTCACCTCAGTTATTTCGAAATAGTAGGTGGATGACGATTTTACAGTTGTCAGAAAACTTAATAATATTTTAAAAAGCTTATATGGGTTTGGGGTACGCAACCTCAAAATTAGAGACGTTTGCATGGATTTTGAACGATGTTTTAAAGTCCATAACTTGGTCTCTGTTCAACTTAAAAGAATCAAACTTGGTCAAACGACCAACCGCAACGGTATGTTTCATTGAATGGTGTCAATTTATCGATTACTTCAAATTTCAAACTCGCCCCAGTTCCCTGCGCAACTCCGAAACGGCCTATTCAGAAAGTAATCATGCTCGTGGTTTCAAATCGGACTCGCCCTGCGCGCTCGTCCGATTTTGAAATTTCTCGCTCGATTACTCCCTGAATTGTACTCCACTCGGTCCAAATACTGTTACTTAACATTTCTGAGATGTAAACGCTTTTCACACATGTCACTTTACATCATTTTGTATAAAAGCTTTACACTGAATACTCATTTCTTATCCCTGATGATGCTGTGAATCGGCGAAATCCCGGAAATTTTAACAGAGAAGAAGTAGTAGTTACAGGCCTCACTTAAAGCTACACATTATAACAAAATGCTTCTGAAGGACAACATCCAAAGATTATTATTGTTATTGTTATTACTACGTATTATCCAGGGAGCTCACTCACCTTGGTGGCCTTCAGTGAGACACTGCAAATGCGATCATATATTATGTTGTTAGAGGACGACAAAGAAATGTGCCAAAATGAAAAAGGAACCTGCACAGACAGTTTTGCTTGTCAGTCCTTTTTTTTTTTTTTACGGCGTCGTTGCTTAAGCTCTCTTTTGGTGTCACTATTCGTAAACAAGGTGCAATTTGCGTTTGCACGACGTGTCTATCACGTTTTGACGGTAGTATACACTGGGTTTAAGAACGTGCATCTTAGCTGCAGTTTTTCTCCACTCTTGAGGTACCAGGGATAATGTTTTGCCCACCACGTGTTTCCAGCAGCCCATCCTAGAATAAATCTTCTTCGGTTCACTTGATCTAAAAAGATGTATTTTATCAAGTGAAGTTTTTTCTGCGTCCTTAGCCGCGCCCACACGATAGTTGCCATAACTTTCATCCAGAAAGGAAAAAATGAGGCTGGTCAAATGATGACAAAAACGTCTATTGTCAACTTGGTTGATCTTGCTGGAAGGTAATGTGCACATTTTCTTTTCTTTAGTACAATTCCTCTTAACCCCATGCACCCGACTGGTAAATCATTGCGTCAATTGCTTTAGATCAAGAAAAGAAAAAACCGAAATTGACAGTTGACAGTCATTACGACTGACATAGCTGTGGCGCTCCAATTCCGGGTGGAATCGGAATTAGATGAAGAAGTGAATTAGACTTAGTATTTAGCCGAAGAATGTCATGTAGTCCTCTAAGTCGCAGAGTACAAAAACACAGTGCGTACTGTGGGCATTTTTAGACCTAGATCCTGTGAGCTGAACTAGATGACTGAAGTCTCGTATTTATACCTGCCTTAGTCGAATTCCAATCCCATACCATTACATTTTATTATAGTGAACGAGCGGAATCAACAGGAGCTACAGGCGACAGGCTGAAGGAAGGTTCAGCCATAAATCAGTCTCTTTCCACTCTTGGTAACTGCATCAAAGGTAATGTGACATGGCGATGGGTTTCGTTTTGCACACAAATTAAACACACATATTACGCTGTGTGGTGGCTGCACCTCTAATATCCGTGGATCTTCATGGGGTGCAACTCTATTGTTTTAGGACTAGATCCCATTGGTTTTTATCCTGTGAGGTCTTACGAACGATCCAGGTCCGTCCATGTACAAAAGAAGGCGTCAGCTTGATTTTCCGTCTGTGTAATAATTACTTTAATTATATGGAGGAGAGTGTTTTACTAGGAACTAAACTACTCGTAGATTCCATACGCCACTTCATCCGGGACCCGAGTGGCGTATTTTCCGTATGTCACCTTTGTGAGTGTCGTATCGTTCAATGACATCACGATTCCCGCCTTTTGCTTTTGTTGAATTGGTTTCTCCCGTCGCGTTTGTTTGGTCTCCATATAATAAAAAAGAACATTACACGTTGGCTCGAAGATATGAATTTTATGTTCGAGTGGCAGGAACAATATCTCACGAGTGAGCGAAGCGAACGAGTGAGATATTGTTCTTGCCACTCGAACATAAAATTCATATCTTCGAGCCAACGTGTATTATCCTCTATCTATGTTCTTTTGTTCAGTTTCTTAAATAGTCAGCAGTACTTTGCGTACTTGAATTTTTAAATACGCTTGTTTCTCAAACCAGCTACGATTTATCATACCACTGATTTAACGAAATTCGTCATGAATGAGTTTTCCAAGCAAAGGTTACAAGCTGCATTTACGAAATGTTAGGTAACGTTGTCGAGAAGAAGCCTATGCAACCAGACTGTATTATCATTTACGATGTAGCTAATTTATCAATAAAAGTACCAAACTCATTGATAATATCTTACAACTTTAATTTGAAAATCACAAGAACATTTATGTAGGTTAGTTTCTTGCTGTACATCCTATGGCGCTGACATTTCGTTTATCATTAGGGATGTAAAGCTACCAATGTAATTTTCCGATATTGTCGTGTAGGCTTGAGGCTTTATAATCCGACAGCGTTAATTGAAACAGCTGAATACGTATTACAAACTATAGTACGCTTTCATTTAGAGCGGTTTAGTAATTCGCGTTTGCTTTGGTTTTGTTTTACTTCGCCCTATGATTGGTTGAAAAAATCGCGCCACTTTCTCAACCAATGAGAAGCAGGACCAAAACCAATCGCAAGTTGCACGCGCGTATTTTCCCGCGCTTTGCACCGGTTGCATGCAATTACTTCAAATTCTGATTGGTTCATTGAGCTGTCTGCGTCTGTTGGGATTGTTCAGTATTGAACCACTATATCAGTAACGCACGCCATACATTGATCCATTGTGTGGGTTTACAAAGTGATTTTAGCAATTAAAGCATGATTCATGATTAAGGTGCAGCCATGCCACATGTTTGACGTATTTGAGATATTACATTTGCGTAGTTCGTTCACTTCGTTCAAGTCTGCTGTCCATAAAGTGTGTGTTCTTTCTTTTAGGGCTGGCTGATCTTTCGATGGGAAAGAAGGGAGCACTAGGTAAGATTAATCTGCTTATAATATTGTAACTGAGTTTTTTCAATGCATTCATTTAAAATCAAGTCACGGTAAATGTCGGGTGGAGATGCCTTGTTTATAACTGACGTGTCATTACCGGATGCCTTAAGAGAAAGCTAAAGTTCCCATTCCCTCTATGCCTTATTTCTTTAATCAAATTTGTTGGGACAGGTTTGTTTCTCCCTCTACTCCCTTGCGATGTTAAATTCTGACGGCATCTCAAATCTTTGGGTAGTCCATGGATGGTTCAAAATATTTCAAAATTTCCTCGGGAAAACAAGGGGGTAAGGGTGAGGAGGATTCGAGAAAGGAACAAACGAAAAAAAAGGGGCACTATGGAAAGGATAGAAATATGCAAAGTCTAGTTAGCACGAATTTGAATCTGAATGGGAAGAGTTCAAAGGTCTTACGACCCGCTTTGCAATTCTAGTACTTGTGAGTGAGATTGAGTGAGAGTGAGTGAGTGACATTTAGAGTGGTCCTTGAATAACTATTCAGTTTTCTTACTTCGCAAACACAGTCTTGAGATTAGGAATCCACAAAGGTCTCTTCAAGTTTGTTCCTCACGTACTAAAAAAAATTGTCACTTTGTATTGTTTGTTCTGTTGCAGTACCTTTCCGTGATTCGGTCCTCACCAAGCTCTTAAAAAATGCATTGGGTGGGAATAGCAAGACGATTATGGTAAGAACTTGAATTCTCGCAGAGAAGAAACAAGTTAGCTCTCCTTTTTCCTTTCTTAGAAACAGAGTCTTTTCTCGTCCAGATGTCAGATCTCTCGTTCAGAAAGCAGACACAATTGTGTTCCTTCATTACACGAATGCTCGCTCGTTTAAATCTTTAACTTATACTTATTGTCCAGACAGGTGATGAGAATAGACAAACGTATCAGGTTGTTGTCTTGGTGTAGCCCCAAATTCTCTTAACTAATATACAAGGAACTATATAGCAGCTAGAAAGGAGAATTAATAATCAGATCTTAGGAGTTAAAGGGTTAAGCGTCTTTTCTGTTGTCTCTTGTTTCTGTGCTTATTGACTTGTTTTTAACCAATCACAGGCTTTGTTGATGAATAAGTAATAAATTATTATTATTATTATTATGAATATCAACTGAAAACTGAAATGAAAGACTTAGGGCGCGTTTTTTTAGTCACAATTCTGGAATGAGAATGGCCAGAATGGAAAATATGCGCGTTTTTCTATTCCGCATTCCTATTCCGGAATGGACAGAACGCCATTCGATCCATTCTGCTCCCTGGGGCAGAATGAACAGAATGCTGCGAATGAAAATCCAAGCATTCCGTACCAACCATTCTTATTCCAGAACTGTGGATAAAATAACGCGCGCTTACACGAAGCCACTGTAACTGAACTGTAACAAACAGCCTGTAAGTGTCGGTCACGTCGCCGTTTGGTGTTTGCTCTTGATCAGTCTTGCTTTTTTTACTTTCAATCCCAACCAAACAATGAAAATTTCGTAGTCATAATGGTTCCTTTTTTTTTTTCAATTTTCAATAAAGATTGCAGCCTATACCCAAAAAATTATTGACAGCCCTGTTACTTGACAAATCATAGGCACTGAACGCACCAATAAATTGAGTGATTTATCAGTAATTCTGTTGAATACAGATTGCAGCCCTCAGTCCTGCTGATATAAACTTTGAGGAGACATTATCCACTCTGCGTTTTGGTGAGATAATCTTGTTGCTTTGTATTTGTACTCTTTATTTAACGGCCAGCCTTCGCGCATTCCTTCCTTGAAGTGTTACGCCTTCTAGGGAGGTTTTGACAGCTTTGACAGCATAAAGACATCGGAAACGAAGGAATCTTGGTCACTTGAAACTGTCTACTTTTTCGTCTGCTAGTTACCACTGTGCAGCTGGTGTTAAGAATGTCAGGTGATGTTGGATAGTTGAAAAACCACTGCAAGAATGACGGCAATATTCAATTCAATTCAAGTCATTTCAATAATATATATTTATTATTCATTCAAAATATTTCCCCGTTTCTGATTGGCTAAAACCACACGCATAATTCACCATAACCAGCTGCTGATCACCAAATTTTGAAAGAAACTTCGTCATATTGAATCAATGTCGTCAAAAGTGCAGCCCGCTGCAGATTCTTGAACCGATGACGTCAAAATGACGTCAAAAGTGCAACCCGCTGCAAATTATTGAACCGTTGACCGAAAAAAGCTGGGGACGAGATTGTGTTATTTTTGTTGAGCAGAAAAATGGCTGCGAGTAGGTTTAGAAGTTTGAGCGAAGAAAATATTGAAAATATTTTGAATTCGGCTTTCGTAGAATATGAAGAATTCTGCAGATCTCGGAGGATGTTATCCACCTCGGCCTTCGGCCTTGGTGGATAACACCCTCCTCGACCTATGAGCGAAGAAAATATTGAAAATATTTTGAATGAATAATAAAGCAATTATTGAATTCGGCTTTCGTAGAATATGAAGAATTCTGCAGATCTCGGGAGATGTTATCCACCTCAGCCTTCGGGACAGAGGGACAGAGTGCCTTGTGACGCATATCGTTGTCGATAAGAGTACAGACAACGCTAAACCACATTCGATTTGTTAAGAATAACAGCTTCCTTCGACAGTCTTCTGACAAACTTGGAAATTATCGGTTTCGGTGTTCTCGCTGTTGCATTCCTCTGCGGCACGCGATGTGCAATGTCTATATCGTGAAGAGAAATATCGGCTCCCATATCAGAGAATAATTTGACGCATAAACCACTTAGCTCGGGCATCACAACGATCTTTTCATTGTATTGATAGCTATATTCACATATACTATCAATTCCCTTTCCGAGTTCGTCCACTCTGGTGCTGATTTCAGCAAGCCAAGTACCAAGGCGCTTCAGTTCCCTACTCACATCTGCTTGGAAGGTTTGAAACTCGTCATGTGCATCACTGTAGAACTGCAAAACAGTTTCCGTTAATCGTGTACTACGGTCCGGAGAGCTATAGAATGTTCAGTGACATGTTCTTTCAGCTTACGAATCTCTTCGGACAGTGCATTGACTTGCTCTCTAAGCTCTTGGTTTTTTTTTTTTACTTCAGAGTAGCATTGTTCTCAGGCATGATAAATGTTAGTGTTACCGGTACGTAAATGTGTATACTTTTAAAGCTATACCCTAAAAGGAAAACGAAATAACGTAGAAAAGTTTTGAAATTTGCCGGAGCGCTGTTTCACACTGCCATCTTGGTCGTTATTTTGATTACCTATTAACCAAAAACGAAAACAAACAACGAAAATAAAACAGCTGGTGAAATCCCAGTGCTGGATGTCAATCAAAGTTAAATGGCGAAAGAGTTCGTCCATCACTTCACAGTGTCCAATATAAAGGCTAAACGTTCTTTATCACCATCTGGTATATTTTGGCACGGTGACAAATGGCCCTCCCTCATTCATTCAATCGTCCGTTCCTTAATTTATTTTGTATTTTTATTCAGCTGATCGAGCCAAGGCGATCAAAACCAAAGCTGTCGTTAATGAAAGCCCGACCGAGAAGTTGATCCGGGAACTGCGAGAAGAAAATCAGAGACTGCTGGATCAGCTGAAGAATGCCGGCCAACCCATCATGATACCAGGAGAACCAGGAGAGCCACAGATGGTTGGAGTATCAGAAGATGGTAGAGTGTTACACTGTATTCAATCAATCATTCATTTATTGATATATCAGTCGTCCGTCCATCTATCCAACCATTTATATTCCACCAAGCCATCCATCCACCCGTTTATCCTTCCCTCCGTCCCAGTTCCGTCCATCCATCTAGCAGTTCGTTTTTCCTTCCGTCCATGCTTCCGTTTTTCTATTCGTTTCTTTTTGCATCAGTGCTCCACTGTTTTTTTTTTTCCTTTACTTTCTTATAGATTCTCGATCCCTCATAGAGTTTGACTGTTCATTTTTCATTCTCGATACAAATCCTCTTTTCATTTTCAGAGGTGAACGAAATGAAAAAAGAAATGGAACAACAGGTTAGGTTACTATTAATTCTGGTCACTGATAACTGGAGCATTTTCTCGTGACTGTTTAAAGTTGCATTAGGAATAGGGGTATATATTTTAGAATAAAGAAGTTGTATATATGATTTTGCAATTCTTATACAGCAGTACATTTTTGTGTTGTTCTCCACCCACGCCGAAAGAAGACATGTTTTTATAACACTTTTATATAACCGTTGGTACGAAATAGTAGAACTTTGGAAGTTACTGGAAAACCTTCACTGAAGGTTTTCATGTTGTGTGTTTTGTTGTGGTTTTCAATTCCAAAACCCTTTAGTTTAGGTAAACTGCTCACATTCTTTTGATGCCAAGTTTTGACTTTGCGTATTACAGTTGTTACAAAATCAGCGGGAAATGGAGGAGATGAAAAAGTCGTGGCAGGAGAGACTAGCAGAACAAGGGGCTGCTAACAAGGTGAGTCATTTTATTAAGCCGAGTTTAGGTTGGGTGGGTGTTTTTGATAAAAGCGTTGTGAAGCAACACACACTTTCGAATCTCGATGCAGGCTAGGGAAGATCAAGAGAGAAAGGAGAAAGAAATGCAGAAAACCACTCCACACTTTTGGAATCTTAACGAAGATCCACAACTATCGGGGAAAGTTCGGCACTTTATTAAAGCAGGTAATTATTTTTTGTCGTTAGTTATATTGTTGTAAGAAAATGGTATGTGTTTGAATTTAAAGGAATTCCCGTAGCAAATTCTGTCGTTTACCTCAGATGTGTCTGAGTAGTACCTTGATTCGATATCAATTGTGCCAAAAATGAAATGGCTACGTCGATTTACATGTTACACAACGGTGTTTTACATTCAACCAATTGACAACGAAATATGACTCGAGCTTCCTGTGTATCAACAAGTGATCTGGAATGTTACAAACTACTTTTTTAATTTGATTTTACAAGATACGTACACCGAGAGGAGTGTACCCCTTATTTTATGTTCTTTTACTTTTGTAGTTAATTTAAAACATCGTTTCTTTACCGCCCAGCCTTAAGATGACGAAGGCAGTCAGGGTGTTTAAGACGTTCTTGGGTGCTTATTGCAGGGCAAACAAAGATTGGAAACAGGAAAGCAGATCCTAAACCAGACATCATACTGAGTGGCCTGAGGTAACGTGATTTATCATGTTGGACGTTTGTTTTGTTTGTAGTCCATCTTATGTCAATTGGAGGACGTGGCGTGGACATCATTTGCACAGACTTTAAGACTCTCTCTCCATGAAAATTTATTTTCGCAGCATCCTGACAAATCACGCCACGGTGACGCATAAAGGCAAAGTTATTACAATTGTGGCGCATCCTGATGCTAAAGTGATGGTTAATGGTAAACCCGCCCAAGACGAAACAGAAATCCACCACAATGACAGGTACATAAATTGTTTTAAAAGACGCGCTGTTGTTTTCGAAACCTAATAAGTATCCTTGGTAAACTCACTCTCCTCCGAAAGTGGCGGTCTTCATGAATTTGGAACTGACAAACAGTGGCCAAACAGTTAGTGTTAACGCTTCCTTCAGAGGAATGATGAATTTTGATGCACCATTTCAGAGGTCACCGTCTGTACTGTGAGGGATGAATCCTAAGAAACGTTTACCATTGAGTTCCGGATTATGATTAAGACTTGGAATCCAGTAACTGGAATCTTGGATCCCCATGGTGGGATCTGGATTAGAGTAGTCGTTCGAATCCTGTATTTAGAATCTATGTAATTCGGAATCCAAGGGCCCTGCTAGATTGTGTTACAGATGGTTAAACCAAGGTTCAATCGTAAATACTTAACACAATTTAAATAGTCACTGAGGTTGGGATCAGTTAAGAGCCGGTCTGGAACACATGGAATCTAGTCGCTGGAATCTGGAATCCTCTTGATGGAATTTGGAATGTAGGCTTTGGATTCCTATAACCTGGAATACGTGTAACCTTATATATTGATTCACCAAAGCCAGAACTTTAGTAACAGTGGAGTCTCCCCATACGACCACCTTATCACGACCACTTTTTTGTGACACGAACTGCAAAAGCCCACCCGTTAGTATGACGAACTTTTCAGTCATGGCCCGATGGTGGTCGCATTAACGAGGTTCCACTCTACTCAATTAAAACCAAGAAATGCCTTCTTGAACCAGAAATTAGGACTGAAATAGTTATAGAAACTGACCATGCACTTTTTGTCCGCAGATTGATGTTTGGATCAAGTAGTTTGTATGTGTTGCACCACCCGAAGGAGTTTGAGATAAAGAAGAGGAATGGCGTCCACTTGGAAGAAATTACTTATGACTTAGCACAGGAGGAGATAGCTGCCAACTCAGGGTTTGACATGGCCAAAGGCACTGGCCAAACAAAAAGTGAGTCCTATAGAGCGCTCTTTGAAACCGTAAAAAGCCAGATTTTCCTCGCAAAGGAGCTCACTTGTCAAACCTCGGGGTTTGACATGGCCAAAGGTACTGGCCACACAAAAAGTGAGTCCTATAGAGCGCTCTTTGAAACCGTAAAAAGCCAGATTTTCCTCGCAAAGGAGCTCACTTGTCAAACCTCGGGGTTTGACATGGCCAAAGGCACTGGCCTCACAAAAAGTGAGTCCTATAGAGTGCTCTTTGAAACCGTAAAAAGCCAGATTTTCCTCGCAAAGGAGCTCACTTGTTGCGTACATTTTATGTTGGGAGGATTTATTGATGGGATATTTGTACTGGTGTGGCGTGTTGGATGTATTAGTGATTGTTGAAAAAGTGGGTTGGATCACAGCAGAAAACGTTATTTTCGAGTTAGCACAACGGCTAAAAGAGAAACTGCTATTCTATTTTATAGTGTTACTCGACTCTTTTTTTATTCAAAACCAGAAATCAGGTGAAAGAAACTAGAAATAATGCGATTCTTTCGACTCTTCCGGTGGTTCGTTCAGAACCTGCGTTGCGTATTATTTTCAGGAGTTTTTCAGACTGGTCGAATACTCGTAAGAGCATTCCATTCATTCTCGTTCGACAGGAGGGTGGACAAAATGAACAGAATTGACAGAATGAGAAAGGTTTGGCTGGAAAATTGTTCATCCGTCCGTTCTTTCGTTCTAGTTTAGCAGGAGCCAGTATAGCTGTAAGACGAATACAAGTTCTAACTTAACTGTTGTCATTTCAGATGATATGATTTTACAAGAAGATCTGGTTCAGATGTTACCCATGATAGGTGAAACGAATGCCATGGCAGAAGAACTTGGCAAAAAGGTTAGTTATCGATACTTTGCAATGGTATATTGCAATGGCAGGAGTAGTAGTTACTCTACCGCGTAGAAGGGGCACCTTTCTTTAAATATCAATAGATAGTTTCCGCGTACATGGAAAATGATATTTCATGCAGCTTGTTTTTTTCTGTTTAGACTCCGCAGAAAGCGCCGTCGACGTCCTCGTCGTTAAACGCACTTGTTTTGTTTTGTTTGTTTTGTGTTTTGTTTTTTTTAGACACATTTTACGAAACAACCTTGCGTAGTTACCTCATGAGTTTTTTGTTCTTTTGCAGGTAAAGTTTGAAGTTATGTTGGTCTCACCACAAGCGCGTGGGCTCAAGGAAGGGAGAACAGAGGTATGTGTATGTGCAACAAGGTAAAAAGGGACATCGTATGTGAGACCCCTCTTAATTGAAGGTCTCTGAGTTGCGTTACCCAAATGAATTATACGTGTTTTATCTTAGGTGAAAGTTAAAATGAAAAGTTCGGAAGATGATGCGGAATGGATCTGGGACAGGAATAAATTCCTCAACAGGAAGTTTCTTATGCAGGAAATGTACCAGAACTACGTGGACGGAGATGATTGGGATGTCCCTGAGGTTAGTACATGGCTTCATAGCTATTAGGCGGTTGAGGGGTGGTGCGTATTGGTTCGCGCATTGGCCCTTTAATCACACTGCATGTCTTCTGTGTTTTCCATTATTTTCGCCACTCCTCATTTCTTTCGAATGACCCACTCAAGTGTTTATCGTAAAATTGCGAAAATGTTCTTAGTGTTGATGTTCGATCGATGGACCAAAAAAGCTGGAAATAGCAATGAATGAATGAATGAATGAATAAGCAAGCAGCATAGGGATGGGTTAGTTTTCCATCGAAGAGGGGCAAATGTGTTGCTGGTGGCATCACTTGAAACTCCAAAAAACAGGATTAAATAGCCGTACGTTTGTGCCTTTGAACTCGTGTCGACTTAATCCTTTACTTGTAGCGCTTTACTATAAATTTCCGTAGCAGTTGCACCAGCTCGATGTAATCTGTGACATATCGTTAACGCTAGAGACAATATCAACGGAGTTGTAACTCGGTTGACACCTCTTGTTGAAATTTATTGACAGGAAAGAGATCCCTTCTGGGAGCCTTATGATGCGGAGGTGTTGATCGGTTCAGCGCATATGTACCTTCAAAGTTTAGCGTACATGGTAGGGCTTGAACACTTTGCTAAACTAGGATATCCGCCCGTGTAGAATGTGATCCACTTTTTATTCTCCAAGCTTATCTTGACAGAACGATGATATTCTAATGCGGAAAATTTGTCTTTGGATTTTAGTCTAACATTTTCGAGAACTGTTAAGTTCTTGAAAATGGTAGGAATTCCTGGAAAACCTTAGAAATCTGTAAACTCAAGTGATTAATTTTTTCTTGAAAGACATTGCGGAGCAGCCGGGTGGAAAAAAATTGTGAGGCTTGGAAAAGCCCTGGAAATTTGGTCCTGAAAAAGGGTATGTACCCTGCAAGTAACTCGGGGTCGAAGAGAAATTTGTAAGTAATTCCCCTCTTAATCAGTAATTCTTACTGGCGTCCTCTTAAATCTAATTCTCACCACATGCACTGCGTACGTCACAGCGTTAATGCTGGAAACCAGTGTCAGCCACCTTAAGTTGATCAAATGACTGCGAGCACCACAGTTGTTTCATTCGCGATTCATGTATCGTATATTGTATATTCCATATGCTTATGTTTCATTTAAAGTACTTCGAAGATGTCTGCAGTTACAATTTGGAATCTAAAGAATTCTTGTCTTTATTGCCACAGATTGAGGTAGAGGAGAGTCTAGCAGTTAACGACCATAAAGGGAATGAACACGGTCTTCTCCAGGTGAGTACACTGTCAGCCAGTAGTAGCCAAGTGTCTCGTATTTTGAAGGGTTGGAGGGTAATAACCTCACGGCCAGACAAGCGGCCATCCTGTAATGGGAACATTACTGAAACATTTCCACCTCAACTGTAAACAATTAAGTATAAATTCAATCAGCTAAAATCGAAATACTAATCGAATCCACCCATCCACTTGTGTATCCCATTTGCAGGTGATCATCTATCTATGGACACCTTATACTCCCAACTACTCACGTACACACCCAGCCTTCCATCTTACTCATCCGTTCTTTTTATCCATTCACCCGCTCACCCACCCATCCATGCACCCACTCATCCACCTATCCATTCACCCACTAACCCACCTACCATTTACCCGCTCATCCACCTATCCATTCACTCATTCACCCACCTATCCATTCTCCCACTAACCCACCTATCCATTCACCCGCGCTCACCCACCTATCCATCTATCCATGATCTATCACCCAACCATCCGTTCTATTTATCCACCCAACCTTGCTTGCCTGCTAGCTTCCTTCCTTTCCTCCTTGCTTGCTTCAATCATTTTCCTTCTTCTATTTTTTTTTTTTCAAAAGGTCGAGGCATTTCCATGTGATGAAAGGGGAAATGAAGACATTGAGGACTTTGTTGAAACCCCGGAAGAATTGGTACGTACAACAACTTGAATTTTTCTAACGTTTTGCACTCTAAGGGATTACGGAAACAGATATAGTGCTCTTTTTATGCTGATTTGGTGTAGGCATCTTCCTTAGCTGATCAGGTTGCTATATTGTATAACATTTGTTTCCTGGCAGTGTTTACTGAGTGTACAGCAAAAGGCTGTTGCAGGCTCCACAGTTTGTAACTCAATAGTGTTTGAGCGTGACTCATCTGAGTAGCTATCATAACCATATTTGGTCATGCTCAATAACACACAAGAAGCATATGTACTACGGGGTTGTCGTTTTTACAGTGTTGTACAAGTACGTTGCACGTTGGACACTTGGTTTTGGATGTAGCATGCCGTTGGCTTTAGGTTAAATACGTATTTAGTGTTTAAGGATTTTACTGGAACAACAAGGATAACTACACACGCAATTCCCAGACCGAAAGTGGGGACCCTGCCAGGACTGCAATCCGTATCCTTAAACTAGAGATTTCAAATCGACGAAATGGAGCAACACATATTGGAGAGCGAACAGATCCTCCAACACATCAAGAATTGGTCTGAGAAACAGAAGGAAGGATTGCAGCCCTTTTGAGGAATTCGGAGTCAATACACGAATGGGCGGGTACATAATGTACCCGCCCTCGAAGGTACCACTCAGCACAAGGGATCAGACAGAGCCAAGATATTGGGCATCCAGTGGGACAAGTTGACAGATACACTGTTTGTTAACTTTTAAGCCATGCCACTCCTTAACAGAACCCTTGACGAAGCAGAAGATGTTGGCAACAATAGTGGGGGCCGAGGCATCCTTGGTTTGGCTTCGCCAGCGCGGTATGTGCAGCTGTTTACGTTACCGCCAAATACTGGGATGGGTCGGCGAGCCAAAACCTTGTTGTTTCCAAGTCAAGAATCGCTCCTAAGAACACATCAATTTCACGCCTGGAACTTGTTGCGGCACCCGACTCATTCTTGCCAGGTTGCTCAATTATGTCACAAAGGCAATTGGCCTCAACATGTTTGTTGGGACTTATGCATGAGTAGGCAGTACCAGCTTATTCTACTGGTTGGCACACATAGACAAGTGGTCGCAGTACGTTATTAACGGAGTGCCAAAGATACCAGATTGTGGCAATTTCATATGGCATTACGTTCCGACAGCACAGAATCCAAGTGACTTAGGAACCAGGGGGTTGACCCGCCTCGAGAGTTGATCAGTTCTGGCTGAAGTGGCCTTATTGGTCCTGATTGGTTGCGAGTGACGAATGCCCAGAGCAACTGGAGGTCCCGGAGATGGCGGAAGTTCAAACTGAAGCATTGCCAAGAGGGGAGCAGGTATTTCTTGAAAAAGGAAGAAACCCAGGATTTACCAGAGGAATGGGAAGATCACCTTCTCCAGAAGCACGAGAACTGGAAGCTTCTAAGACTACTGCATTCATGTTAAGGTTTAGCAACAACTGTCGGAAGTTGACCGAACTACACCAATGGCCACCTTGTCATCATTCCGAACGGAATCAACTGGGTTGCTTTCATTGGTCCAATGTACTACAAACTCCATGAGTCCAATCCAGGGAAGGCGTATGTGATCTTATTCTCGTGCGCGAGCACTCGTGCCATTCATCTCAAGTTTCGACTGACATGAATGTTGAGCAATTTAAACGAGTATTGAAGGAATTTGTGGCTAGACGAGGTGCTCGCCAAATGATAGTGAGTGATACCGCAAAGACTTTCACAGCAATCAAGAAATGGATCTAGACTCTTCAAGACCTGAAGACCTGAACAACTACCGCATATCACAGCAGATGAAGTGGAAGTTCAGCCTCTCCAGGGCACCCTGGTGAGGGGATTTTTCGAACGGATAGTGGGCATCGCCAAGTCTCGTCTTTCAAAGGTCATTGGTTGCTCATTCCTGTCTTTCTCAGAATTAGGCGAAACACTTCTGGATGTGGAATGCTTCGCAAATAAAGTAAAAAGTTCGGACAGCAAACAACACCAAACATCCTTATCAGAGGCAAGCCTTCAACTCTTCTCGAAGAAGGCATTGTCAGTTTGAATGACACTATTTGAAGACTTGCCGATTGCGGCTGCGAAAACGTTGGCTGTCAGAGTATCTTCATGCATTAGAGGAGAAGTCTAAGACGCCAGTGAGTTAAAATATGGAGGTTCCTTCAGAGGGGTCAATGGTCTTCATCAAGGTTTCTGAATTCTGAAAATTGGAAGCTCGGAAGAGTCGAAGGTCAACTAAAAGGAAGGGATGGCGTTCTGAGAGGATTCAAGATGGAAAACGGATACCTCATTAAACGACCAGTTTAGCTGCTTGCAGATTTGGAGATAAGCGTACCTCTGCAGCAGCAGGACACAGATTTAAACCCAGATGCGCCAGAGTTTCTCCTAAGCTGGACGAGCAGCTAAGGACACTGCGAGCAACAGAATGATCGGAATAGACCCTTCTCCAAAATGGCGGCAATGGATTTGAATGAGTTAAAATTGAACTGAATGAAAAACTGATACCAGAAATAGGAAGAGCATCTTTACTTTAGTAACCCTGCAAAGTTTCAGCATATTAGGTGTTACATCAGCTTAGAACTGAAATGTATGTTGAAATTTGACAAATTTACAGACGTTTCTATGACTGGGGTTATGGCGTACACCCCCAGTCAAACAAACGTCTATAAATTTTTCATTTTTCATCTTACATTTTCTCAGCTGATATTACACCTGATATGCCGAAACTTTGCAGGGTTACTAAAGTAAAGGTGCTCTTTCTAGCGCTGGGATATGTTTTTAAGTTTAACTTATTTAAATTTTCGGCCGCCATTTTGGAGAAGGGTCTATTACAATGAACGAGTTAGAGGACAGTTACGATTTTTATTAAGGGTGCTTGTTAGCACTTTAATAGGGGGAGGGTGTCGCAGGCTCCACAGTTTATAAAGCAATAGTCTTTGAGCGTGACCCATCCGGGTAGCTGTCATGACCATATTTGGTCATGTTCAAAAACACACAAGGAGCGCATGTAATAGTTTAGGTTTCAGTTCGTTAGGTTGTCGTTGGCTTGAGGTTAAATACATATTTAGAGAACATTTCAGTGTTTACGGATTTTTTTGGAACAACAGGGCTAACTACACACCCAATTCCCACAAGTCTGTTATGATGATCAGAATTTTCCTTTTACTGAACAATTGGGTTCAAAACTTTATGACTTGAAATTCAAAATTTACTGAATTTGGAGATTCCTGCAGCCCAAGCCTCACTGTGTTCACGGGTGCATGGGTGTGGAATGCACTACTAGGTTATATTACCAGTAGCATTCGTTAGTGCCTTCAAAAGGCTTTGAATAATATTTGGCATCAAGAACACCCATCCCTTCATATTCCATCCTATCTTACTATGGCCCAAGTTCGTTCTTTAATTTTGTAGAGATTTATATGCACGGCTTGTAGGTAGAGTAGATCTTTTGTATGATATGCATATGTACATTTGATGGAATTACCTGAAGTTTTCCCATCCCATCCCATCCCATCCCTTCATATTCCATCCTATCTTACTATGGCCTAATTTCTTTCTTTTCACTTGTTTTCTAGATCGGACAATCCCTTTACTTCAAACTAAAAATTCCTTACGCGAGAGGTTTGCCAGATAGATTTGGAAAGGTAAGGTAACGTTTCTTTTTCCTTGTTTTTCTCTTGTTTGTTTGCTTTGAAAAATCGTTACTCTTCACTCTTCAGACCCTAGTTTTCTTTTTACATTTGTATGATGACGTTGACTAGACCCTCCTACATAGATAATTCCTTCAGATAACCAAAACGTTACCAGTCAAAATAACTGGCAAATTAGGATTTTTATTGGCCGACTTGTTCTCGTCTTAAGACAGACGTTCTTCAAAATCAAAATAAGATTTGATACTCGTGTGTTAGTTTTGTTTATGTTGCCTTGTTGGTAGTGTTGTTGCTTTTTCGTTTTCGTTTTATTTTGTTTGGCTTTTTGTGTCTTGTGTTGGCTACGCTTCACCAACCCTGTTTTCTTTGATCTTACTGGGTTCCTTGCCCTTGTCTAGAAGTTTCTGTTATGTTGAAGAGGCTCAGTCCGGTCTCTTATGTCAGTGTACACCACCTTTATTTGTTCTCATCGCCTTGACCTCTTGTCAGGGTGAGACATTCTGCAAGTTCAAATTTTACTTGGATCACGAAATGACTGAAACAGGCAGAGTCGCCGGCACCGTCAATCCTTCCTATGCTTACGAAAAACAGTATTCATTCACACCCGTCACCAAACAGGTTAGTGATAACGTAATCACCGATCAGTTTGAAGGGAAGTCTTCCTGTTTACTTAGACGGATTATTTGGGGTTGTATGTACTAATGGTAATGATTTGTAGTAATGGTAATCATTATTAATTTACAAATGTAGGAGGAATGATATGAAAGCCAGGAGGGTTATATTAGGGTTATGTTAGGAAGTAACCATCATACTGAAGTTTATATCAGTTGCAAACACGAAAATTAAATAGAATCGCTTTCATAAGACGTAGAAGGTTTTCCAAAATTAAGTCAAAGTTAAAGTGTTGATTTTATAAAATATAATAAAGGAATTAAGTTTCTTTTGTCGTATAAATATGCAAAGGATGACTACGTATTTTTTGAGCCATTTAAAAAGACCAAGGCGTGCGGAATCTCAAAGGCCTTTCATTGCTCGATTACGTGGGTTTATTTATTTATTTATTTATTTATTTATTTATTTATTTATTTATTTATTTATTTAACTTCGCCAAGCTGGCAGGGACACCGCAACAGCGAGCGCCAATTACTGCGGGCCCAACACACAGGTCAGCACCACTGGTGGTCACGTTTGGTGACCAATGAAACATCATCAAACATTGTTTGGTGATCAAATATGTTGGTGTTTGAAGCCCTGACCAAACCGTTAAAACACGTTTGATCTTACTGAAATCAAACATCCAGACGTATGGGGATGTCGCTCACAAAACGTGGTATCTATGGATACTAGAGAATGCAATAGGGCAGCACGCATGTGCTCCCAAACCATGTTCCAGCTGACCAAACGTACCAAACATCACCAATCAAATACTAGAAATAAACGAAATATTTGATGGGATGTTTGATGTATTCTAAATTTAATAAAATACGATCAAGCATGACCAAACAAGGTGGCCAAAGGGTAAAATGTTGGGTCAACAAAAGGAGGTTTGGTGATGTTTGGTCACAAGTCTTATAGTATCAATTTTGCTCAAGCCCGTGTAGGAGTCGCTGGACAAAAATTAAGCGCGAAGTACAGCCACGCGCCGCCTCATTTTCCTCCAGCTCCTGGTTCACAGAGATTTGCCGCAAAACAGGACAGGAATGTTGTTTCTATGTGTGTTTTAGTATGCGCACAAGAAACCGGAAACGCATTGTTTTTTTGTTGTTGTTTTGTGAAAATCACAATACCTTCGTCTCTCCCTGGAGAGCATTTGCGAAATAAAGGCGGGGCCTGACGACTGCAGGAACCAAGGGTACATAACACACTACCATGCACATTACCGTGCACACTACCTGTTTATCTATTTCTGTCCCCTCGGTTGACCGCTGCACTTCTTAGGGGGTTTCTGGGCTGGGAGCGAGCTTATTTTTGTGAACCCATCATCCGCCATTTTTGCCGTCCTTGAATCGTGATAGAAGTACACTCCGTGAAACTAGAATTCCTTGATCGTAAATCGTGAATACACTGATATTTTCGTGACTCGTGAAATGCAAAACTGTGGTTCGTGAACTCGTGACGAGCCCCCCTCCCCCCGGCATCATTTTATAATCATTGTGATTTTGTACTTTAGTAACTAACATTCTTACCAACTGCGGGTCATATTGGTCTCTTAATTGCAGTTCGTCGACTATTTAGAGAAACAGCCTCTAGTCATTGAGGTTTGGGGAAAGCAGAGTGGACGAAAAATGAGCCGGAAGGAGACGGGCGGCATTAAGTATAACGTAACACAATCACGCAAGACCTCCGTAGTGCATGAGACGCCCAATGGTATGACGAATGGCGCTATCATGGTAAGAATATATCGCTTGGTAGTGGTAGTGGTAGTGGTAGTGGTATGCGGCGGCGGCGGCGGTGAATTTGTAACCTACACGTGCGATCTGCGAGGAAGACATCCAGACGACGTGAAATCAGCTAGGGCAATGGCTGCAACGTCGAGAGCTGTAGGGGGTAGGGAGGACCATACTTGTCATGCACAATCAATGTACAAAGCTATGCGCGACTAACATGAGCGCTATAGCGGTCCTATTGTAGTATCAGTGTGCATGTTTGCCTGGTTATACCAAAAATTGTAGCATGCTAGTGGTGTTGGGATTCATAATAAAGAAACCACTATATACTTACTGGTTATCGGACAACTCGCCGTCGTTGGTATCGTCATACGTAAGTTTAGCTAATCAGACAACACACATGTTTTCGTTAGCAGTTCTGATCGCTATTTCTGATTTAATCAGTCGCTGTGGGTTATTTCACTTAAAGTGTGCTCGCTCATTAAATGGCATTCTTTCTAATTCTAATTCATTTGGAATTAGAACTTGGAAAGAAAGCAAATTCTTCAGTCCAGTAGACTGACGAATTTGCTACTCTATTGTTGTTTAAGATATATCGTAGAATTCCAAAAGTAACGGCCCCCACTATTTTTGGATTTAGCAGGCCAAAGGGGCTGCCGGCTTTCGGGTAGCCATTACACCATGGTGTTGAAACAAAAGTTATTGTATTGTGTTGTATTGTATTGTATTGTATTGTCAAATCAAATGAAGAATGATCGTCGCAGTCGTGATGATCGCAATTTTTGCAATTGCGTAAAGTCTGAAAAAAATTCAGGACTTCAACAGGGCTTGAACCCGTGACCTCGCAATTCCGGTGCGATGCTCTACCAACTGAGTTATGAAGCCACTGACGTTGGGAGCAGGTCAATTTTGGGTTGATATGTTCCCGTGAAAGATATGAAAGTGAATGATGCATATGAAAGAAATCATATGTGAACTGCGGATATGAAATCAAATGAAGAATGATCGTCGCAGTTATGACCAATTTTGGGTTCATATGTTCATAACTGCGACGATCATTCTTCATTTGAAGTTCTATTTGATTTCATATCCGCAGTTCACATATGATTTCTTTCATATGCATCATTCACTGTATTGTATTGTGTTGTACAAAAAAGGGTCCCAATGCTCGTCTCGAAGGCAGTGTTCGTATCACAGCGCAAGCTTTTGGTATTCAACGTCACTTTCAGAGGGGCGTTACTTTTGGAGTTGTGCGTTAGCGTCTCGCTGTTTTTGTTTTCACGAAAAGTATTCCTTTGTGTCAAGTAAGTTGATTGGGAATTGCTTCTGTTAAGTCTAAGGACGAATCCCAGAACATGAAATTGGAGCTGCACAAGTCGCAGAAAAGAAATGATAGATCGGAAAAGAAATTGGTAAGTTACTAAATTGAGGTTGTTTAGTTTTGCAATGCAGGTCATCCTCTAGGTTTGGTGCCAAACTGTGGAAATCCTTTCCTGGTGTTGTTCAAAACTGGAACAAGTGACCTGAGTGTAAAGAAGTCTCACTTTAAGAATGCCGTTATGATTTTTATTAACTAAACACCCTCCAAGCTTTTAAGTTCAAGAACCAAGCCGTGTAAAGATCAGTTGTTTCCCTGATTAGATTATCCATTACCATAGACATTTCAAGTTGTACCGCAGTGCTTGTAGGATATGGACATTAACTACAGGGTTGACCCTTGGCTAAAGCCGCCAGGCACAAGAAATTTAGTGTCGTTTTTCGGGCTCCATCTCAGAGGTAGGAATTTCACAAAACGTAGCTTCGCTGTGGTAAATTGAATTTGCAAATATTACGTAACTTAACATCTGCTCTCGTTTCAAACATAGAAAAAGATGAGAGGCTTGGTAGAAGATGCCAAAAGTAAAGGTGTTTCCACGATAAAGGTGGGAGGATGAAAGAGCAGTACGAAAGCGTTTGATAAAGTTCTTTAATTCTTAACAAGTAACTGTCACACAAAACAAGGGAGGTTCTGCGATGTGGAAGACGCAAGTAGATTCATTCATAGGAACTAACTCAAGAGAAGGAAAACAGAATGTTTTTTGGTCGAAAACTGTTTGTTTTGTGTCGAATGTTAAAACGGCAGACAAAAACACCTTTTTACGCACAGATTTCTGTTTTTCTATCTCTTTTGGCACCCCAAAGGAGTCGCCATATCGACGTTAAAGATTTGCGAACATATTTTTTAGAAGTGCTCAAAATTTTGATTGGTTTGGGAGAGGAGCGGTTTTGGAGGAAATTTTGATCTGCGTACACGATTAGTAATGTTCTCTCGCAGGGTTCGAAATTGAACCTTCCTGGTCGCCAGTGCGGCTAAAAATTGACGGCTTGACTCGCATTTACGTTTCGTGGCAGTTACGGAAGAAAGAGTTTTGAAATGATCAGTCCAGTCATGGGCAGATGGCTTTCTGTACCTACGTTCTAGGTCAGAAAAGTAATTTGTTGAAAAAAAAAATGAATAAGTAATTCACTCATACACGTACGGATGCTTTCTTGTATCGGGAACGAGAATAGTGCAATTTTTCAGCATAAAAATGTCCATATCATGCATTTTTTTGGTCTTTTTTTTTGGCGCCCACATAAAAAAGTGAATTTCGGACCCTGTGTCGTACGCGCCTATCGGAACTGCTTAAATGTTAACTTGTGTCCAGACGTTTGTCCTTGATATGTAGTTGTGCACCAATTACTTTTGAAAATTAAGTCAAATTGGTAAACCTAACCTAACCATTACAACAGTAAAAAGTCCACTTGTAGCATTAACTGGCGGGTACCCTTGTCTTTCGTAACAGGTAGCTGCGATTGAAGATATCCTAAATGGAGGTGAAGGTGACAAATTCAAGGCAACCGCTAACATAATCCTTCATGCACAGAAGTCCACTGACGCTGACGGCAAAATAAACAGTGCAACCTGCTCTGTCCAGTGAATAGATGAATATTTTTGTTGTTCGAAAGTTGATTCTGGTGCAGCGCCAAACAGCGATATCGAAAGAGAACTTAACTTGGGAAAGACATGGGTTGCATTTTGTAGTTAATTGCATATTGTTGAAAAATAATTTTAGCAAAAGGCAATGCACGATATTGGTCAAGTAGCTTTGTCTTTACAAACGCCTACATTTTAATCACAATATTTTATTTGATGTCGGACGAAAATAGCTCTAACATTTGTTTATAGACCATTACTTTATACATTCGTTGTTCAAGCATGCGTACGTAGGTCCTTATGATTATGATTGTTATGATGGTTGTTATAATGACGATTAATGTTATTATTATTATTATTATTATTATTATTATTATTATTATTATTATTAATAGGCGTAACTGATCATCACTGTTATGAACACTGCTTGAGCAGTAGTGGAATTAGCGCATGAAAATTTTTTCCAGCTATGTACTTCTTTAGACCACATACACCTTCATTCTTTAATCTGTAGTTCAAATGTATGATTCCATATATTCACATTCACCAATTATTATTATTATTATTATTATTATTATTGCTATTGTTTTTATTTAACGTTTTTAGTTATTTAACAGTTTCTCTCAAAAGAGCGAAAAATATTGGAAGATGCTCTCACTCAGAGTTTGAAAAGTTGAAACAGCGTCTTCGACTCGTCTTCATGAATAAAATAAGATTTGTCATTTACGAGCGTTTGTACAGATTGTGCCAATATGAACAGCAGGGGTTTAGCATTTTCAATTGCCTACTAATAGTATATTGTCACAATATGAAGTTTGTGATCAGTAGTGTTCATTCAAGGTAACTGCATGCTAAGGACAGTTTGAAAATATACCGAATAAAAGCAATCATCAATGTGAGTAAGCACAGTCAACGAAATAAAATTATGGATGTGTTTGTTTGTAATGACTTATACACAAAACAGCGTTCCCATCACATCGTACCAAAACTTTCAAATTCCTTAATATGTTGTACGCAGTCTCATCTTGCACATAAAAACATCACGCTTTCCGTCATCGTGGTATTTCTTATGCCGAAAACCGCTGCTTTCATTTAGAGTAATCTCGATTTGTTACAAAATATTTTTGTGTTTGAATACGATTTTCCAACATGTAAACCTCTGCTGCAAGTTGCTTATTCTGTAACTCCAGGAGTTTTCTTACTTTAATTGTCTCTTTCAAGTTCAGCTTCATTTTTAAATAAACCGTCAGTCATCAGGGCTGCAACTCTAATTTCATTCGATCTCCATATAGTGATGGTGCAGGTCTATTGTTTTAGGGTTAGGCTCCCTTGTTTCGATTGTTTGTATGTTGTTTTTTCCACCAATAGACCCATTCGGCGAACTCAATGTTGTACCCAATTCAAATCTCCTGGGCTTAAGATTCTTTGTGTATTGTAATTGCATTATAATGTAGCATTCATATTTAAATGATATGGAAGTACCTGGTACAAAACTTTATATTCCCAAAGGATTTGAATTGGGTACAGCATTGATTAAGTCGAATGGGTCTATCCTGCGAGGTCTTACGAACAATGCAGGTCCGCCACAGTCATCATAATGGCGCCTTGCTCCAATCTCTTTCCTAACGAATGAGCGAGGCTTGAGGGGACAAGGTGGCCTTACCTAAACGAGTTTCCCTGTCACAAACTCTAATTTTGAACATAAAAGGAAACTTTGGGGATTAAAATGTCAACAAATTTCATCAACAGACTTTAAAATTCCGGCGTGCTTATAAAACTCAACGATACACTCGGCGCGTGGCGGCCATGTTGTTTGGGAAGAACAATAGCCTGTCTCTCCACTGGGGAGTAAACTTTATATTCATACAAATTGTATTGTATTGACCACCAACCCATAGCTGCTTGTCACCCATAGGTGCACTTGTCAAACTTGGGCGAAAACTAGAAAATTTCACCACGGACACTTCTATCCTTATAACACTAACGTACGTTGTTCTTTTACCGCGTTTTTTAGACCCGCCACCTCCTTCCAGATATAAGGCAGGTTAAGCAACGACGACGACGATGGCAACGAGAACGCCACAAAACAATGGGATTAATGAGCAAAAACAATACTGCACGTGCGTTTTACATTTTGGTACATTTCTTTGCCGTCCGTTTTCTTGAGGACGTGAGCGCATGACAGCAACTTTTTCTTTCGTTTTCTTTACTTTAACACCGTTCACAGTAATTTAGACCCTGGACAGCTCGCCAGCACTTTTCACGTTAAACAAATTGGAATAATCGCGAAAGAGTTACAAAAACGAGAATTTATATTGTGAAATGACGTTCTCGTTGCTGTCGTCGTCGTCCTTGCTCAAGATCCCTAATGTTGAAATATTCGAGCAGTCGATGGACTAGTCTGCGTTTTCACCACCGCTAGAAATCAACATCCAGGGGGTAAAGCGGGAATTGTCTCGAGACTTCTGTCCTGCATTGCAGGAATTTGTGTTTATCTTAGCATAATTATTGACACTTCCAACAAAGTTATTGCACCCTTGACGTTACGTCGTTTTAGCGGTCCTTTGTTCAAGAGAGAGATTAAGATGTTTCAGAATGGCTGAGCTGGGAAGTCATCTCAATAGCAGAGGTCCACTTTTGGGCCATTTTCAAGTCAATATGGTTTAAAGCATATCGTCTCTTCTCCTTGTTTTCTGTCTCTTGTGTTTATTTAACACTGCTGGTTGTATATTGTAGTGTTGTTTGTGTATTGTAATGCGAGTCATCTCAGTCATTCATGCGCCCGTATGTGACATATGCGTGTACAATTCGTGATTAACAAGTAGGAGTGACAATTCAGATTTGACTTTCGGGATAAAGCTCTTAACCGTTGAGTGTATCAAAGGCCTTAAAATAAGCACGCCTTTCCTAGGTTTTTACGTCTTTGGTTACTACGTCTCCGCGCCTATAACGACTATATAACGAGCATCATGGCGGCCCACACCCAACGGGATTGTTGCCCAGACCGTACGTTCCACAGGCAACTACACTCCTTGCCTCTTTGCGAACGGTGTTTGGATTCTCTCGGGTGCTCTTCGAATTTCACGTGTGGAGGTGACAATAAGAAGGCGAACGGCTCAGCGTAACTGCCCAGTGATGCCATCATCTAATCCTAGGCAGATTGTGCTTGCACAGTCAAAATGTTCTCACAAGTTGCTTTAACATTAAACAATTTAGGCTCGGTCTGGGTTATGGAAACGTTCAACTCAGCAATCTGGAAGTTTCACAAACTCAAACTCAAACTCCTTTGATAAAACCAAATTCTCGTGTATCACTCCCCCACCCACGGATCACCAGAGTTTCTTTAGATACTAACCCCTTTATTCATGGAGCTTTCACAAACTTTTACATCTATCAGTTCAGCTGTTATTAGTCACGTTGCCTCACAAGTGACATGGATTTTCTTTCTTCTAACTGACGACTGTATATCTACCTTCCTCCCCATTTTCTACGTACATACAACATTTCATACCAGCAAATCCAACGCAATATTTCACTCTCGCTCAAGTCAAAAAAAATTGTTCGTGCCTTTTGCTGCCCAGGAACTTCAATGACAGCCAAGAATAGTTGCTCTTGAGATAACTGGTTAACTGTTGTTGGCACTATAATTATATTCTTCATTTTCAGCAATTTCCGATCCCCTATATCGCGGGCCCATTTTCCTTTACATGCAATGTCGTTTTACAAGGAAGACTGTGTCTACAGAATGGCTGTTAACATTACATGCATTTGGGTCAGTAGGACAGTATCTCTCGGTTGAATCTAGTATAAAACGATGGTTCAAAATGCAGGTGTAGCCACAGTTTTGTCTCGGAAAAGAGATGTTATGCCATATTCATATTATCGTGAAGTTCTCAAGATGTACGGAGTTCCTGAACGGCGTCAATTATTGATATTTGCGCCGTGGTTAGCACATGAACAACCTGGGAAAACGGCATGTGATGCCTTTTGTCCTGGCTGTAAACAACTCCCCGAGAAAACTGCACTCTGGTTGCAATGATAGGTTTATTGGAATAATCTCAGCTCACTGACAAGATTCACGTCTATCTTCACAAACCTTGATAGTTTAAGGTCGTATTTTCTAGTAGTCTTTTCAAGTAAACCAGGCGAACGCGCCTTTTTCATTACGTGCTGTTCTGTCGCATAATTACGCAGTAAATCGCAAGATATCTGTTGAGTACGCACGACGAATATTGAGAGCGTCATTATCACTATCACTCTCATTAATTACCATTATCATCATCAGTTTTATCATCATCATAACGATCATCATCATCGTCATCATCATTATTATTATTATCATTATTATTATTATTGTTACTATTATTAAGTTTTACACGGTCATTCTTTACTTATGTTTTCTAATAAACGTGAACGCAAGAACTCGTGGTTAGCTTTCATTCACTTTCTTCCTCTCTGTCGTCCTGTGGCTTTATTAATGCACCAGCTGTCAGAATAGGTGCTTCTTTATCGCGAGGAAAGAAAAGACAGAAACAAAACAGAAACACAGGCTGTCCAAGCTGGTGTGATCCATTCTAATAGTTTCTGGGCTTCTCACGAGGAGTCATCATTATGGCTTCATAACACAAGCTCGTTGAGATTGAGCCGAAAATTGTTAATTACTGAGCTAGAATTTGTTTAACATGCAAAGTAAAGTACCTCACGAAAGCATGTAAAAAATTTGTACCCAGTGGAAGTGCTGTTATCATTTTAATCTTTACTTATTGTACTTCCTTTAATTCTTGTTGCACAGTTTCATGTTTTTAGTTTCTCCGTCAATATCCTCCATGCATGCTGCACCAGGCCTCCTTTGGTAGGCGTGCAACTACTATGGAGTTTCTTCGCTTTCGTCCTTCATTCTCTAAGCCAGGACCTTGCCTTTTAATATTCCTTGAGAGATGGAAAATGTCGTGAAAACGAGGTTGCTTACTCCTTTTCTTCGTTTATGCACTTCCTTCTACGGCATCGTTTTTCTCTTCCATTTTTTGTCTCTTTTCCTCTTCTTTGATTGGCTGATTATTCGGAAATCGTTTCCCTCTTCTATCTCCTTATCTCGCCCGTTTCCTGGCTCTCGTGATTGTCGATTCGAAGCAAAATTTTCTCTTTTCACCTTCTGTGATTGTGGCTGTGGAGATGATATCGTCCTGACTTCACAGGGGTGGATAGCACGATGCGAGGCAAGGATTTTTCTTCTTTGTCGTTTTCCTCTTTCATCAGTATTGATCTTCAGGACTCGTACCGCTTGGGTTGATGCGCTGGTTTCCTCGTGTTTTCGTACATCATAACAAGCCCTTTGACGTTTTGGCACATCACGCTCGCAATTTGCAATAGTAGGAACGTCTATAGCGTTTCGTTTTCGTCTTTCCTTATCCGGTCTCCTTGCGTTGTCTTTAAAATGGCTCGAACCAAAGGGATCTTTGATGATCTGCTTGAAAGCCAAGCGAAATCGGCTTGTTCGCAAATAATAGATTATCGGGTTCACAGCACTCGAAAAGTATAACGTGAGCCAAGAGAGGAATGAAAACCAGGAGTTCACCTGGCTTCTATTACGTCCACCCTTCAATACATAGACAATGGCAGGCAAATAGCACAAACAGAAGGCTGCTACTGTTAGGGCAATGGTCTTGGTCGCTTTTATGTCATTTTGCTGTCGGGCTTCGGCCAGAAGTGCGGGTAAGTTCATCTTTGCTCTCTGGAAACGAAAACAAATAAACAACAGACGATGCGACGTGCAGACGGGTTCCGTTAATGCTTGCAATATGAAAGATCAAGAGTGGCCAATCACGAATATCAAGCTTATTTTCCTTTAAATCGCGATTCACGTGTGTATTTTATGGCATTTCAAGAATCATGTATTTGAAGTTCACGGTCTTTGCAAGTTACTCGAGTGACATTCGGTGGCATACGTTAGTCCTAAATTTCTTTGAGGTAAGGCCAATGCATAGTACACAGTCTGTGCGACAAGGGTAATAACACTTTCAAATGCGTCCGATCAGACAAATCTTGTGATACATTTTCAACAAAATGCATGCTTTTTAAATTATGGCTATCACCCATTTTATATTATGACAAAGCTCTATTTTACAATGCGATCGTGTCCGAATGGTTTTCGATAAAAAGTTCACTGTCATCACCGGGAAGACCCCTGCAGTTTGATCGTACTTCTGATTCCGTTCTAAGAAAAAAAACCTTGAAACCAAAACTCGAACCGTCCTGTAACAGTCTCCAACTGTTTCCTGCCATTGCAGGTAACACTCACATCAGTATGGTCGAACCTTGCGAGTTTTGACATACTTACGTGAGACACTGAACAGAGTTACGGAATAGTCATTTGTAAGATACTTTAAAACTACAGAAACTGCTGTAAAAA
This sequence comes from Galaxea fascicularis, assembly GCA_948470475.1. Classification (NCBI taxonomy): domain Eukaryota; kingdom Metazoa; phylum Cnidaria; class Anthozoa; order Scleractinia; family Euphylliidae; genus Galaxea; species Galaxea fascicularis. Next base: position 9,238,960 of record OX419343.1, on the reverse strand, counting down.
TGACTAACCAATGGCTCTATTGACATTTAGCCAGATCAACCAAACGCTGTAAAAAGACTGTTTAAAGTGATGTTTCTATTAGCTAGACAAATTTGATCTGTTCGTATTCCGTAGCTGAAATTTTAATTGCCCGACAATTTTAGGGAACAAAATCTTCCTTTGAGAAATTGCTAGCTAAAATGAACTTTGCACGAACTTTCTTGGGAACCATTTGCTTTCCGAAAATGCTACAATCTTGGACAAAACTGTTGAGAAAATTGAGCTCCATAGCCTCTTTATGTGAAAACACTAACAACCGAGTTTCATCACCCCCTCCCCCAATTCAATGTTGTTTGTGGAACCTAAACGTTTCCTTACGAATTGCGGCTTCCTAATTTCAGCATTGAATAGGGGGGGGGGGGGGGGGATGGGGGGAAGTTAGTATGTCTAATCAAATGATGACGAGTGAAATTAGGGAAAAATTTCACTTGCGTTTTGTCCAAATTCTAATGATTTCCCGAGCCTTTAGGCGAGGGAAATTATTAGAATTTGGACAAAACGCAAGTGAAATTTTTCCCTAATTTCACTCGTATACCATTTGATTACGAGAGATCGCTGATCGCTGATTTCCGGAGATCGCTGAACACTTCTGAAGATCACCCGAATGCTTCCGACGATTTCCGACGATCACCCGAACACTTCCGAAGATGTCCGAAAAATACCCGACCATTTCCGAAGATTACCCGAACACTTCCGGTGATATCCGGATATTTTCGAAGCTTCTCCAAGTTACGGAAGATCGAGGGCAATGCCTTCTGCGTACCTCCGTAGTCAATGTATGGGCTGAAGCTTTATAAGAGTCTATTTTTTCAAGTGTATTATTAACTACTTAATAACCGAGATTAAGGTCGTTACGGGAAAATCTCAAACTGAAGCCTTGCCGTATTGACCGAGCGACAGCGAGGTCAATACAGCTAGGCCGAGGTTTGAGATTTTCTCCGTAACGACCGAACGGTCGAGGTTATTAAGTTGTTTATTATATGGGAAGAATAACTGTGCTGTTCTTTTGTTGTCTTTCCCAAACCACTATTGTTTGTACACACGGTCGGCTCTTACTTTCCTATTCTCAGAGGAAGTGAATAAATGGTTGATCGCTGTGAAGCAAGGTACGGCCGCTATCACGATCACTCCACGAACAAAGTCATGTCGCCATCTTGTCAAAAATGAGGAAATGCGCATGAGCATGGTAATGTAACGCTGGCCGGAAATGTCTGGCGGTTACACTGTGAATGGCTGAAAAAACTTTGGATGACCCATCTGCAGAGCCGCAGCCACGACCGTCGCCGCTGCCATTAAAGCGTCAGAATGTCCTTTGGGGTATAAAGCTTCTCGAAGCTTTGAACACAAAGGGCCATAATGACTGACAATCAGTCATATTTTGGGGGGCCTTCGGGCCTCCCTCCTAAACAAACAGACAGCAAAGTAGAAACAGACAGAGATTACACACACGCGTGCACCGAACAGCAGACAATGTTTTGTATATTTCAATATTTGCGCTAACATTACGAACAAGACGAATCTATTCTAGCGAACTCTAACTTTATAATTAGCAAGAGATAAGCGAGTGGCGATTTAATGTTTCCCAACTTTGTAAAACCAAATGCAAGAACTTTGACGCTTGCAAAAAGTTTTTCCATATGACACAGCGATCGCACAAACAACCTCACCATAACGATCGCTGTGATCGTTGTGATGGGCGATCTTTGCAAAAAAAGGAACCGAATCTTGAGTGAGCGAATGTTTTCTTAGCGGGAAATCGTAAGAAAGACATTCTGCGGTAGGAGTGATATGCATCGGTCGAGAACAGAAATGATCAAGTTTGTCAAAGGCCGGCTTGTAATACACGCTCGAAGTGTGATATGAGAAACAATAGCGCAAACAATGACATCCAAGGTCTTTGTTTGTTAGCTCCGCCCTGACAAGTTACTGAGCAAAGTAGTATTCCCTGCGGGCGAAAGCGCGCGTAATCCTTAACCAATGAGAGCCACTCGAGTTACGCTTGACCGCTAATTCTACTGATCTATAATTTTCACTGCACTGTAAGTAAATGTCCGGAGAACAATAGGCATTCTGTGCGATGAACACAACGGTTCTAAGGGGGGAAAAATTAGTTCAAGCACAAGTCGTCGCTTCACGGCAATCTATTCATTATTTTTTCCAAACTCAGGTCAAACGTTTCACTAACAGTTTTCCTGGTCGTGTTTTCAGTTTTTTTGTTCTAGAGGCACCAATTTTCAATGTAAATAAAACAAATGTGGCCTTTGGATGACTTTTTGTTGTTTTTGTTCCTAATTTGCATCATCCGTAATTGGCCCGTGGGCATTACGGGAGAATAATGCCCTAGCGCTTCGCTTCGCTTAGCCAATCAGAGCGCGCGTTATATCGTATACAAACACTAGCCATATAATCATAATAAGTAATGACATGATTTTTCTCGTGCAATTTCGAATAAATAAGCACTTGAAAAAATTTACTAGTGCTTATCTATTTCAACTTGCACGAGAAAAATCATGTGATTACCAATAATAACACTGTTGAGCCAGAGGTTTTCGTGAACGATTTTTGGACGCCAAGAAACCACTTTTCTCAAGTAGTTTTGTCCAAGATTGTAGATAACGTTTTTGACCACCAAAAACAGGTAACATGACCCTTCCGAAAATGTGTGAGGGGCTGTTATTTCCCCATTGTGAATCTCTTAGCCACGATTCCGTTACGAAAAGCCTTAACACACGATCCTCCTTTACAGACATTGACACTTCGGTAGGAGCAGATTGATGCCATGAGAAGTCCTAGAATCTCGGACTTTCTAATCCTGTGTCGCCAGAGCCCTCTGGTCCTCGTGCTCAGGCTTCACCGGTTAAGAGGGCCAGAAGGCTCTAGGTACAAGAATGAATTCTAACGTGAAAGAGAAATCGGTGCGTTAAAATCGGCATCTCATTAACGGCTCAATTCAGCAATATTTTCCAAACAGACTCGCAAGCATCATGAACGTGTTCTTCGATTACGTAACATTCAGCAACATCACTGACTTTCTCAGAAAACAACTGAAAAAATTTGACTTTTACGTTAAAGCTTACTTGCATATTTTACTTTAATTTGCCGGGTTTTTACTTTATTTTATTTTATTTTTTGGGGGGGGATTGTTTAATTTTGTGGCAGAAAAGATATCCGTTGATGAATTTGTTAGTTTATGTGGAATCATGGGAGGACAAAAAGGAGGGAACTGGTGTGGCAGCTTCGAATAAAATCAATTACAAATACATGAAATTACCTTTCTGCGCTTTATCTTGATCGACAAAGTTGTCAGGAAACCCAGCACCGCAGTAAAGATGATGAACACCACCATTACCGTTGCAACAACGGGCCTTTCTTCTTTTATAATCTTCGCTCTGTATTCTCTGACGTGCGCATCGCCAAGATCAACACGTACCAACGGGATACACGAGCAGACCACCAATACAGAGACCATGAGCCACGTAAGACAAGAGCTCACCACAGCTTTTTTATTCGTCTTCAAAGTCAGGTACTTCAAGTCAAACGTAATAGCAAAGTACATGGCCCCCATCAAAACCAGCATCGATGCCATGTTGAGGGTCGTGAACAATCGATTGAGGAAGATAGTCATGATCGCTAGACTCTGGCCTCTGTACCAACCAGCCTCCAATACCGTGTAGATCAAATGAATCGGCATGTTAATGACTGCATTGAGCAGGTCTACTAACGCCACGTTAGCAAGTAGAAGATTGGGAACTGTTCGTAGCGATTTGAAACGAGCGATAATGCCCAAAACCGAAGCATTTCCAATCACAGCTACCGAATTAAGGGCGATTGTTAATGAGCTCATGACAACCTTAGCGATGAGGGGTTTAGATTGCATTATTTAGAACTTACAAACAAGTGTAGTACACTGCATGAATTTCTGTATCTTTTGCAAGACTCTATAGAGAAAAAAAGCCTAGAAGTCTTCCAAACAAAAGTTTAAAAACAAAGGTTTTAATCTAAACCGGGAATCCTGTTGCATGAAAAACATAAAGAACCTTTGCTTGGCAGGTGACAAAGCAAGGTTATGAGTCGGTATATGGACTGATCTAATTTAATTGATCTTGTTTTATTATCAACCGGCCATGTTCATCACTAAATTTCACGATCCTTTTAAACAGCACAGTTTCGTTTTTCACAAAAAAAAACGGTTTGCTTTGTATTAGATTGCCAGAGTGTTTTTTTTATTGTTATTATTGACACAATTTCACAGATGGAATATTCTTACATTTAACGTTCAACTTTCGCACTTTTTCATATTTTGCCAGGACAAACCAATTGGACACTAATGGCATAAATCGCTCAAAAACACATGTTCGGCTTCAGGAGTACTTGATCCGACTTTACAGTAGTTGATGCTCCTCGTGTTAAACTAAGCTTTTTTACGTCCTTTTGATTTCGAACCGGTTAACTTCCCTGAACAGCTGTTGGCTGTATTTCTTACCTACAGCTATATTTAGATTCTGCAAATTTACCCAGCAAGATTCTTTTTTGTTTATATCGGCAAAATTTAAATGTATTAATTAGCAGACTATAAACACGGTTAATTCATCTAAAGAATATAAAGAAAAACACTGTTCATTTTATCCTTAAAAGCGTTATCCAAAAACGTTGATCCACCGACAATTTTAAGTTTTTAGTTATTTAGCTTTTAGTGGGAGGAACCCAACGCAGTAACAGAGGTGGCTGGTAAAACGTCCTGTTGGGTCTCATCACCTGCCGACAAACTAATACGCCACTTAACGTCAGCCTGTTAACGAGAAAAGTGATGACGGGTCCCCACATCAAGAGGAGATTCTCAAGCTAATGCCTCGGCAGCAGTTTGTCAGAAAAAATGGTAGTTCAACATTGACAAGCGAAAAAGTTAGAGAAATCGACGACATGACATGTGTTGTCTTGAAAAACGACCGCCCTCTATAATTAAGGAAAAGAGAGCCGGAACTTCAACCCAAAAGTGAGTGGGAAATTGAAAAGCTAATTGCCTTTACCAAAATAGCGACTCGTGAAACACGTCAACTGAAAATCTTGAGAACTCAACTGTGAAGGTGTGAATAACAGTGTTTTAAAGCTATTTCTTCACAATCAGCGTCCGAAAGGCGTGCATATTTAGCTCGGCCAACTAACAAAAAGCAGTATTCAAAAGCCCTTGCCACGGAAAGTCAGAACACTTTCAAACGCCGCTTAAAGTGAGGCAATTGAGACAAGATTACGTAAGCCCTCTTTGAACAGAGGCAATGGCTTCGAATTAGCCAGCATATATGACACCATCATAGCCCCCTCGAGATCATTATATAATCCTTCTTAACATTCAAATTTGCATTGTGGCTGACGAAGCTCTGTGGATCCGAACGAAATATCCCACTTTTATGTTTTTTTTTAATTCAGCTCTGAGTACATAAAATTTTTATATTTTAAAATCGTGATTCCAGAGCAGAAAAACAATCTTTTTTATTCTAAAAGCTATTCAGTTTTCTCCTTAGCCATCTAAACAGAACCTTGCTGTTGCACGAAACTAGAAATCCACTGAGCGACATATCCAAGTCTATTCGTATCTCAGGCCAGTTGAAGGTTTCCAGTAACCAAGACTTGCTGCAAAGTCTAGATTATGAGAAAACTATAAAAACAAAAATGGACTTTTAGTGAGTTTTACTGAGTCTGTCAGTAATCCAGCTGTTACCGCAGTTGCGTAACCGGTTCAACACTTTGTTTGTTTTTCCTTTTTTTTTTCATTACGTAACGCTTTCATGTCCATGTACGTTCAAACCTCTTTTGTTTGTCTTAGTTCTTAAAAGCCAATCTTTTTTGTGCAGGTTTTTCATTTTCGCCTCTTTGCTTATAGTGTAAGTCAGGTTGTTTAGTTTTATGCTTTTCGCTGCTGGTAGTTTTTTTTTGTGTCGTACGTAGAGTCACCGCCGATAAGGTACGTTTGTATTTTAACCGCATGTTTCCTGTATTGTTTCAAGCTTTCTGTCGTCCTATCCTTAATATTTTTTGTAATTTTTCCTTTATAAGAACCGTTCTGGGACGGAGTTTGTTTACCGTACAAGATGAGTATCAAGGTGACCTAAATAAAGTACAGTGCTGAGTTGCTATACAGCGGCCACACCAGCGATCGGTGACTGAGGTTTGGGTTTATCCGAAACTACAGCATGCCCACATGACAAAAAAGTAGATCCCAATTTTTCCGGCTCACTTCGTTCGTCAGATAAAAAACATCAATCTCACTGTACCATAACAAAGGGATAAAGAAAAATCAACTGTAGGTTGAGGCACACTCTCTAGTTACTCAGATGTATATGCTTTTCGAATTTATCAGCAAGAGGGCATGGATCAATAATCATTTCATCTATCAACTGCATTGTATTGATGAATGCAGTATGGTTAAAATCACCACCCCTCAGACAGGATTGCAGAGTAACCAGTGTTTTTTCATATGTTGTGTATGCAAATTCAAACATTTCAATTGTCTTTCTGTAATTTTTGATTTCACTGAAAGTTTTGAGTAATAAACCCACGCCTGAAACAGTCCCGAGAAAAAAAGGATTCAGTGCAACTCCACTGGCTATTCATTGTACTACTAACAACTAATACTGCTGAAGTCAGCCTCTACAGTCAGGTTTAATCGCTTGTAGCATCTGAAAGCTTTTGGATAACACAAGAATTTCTTATGATAAAATTTATATACGCTGTGATTTTTTTTTCTGGATGATACCCCTATCACAATATGATTGATGATTGAAATTAAAGATGTCTGTTTTAGTCATTTTATTCTATATCCAAATGAATTATGGTGGTTTTTATTATTATTATTATTATTATTATTATTATTTTCTAAAAAAAATATTGCGGGGTGCTTGAGGCTAAGCCCCTAATCCAATGCAGTGGAATCGTAATTTGATCTTTTTTTTTTTTCAATTTAAACAACAATAGAGTAAATTAACAGGACATGTCTTGCCTGAAAATCTCTCTAAATTACTGAGGTTGTTGTCTGGTTCCAAGAGAAAATTAATCTCTCTAAAATAAAACAGTTTTTGGATAGGGTGAAAAATGTCAGATATACGAAAACATATTCAGGGATTTACCCAAAACGCTCTACCAACTGAGCTATGAAGCCACACATTGGGAGCGAGGTCAAATTGAGTTCATATTTTCCCGCACAGTGAAGTGATGTGAAGTATATATGAAATAATTCATATTTGTACTGCGGTTGTAGATGCAAGTGAAGAGTGATCATCGCAGTAAATTTTCCAATGATTAGGATGTTTCAGAATAGCTGAGCTGGGAGGTCATTTCAATAGCAGAGGTCCAGTTTAAACGGGTTTTTTTTTTGTTTGGTATCCTAGAATCTTAGTGATTGTCACTTCAAAGGCATTAATGCATGTATATATGGCCACAATACTGGATTTATTATGTGTCATTATCTTCAAAATATTGCTTCTGTCTGTGGTTATTTTGGATTACGTTTTGGGCTATTTTCGAGTCAATTGGTTTAAAACATATCGGATCTTCTCCTTGTTTTCTGTCTCTTGTGTTTATGTAACACTGCTAGTTTGTGTATTGTAGTGTGTTGTATTGTTTGTGTATTGCAACGCGTGTCCAATTCGATATTAACAGGTAGGAGTAATAATTCAGATTTCGCTTTTGAGGTAAAGCTCTTTAGCCGTTGGACGCATCAAAGGCCTTAAAATAAGCACACCTTTCCTAGCTTTTTGCGTCTTTGGTTGCTACGTAGTCCTCTCCGCTCCTACACTATATAAGAAGCATCATGCCGGCCCACAACCCCTTTATTCATGGAGCTTTCACAAACTTTTACATCTCTCAGTTCAACTGTTATTAGTCACGTTGCCTTACAAGTGACATGGATTTTCTTTCCTTTAATTGACGACTGTATATCTACCTTTCTCCTCGTTTTCTACATACTACATTTCATACAAGTAAATCCAACGTAATATTTCACTCTTAAGTCAAAAACTACTGTTCGTGCCTTTTGCTGCTCCGGGCCTTCGATGAGAGCCAAGAATAGTTCAGATAGTTAACTGTTGTTGGCACTAATTATCTTCATTTTCAGCAATTTCCGATCCTCTACATCGTCGCTTTACAAGGAAGACAGTGTCTACAGGATGGTTCTTAACATTGCCTGGAGAGGGGGAGGGGGGGGGGGGGGGTGGGGAAGCATATTTGGGTCAGTAGGAGTATGTCTCGGTTGAATCTAGAATAAAACGATTCAAAATGCAGGTGTAGCCACAGTTTTGTCTCGGAAAAGATCAATTATGCAATATTTACACTATCGTGAAGTTCTCACGATGCACTGACTTCATGAACGCCGTCAATTATTGATATTTGCGCCGTAGTTGGCACAAACAACCTGGGCAAACGGCATGCATGGTGGTTAGCTTTCACTCACTTTCTTCCTCTCTGTCGTCCTGTGGCTTTATTAATGCACCAGCTGTCAGACGGGTGCTTCTTTATCGCGAGGAAAGGAAAGACCGAGTAACAAAACAGAAACACAGGCTGTCCAAGCTGGTGTGATCCATTCTAATAGCTTCTCAGCTTCTCACGAGGAGTCATCGTTATGGCTTCATAAGAAAAGCTCACAGAGAAGCCGAAAATTGTTGATTACTGAGCTAGAATTTGTTTGACATGCAAAGTAGATTAACTCTCGAAAACGTGTGAAAACTTTGTGGCAGTCAAAGTGCTGTTATCATTTTAATCTTTACTTATTGCTCTTCCTTCAATTCTAGTTTCACAGTTTCTTGTTTTTATTTTCTCCGACAGCATCCTCCATCCATACTGCATCAGGCCTCCTTTGTTGGGCGCGCAACTACTATGGAGTTTCTCCGCTCTCTTCCTTCATTCTCTAAGCCAGGACCTTGTTCTTTTCCTTGGCAGAGGGAAAACGTCGTGAGAACGAGGTCGCATCCTCCTTCTGTTCCTCCTGTACTTCCTTCTACGACATCGTTTTTCTCTTCCATTTTTTGTCTCTTTCCTGGCGCTAGTGATTGTAATTTGAAGGCAGGATTTTCTCTTTTCCTCTTCTGTGATTGTGGCTGTGAAGATGAGATGGTACTGATTTCACAGGGGTGGATAGCGCCATGCGAGATAAGGATTTTTCTTCTTTGTCGTTTTCCTCTTTCATCAGTTTTGATCTTCAGGACTCGTAGGGCTTGTATTGATGAGCTGGTTTCCTCATGTTTTTCCGCATAATGAGCCCTTTCACTTTTCGGCACACCACGCTCGCAATTTGCTATAGTACGAACGTCTATGGCGTTTCGTTTTTCTCTTCCCTTAACCGATCGTCTTGGGTTCTCTTTAAAATGGCTCGATCCAAAGGGATCTTTGATGAACTGCCTCAAAGCCGAGCGAAATCGGCTTTTTCGCAAATAATAGATTATCGGGTTTACAGCGGTCGAAAAGTATAACGTGAGCCAAGAGAAGAATGAAACCCAGGAGTTAACCTGGGCTCCATCTCGTTCGCCCCTCAATACATAGACAATGACAGGCGAATAGCACAAATAGAAGGCAGCTACTGTTAGGGCAATGGTTTTGGTCGCCCTTATATCATTTTGCAGTCGGGCTTCGGCCAGAAGTGCGGGTAAGCTCATCTTTGCTCTCTGCAGAAGAAAATAAATAAACAAAAGACGATGCGAACTGCAAAGGGGCGCCGCTTATATTTGCAAAATGAATAAGCAAGAGTGGCGAGAATCGTGCTTTGGCACTTTGTCATGCAAATGTTTGCTCCTTAATTAATGAAAACGTAAGCCGTTCGGGCTGAAATTCATATTCTATCAGTGGATATGATTGTGATTGACACGTTAATCACAATCACGATCGTCAAGCTCAGATTCTGGATTTCTTTCAGCCTTCAGTTAGGGTGTTATAAGGGGTGGGGGGGGGGGGGTCCTAATCACATATAACGAGCTTATTTGCCTTCAAACCATAATTCACGCGTGTATTTTATGGCGTTTCCAAAATCACGTGTATTTAGTTGACAACACTTAAACAGTGAAATGTTCCAAATTACTCGAGTGGAATTAATTAGTCCTAAATTTCTTAGAGGTATGCAGGGTCTGTACTGTTTTAAAACGAGTAGGGTGACATTCTAGCTTTCAAATGTGCAAGGGAAATCTTGCATTGTGATGAACGTTCAACGAAATTATTTTCACTTTATGGTCATCTCCTTGCCTTATTTTACATGATGATTCCGTGATAAGAAAAACGAAACCAAAGCTCGAACTGTTTTAACAGTCTTCGCTGTTTGCTATTGCAGGTAACATCCACATCGAGGGGGTCGAACATTACAAGTTTTGAGATTTGTGCAGAGTTACCGATAGGATAGTTGTGGCGGGTTTAAAAGTAAAATACCGACAAGTAACAGGAGCCCGTTAACGGACGGTAACGTTTGCAAGAAGTTACTTTCTATATCAGCGAATATTAGATCCTCGATTTTCACCAAAATTTACTCATGATTTTCGAATCACGGTACACAAAACAAGAAGATCACCGACGGCGATCACAAATCAAGACTTCAACTGAGCTCTTTTCACATGTTACGAGCTTTTGTTTTTCACAAATAACGCTTCACGCATAACCCCTTCGCCATCTGCCATCTCCCTCTGTTCCTTCTCACAGGTGAAATCCGTGGATTAAAATCGACATCTCATTGACGCCCGGACGACGCTTCAATTCGGTACTGATAGCTTTGGCCAAACAGAGAAACTGATTCAAATTCAATTATTGCATTTGAATCCGAAACAATTGACGTCAACACTACCTATTTCAAAAAATATTATCAAACTGAAGTGCAAGGTCAAAAAATTTCAATGGCGCTTCAAAACATAAACTTATGAGAGTTTTGCAACCTGAACGTGTTCTTCAATTTCTAAGAAATTATTAAAAACTGAAAAAAGTTGACTTTGAGGGCCTACTTGCATGTTTACATTAATTTAGTTTTAATTTCTTTTTGTTGGGAAAATGTTTTTAGGAATCGTTGTTTTTATGGCAGAAAACTGGGACATCCGTTGATTAATTCGTCAGTTAATTTGGAATCAAGGGAAGAAATTGGTGAGATACCTTCAAACAAAATTAATTAACCATAAATAGATAAAATTACCTTTCTGTGCTTTTTCTTGATCGACAAAGTTGTCAGGAAACCCAGCAACGCAGTAAAGATGATGAACACCACCATTACCGTTGCGACAACGGGCTTTTCTTCTTTTATAATCTTCGCTCTGTATCCTCTGACAAGCACATCGCCAAGATCAACACGTACCAACGGGATACACGAGCAGACCACCAATACAGAGACCATGAGCCACGTCAGACAAGAGCTCACCACAGCTTTTTTATTCGTCTTCAAAGTCAGGTACTTCAAGTCAAACGTAATAGCAAAGTACATGGCCCCCATCAAAACCAGCATCGATGCCATGTTGAGGGTCGTGAAGAGTCGATTGAGGAAGGAGGTCATGATCGCTAGACTCTGGCCTCTGTACCAACCAGCCTCCAATACCGAGTAGATCAAATGAATCGGCATGTTAATGACTGCATTAAGCAGGTCTACTAACGCCACGTTAGCAAGTAGGAGATTGGGAACTGTTCGTAGCGATTTGAAACGAGCGATAATGCCCAAAACCGAAGCATTTCCAATCACAGCTACCGAATTAAGGGCGATTGTCAATGTGCTCATGACAACCTTAGCGATGAGGGGTTTGGTATACATTATTTGGAACTTACAAGTGTAGTACACTGCATGAATTTCTGTATCTTTTGCAAGACTCATAGAGAAAAAAAGCCTATAAACCTTCCAAACAAAAGTTTAAAAACAAAGGTTTTAATCTAAACGGAATCCTGTTGCATGAAAAACATAAAGAACCTTTGCTTGGCAGGTGACAAAGCGAGGTCATGAGTCGGTATATGGACTGATCTCATTAATTGATCTTGTTTTATTTTCAACGGGCCATTTTTTTTTTTTTTTTTTACTGAGCATTTTCATCACTAAATTTCACGATCCTTTTTAACAACACAGTTTCAGTTTGCTTTCAATTGTATTAGATTGCCATAATTTCTACAAGCCATTCTAAATGGAAATAGAATGTTTTTTTTATATATTTTTGGCACAATTTCACAGATGGAATATTCTTAGATTTAACATTTAACTTTCTCCTTTTTTTAAATATTTTCCCAGGACAAACCACGTGAGCACTAATTGTATCAATCGTTCGAAAACCCATTCGGCCGCAGGAATACTTGATCCGATTACACAAAAGTTGATGCTCCTCGTGTTAAACGAAACTTTAAGAAGAGGGTGGTAAAGGGTATTTTCGTGACTCGTGATCGGCCCTTTTTTTTTCCCCGTGAAATGTGAAATGTTTATTTTTTCCTCGTGAATCGTGATTTCTGATAGTAGCCGTGAAGCGTGATTTTGCAAAATTATTTTCCGTGAAACGAGAAATAAATGTTTAATTCGCCGTGAACCGTGATTTTCATTATGTCTTTGTTTTTCGTGAATTGTGAAAGGACTGTTTTATTTTCCGTGAAACGTGACCTAGACCCCCCCTTTACCACCCTCTTAAAAGTGACTCCATATGGTTTTCGCACAGGCGGCCCAATCGTGGTGTGTGTCATCGAAAATTGACCGTTAAAAAGCTAGGATTACAATGAACCGAGTAGCGGTGGAAATATTAATATTCAGTAGCCAAATCAAGCCTAACTACCTTCACTCTACTGTTTCTGGGACGTGTAAATGCAATACCATCGTTTTTTGTTTGTTTGTTTTTTAATCCCAGGTCACTGTCCATTCTAAAAAAGGGAAGGCCGGTGACTCGAGATCGAACCAGTCGCCGTTCGAAGACCAATAAATTCCCAAAACAGTGGAGTATCCCTTCAAATCACCAGCAGCAGCCGCGTGGATAAATTTCCTTTCTTTCCCCGCCAACTTGCTCCAAAATTCGACTAATTCGAACGGGAAATCGCTCGTTTCACGGCTCTACATGATTTGACCAATTCGGCGACTCCATGATGCGTGATCGATATGGAACGTGGACAAGATTCAAATGCTCTGGCTTAGTGACCGCGGCGCTGGTCAAATTTGAGAAATGTAAGCGACTCATGGCAGAGGTTTCTCTCGGGGAAGTAAACAAGCCAACTACGTGAAATGCAAGAGAAGCGAACGACATCGTACCTACTAAAAGACTTACCAGAAAGAAACCACTGCTAGCAGGGTAATAAACGGTTATCCACCGACAATTTAAAGGTTTTAGTTATTTAGTTTTTAGTGGGAGAAACCCAACGCAATAATAGAGGTGGCTGGTAAAACGTCCTGTAGGGTCTCATGTCTCCCGACAAACTAATACGTCACTTTACGTCAGCCCGTTAACGAGAAAAGTCGACGACGAGCCCCAACATCTCGAGGATATTCTCGAGCTAATAACTCAGAAACTGAGTTTGTATGAAAAAATGGTAGTTCAATACACGGCATAACTACTAGACAAGAGAAATAGACAGAGAAATAGACGACGTGACATGCGTTGTCGTTATCGAGTTCAATCATTTTAATGACTTCGATAATGCTTGTGTTATACATAAAGGCAATTACCGCGTCCGAAAAACACTAGAATCCTGGCACACAGCAAAAATCGCCGTCGCGGGTAATAACTTAAAACCACTGCCTAGGCAATACTCCATTTTATTGTAATTTAGACCTCATTTACATTTTGATATCTTGGGTTTTTTCTACTTCATTTTGTATTTTATTCTTGAAAAGTTTCACACCCTTTTCGTATCCCGTTCGCGCGCTACGTTTTCTCATTCCTTAAAGGCTATAGACTGATAGCTGAAAGATTATCACAGCATGAAAACCCAACTTTAAGTTGGCATAATGGTTGCGTAAAGCTAGTGTAAAGATCCAGTTTACACAACTTTACACCACCTTTATGTAACGTAAAGTCGAGCATTACGATACCTTCACGGTACGGTGTAAAGCCAGAGTAAAGAGACTTCTTTACTGAAGCTTTAACTTGGCGTAAAGCTGGTATAAAGTCCAGATTTACGCCTCCTTTACTATCACATTTACGCACCTTTAATTGGCAGATTTACACCGTCATTATGCGTATGTCTAAAGTTATAATATACGCCAGTTTTTTTGCGGCAAACTTTAATCTTTTTTAATCTTTTTAACCCGGATAAGACATATTGATAAAGAAAGTTCTCTGGTTACAGCTCTATTTTTGACCGCTCTATAATTAGGGAATAGAAAGCCGAGACTTCAAACCAAAAGTGAGTGGAAAGGTGAAAAGCTAAATATAACTGACTCGTGAAAGACCGCGTCAACGGAAAATCTTGAGAACGCAATTGTGAAGGTGGGAATAACCGTTTATTCCTTCACAATCAACGTCGAAATGCATTCATATTTATCTGCCAGCTTACAAAGAGCTGTTCGGTTTTCCTCTCTGCCATCAGAACAGAACCTTACTTTACCACGTAACTCTAAATCCACTGAGCAGCCTTACAAGTTTTCCGTATCTCAGGCCAGTTGAAGGTTTCTAGTAATCTAGACATGCTGCCAAGTCGCTTTATGGGAAAGCTATAAAAACAAAACTGAACTTTGAGAAAATCTGCCAGTAATCCAGCAATTTTGGTATACGATCGTTGAACAGTTTTTGTTTGTCCAAAACTAGTGCATGGTCACATGACAAAAATATCCGTGGTAAAGAATATTTTCGTAACTCGTGCCCTTTTTTTTTCGTGAAATGCCTATTTTTTCCCTCGTGAATCGTGATTTTCATTATGTCTTTGCTTTCCGTGAGTTGTGAAAAGAACGTTTTAATTTCGTGAAACGTGATCTAGACCTTCCCCCCCCCCCCCCCTTCCCTTGCCACCATCTTAAAACTATATAAATGGACACCAGAAAACCAAGGCCAAATGACCTCGCCAAAATTTTCAAATTTAAACGCTTAGAGTCCCATTGGTAAGTGGCCAGTATTTAACTCAGTTCTTTCCAGCATCATGTACTAGTGACCAAACATTCGATCGTGACCTGAAATACAGGAAGTAATCGTGAAAGATAAAATGCCTTGATTGTCAAACATGAATATTCACAGCCGGCACAATAACTGAATGGCAAGAAGAACAATATAGAAAAATTCACTGCCTGACGGGTGAATTCCACGTTAAATTTCACGCGAAAAACCGATATCGCACGAATCGCGAAGCGATGAGTGCGATATCGGTTTTTCAAGTGAAATTTAACGTGGAATTCACCCGTCAGGCAGTGAATTTTTCTTGAATCGCATAGCCAAAGCCAGTCCCTCAGGGAAACCAAACGTTTTGTATTTTTGTGAGCCGTGTCAGTGCGCAAACTAAGGAAACCTTTTCAAAGTCAGGTGTCAAGATCTAGCGAATAGGAAACAAGGTATTTTTAGAATGAAAGCCACTTTTATTTCAAACTCGTGGAGAAAGCAGTGCCTCACATTGTACAATCTTCAGCAAAAAAGATGAAAGTGCAAAATAAGACAAAGACGAAGATTTTATAGATATAGTTCTTGGATTTGCCTCCTACCATACAACTAGGCAAAATGTGGCGCCGACAATCAACAACTGAAACCGGCGCTCAAGCAAGAGGAAAACTTCAAGCGTCCGGTATTAAAATCTGACAAGATCCAAAAAAACCGGTACGTTTTTCACAGTTATAAAAATTGCATGCAAAATATAATGATTAAGACTGGAATTTCTCAGTAAACTACTATGAAAATAGCTTTAAAAAGCTTAGAACCAAGACTGCAAACGATGTACGGATGTACTTGTGCTCTTTTTAGTGTTTTTTGAAACCATGTTGTTCTTAAAAGAGACCAGTTCGTCATCTGTATAGGTAACAATGGTTTGGTTTTCCGGTATAAATGTTTGACTCTTTTCGGCATGGATACCTGTTTGGTTTTCTTTCGCGACGCTTGTTTGTTTTTCCGCGGCAACAACTGTCGTTTGGCTTTCTTCCCTCG
Organism: Galaxea fascicularis; assembly: GCA_948470475.1. Taxonomy (NCBI): domain Eukaryota; kingdom Metazoa; phylum Cnidaria; class Anthozoa; order Scleractinia; family Euphylliidae; genus Galaxea; species Galaxea fascicularis. The sequence goes on along the minus strand of OX419343.1, from coordinate 9,222,893 downwards.
TCTCTGCCATTTTGTTTTTTTCTTCAATGCGTTTTCTCGTACTTTTGAGTGTAAATAGTTTCCTCAAATTTTCTAAACTGAATTTAGATTTCAATTCGAAATTTGGCAGACATTCATTTTCTGTAAATTCATCCATTTACACTGAGGTGATATTTTTGTAGCACGAGTTGCATATTTGTTTTCACGACAGCAACAATTTCTACTCGCGACTCACGTCAGCAATATCCCTTCATGCACAAGTGCAATTCCACGCTAAATACCCTCTCTTCGATAGCCAATCAGACCGCGAGTTTACCTTTAGCTATGCGATTCTGAAGAAAATATGCATTTGTGATGCTTCGCTCAATGGCCAAGTTCACAGCACTTATTGACCATTTGCCGTTGCACATTATCGCGTTGTTACTGCGCATAATATTCACGCGCCCTTGCCTCGGGTACTGGCATACCTGGTGCACTTTTAAAAGCAATATATACCATGAAAAATTTACGGCTCAGTCTTTTTCCATGATAAGCAATTGATTCGAGTGTAAGTGTGACGTTTTTCCCTCCTCCTGCCCCCCCTTCCCCCTTCCCCCCCGGCTCCCTGAGTGGTTCTTATGGAGGAACGTGATGTCAACCGATTTTCTCACCCGCATGATGCTTAAAAGTGTTACCACAGCACAGCAAAGCTTTAGATACTTCCGGCGTTTAATTCCTGTAAGGTCCCAGATCTCCACTTTCACTTCAACTTGGCTATTTATATTGCCGTCTTTTTGGTCACTGTCAGACCATAGTCAAAACCATCTAACAAATGAAATCAAGAGTCAAAGAGATAAGAATGGAGGCCTGCTCTGGTCAAAATACTGATAATAAAAATGAATGCTCCACTTGTCAGTTTTTTGGGTCGATGTTGTACCTTTTACTGGCCTGTTGTGTATTTTTATCGGTAGCACAAAACAGCTTTTTTCTGATTATTTTTAGCAGCATGAAATATTTTTATGTAAAAGAAGTCTGATTAATTTTTTTTGTGGTTCTACGAATGATTTTTTTTTATCGTACAAAGAGTTATTTTTGACTGATACAGCGAACTATTTTGTATTCATCAGTAGTACAGCGAAAATTATTTTTTCGTGGCACTGAGAATTATTTTCCGCAGTATGGTGAATTTATTTTTTGGCCTACAATTCATTGCGGGCTTGCGATTGAGGAGAACTGGCTCCGAGTGTTTTTTTCACTCGGAACGTGATGCCAATGTATTTTTTAACTACATCAACTCTAGACACCCAACATAGGTTTCACTATGGAAAAGGAAGCTCATCACAAATTACCTTCTTTAGATGGATGTCCTAGTTGATAATAATCATCCCAATTCTTTTATAACTATGTATCGTAAGAAAACGTTTACTGGGTTATTAAGGAGGTCTTCTACTCTAGAAAATGTATGAAAATCTTAGTTTTTTTGCTAAAAGGGAGACGGGGGTGGGGTACCTTTAAACTCTTCTTTCTCCAAGGGTTTTGGTGGGGGGGACTGGGAATGGTGTTTGTGTACATTGTCACGTGGCACCTCGGTGCATTTGAATTCGCTTTCTGATCGACAAGATCGTCTGCAGAATTACCTTGAAAGTGAGTCCAAATTGCCTTAATTTGCTGTGTTTTGGGTCATTTGCTGGTGCCGGAGCTCATCATCAAGGGCTGAGAAGGCTTAAACCTTGCCAATTTCAAAGAACTGTTTATTGGCACTGTGAATGTGACAAACTTTGTTCAAATGCTCGATTCGAGCTGCTGCCAGTTTGTTGTTCATGGACAAGGGGCCGTAAAGCAAATGAGCCTTGTCTCACCAGGCTTCAATCTGCATTTGTGGAAGTTCCATCGAAAGTTGAAAATACCTGGATAACTTTTGGTGCAAGATTCAAGGCTGGTCAGAGACTGGTGAAGAAAATATCAAATTGTTCGAAGGCAGACTTTCCCGCTCAAAGATATGCCAAATTTCCCAGGATGCAATGGGGTCAGATTCTTGCTGCTTGGCTGCTTGGTTGAGGTTGCTGTTGAAAAGGGAGCTAATTGAGCTCTTGTTTGACATTTTTCCCACACTTCCTATTTACGTTGGAAGCAGAAGAAGTGTTTTGTAATTTTGATGCTCTGAATAAAGGATTAAGTTGAAGAAAGATTTGTTTAGAGTGCTGGTTTGCGAGGTAAGATTTCCATTTCATTCTTGCACTATTTTGGAGCTATTTGGTTATTCTCATGCAATTTCTATGCTGTTGCTCTGCTGGAGAAATGCATTGTCATACCATTTTTTTTCCTTGTCTTGATGCATGACAAGCACTTTTGCACTAGAATTTCTGGAAAAGATGGCAAAATCTGATTCCAGCAATTTTTTTCTTGACCCTATACAGTTTTGAACTGTGAAACTTGCATGGAATTTGTGAATGACAAAAACTCTGTTCTTTCCATTATTTGACTTTTACCAGCTTTCTGGACCTCAAGCTGGAGGCTAATAACTCTTCTAGGTCGTGAACCAAAATAAAGCTAAATCTGTTGAATTGTTCTTGTATAGCATGCAAAACACTGATGCTAGGTATAGGCGCAAAGTTAAACTTTAAAGATTTATCTCTCTGCAAATAATCAGAGTCAGTCCACCAGTTTAGGTTCACAACCTAGATCATAATAGACATAATCTATAAAAAATTGTTTCTTCCCTTAGTGATAAATTGTTTTGGCTCATTTATTTTTACGAAGAAAGCACTTTTTAAGATGCCTGAGGAAAGCTGGCTCGGTTACCATGGCAACAAGAGACTCAAACATCATTGTGTTTGTCATCATTCATGGCAACGAGTTGCATGATGGTAGTTTCTTCTGACTAAATTTGATTTTGAAGAAAAAGGTGCTCTAGGGTAGTATACCCCCTTAACTAATTATTTCAGTTTTCCCTCGTACTCTTACAAAGTGGGTATCATTAGGACTCTTGTTGATAGAGCCTATAAAATCAACAACACCTAGTTGGGGCTACACGAAGACATTACTAAGCTAATGGAAATCTTAAAAAAGAATCTTTTCCCTGCCCATTTAATTGAAAGGATTGTTAACCGCTACATTGCTGTGACCCTAAGTAATCATTGTTCCCAGGGTTCTCTTCCCACTTCACCTATATTTTACTTTAAACTACCTTACATGGTCATTTTTCTGTCGTTACTCAGAAAAAGATTCGTTACTTTATCTCTATTATAATGATTTGGACATTAAACTAGTTTTTTCCTTCTTTAAAATAGGCAACTTCTTTGGTGTGAAGGACCCTGTCCCCGGCGGGCTTTGTGCGGGCTGTAATGCCTGTTATGTCGGCGAGACAACCCGACATTTTTCCACACGCGTGCATGAGCACCTAGTCAGTGATAGGGCCTCTCACATTTGCAAACACATCGTCGCGCCCTCTGTTCAGTAGACTGTTATCATATTTTAGATCACGCTTCTACGACTTTTCAACTCAAGATAAAAGAGGCCTTTCATATTCAAGGAGAACAACCCTCTTTGAACCAACAATTACACCATGTAAATCTTAAGCTATCCTTTTAATTCTGGCATTGTCACGTTTTATGTAGATTCCGTTGTTACTAGCATAATTAGCACTTTTTCCTACTTATAAATTCAACTTCCAATGCTTTGTACTCTATTCAACTGAAGATGACAGAAACATGTCTTGTAGACTTAAACGTTTTGTCGTTTTCTTTAAAATTCTGAGTTATTAGTCTGTGCGCAAGTGATGAGGCTTTCTGGACCGATACTATAGGGGGGACTACACTCGTGGAACAAAGTGGTGTATTTGTGGCATGCTGAAGGGAGAGACCTGAATTAATTTCACAAAATTCCAATGCAATTTAGAGGATGTTAATTAATAAATCAAGTGATAATACATCATCTTCTAGACAAAGGGTGAAGTTAGACAATGTGTTATGAGAGTAAGATGGAATCTGTACTGTACCCGCTTCTTTGGACTTAACAAGCTTTTTCCATGCGAGAGGAAGAGAGTTGACTATACCGAGCAATAGCGGGAAGTAATCGTTAGCATTGAGTCCCTTTGCCTTAGAAAAGACCACGGTTTTAGGTTTTTTAGGGTTTTTTTGCGGAATTTTCCTCAGCGGTTGGAAAATTGCCGCGCTCGCTGGTTCAACACTTAGGGACCGTTCATTTTTTAAGGGATAGGGGGGGAGGCTGGTGGGATTTGGGGGGGGCACGCGAAAAATATGGCTTTAATGGGGGGGCTGCCCCCAAAAAAAAAGAAGGAAAGGGGGGGTCAGGCGAAATTCTGAGATAAAAAAAAAAGTGGAGTGAAGTTTTCACAAATTGATAAGAAATTCTGCTTTATTCACGAAATATGAACGTCTGTTCTATGCTAGAGTGATTTTACATAACCCGTGAAATAGATACTATACAATTACAATTAATAATACACATTAATTCTGTTGTTTTCTTTTGTTTAATTATAACTTTTTCGCACTGATAGTTAGATACTGTTTCACAGGTTAAGTAAAATCACTCTAAAACAGTTTCAAAGTAACGACTCAAATGATGTCATCCTTGCATTCATTGCTGCAGATGAGGAAGACAGCGATGAGCGGCCAGTTACAACACGCTCAGGAAGAGCCATAACTAGGAGATCGGAAATTGACTATTCATTCTTTTGAGATGATATGAGATTTGTCAAAAAAAACAGCTTTTGATACATTTGTAAAAATTTATTTACTTCATAGCAAGCACATATCAAAAATTGCTATCATGTTACGTGGAATGTAACAGTTCAAAACAAATCAAGATAGAGATATTCATACGTATTAAAGTTTAAAATACCAGGTGCAACTTTTTTTGGAGGAGGGAGGGGGGGGGTCAACCCAAAAAAAAATCCTTTTGAGGGGGGGTCATGTGAGAAAATTGGCAAGCTGAGGGGGGGTCATACAATTGCTACATGGCATTCCCCCAAATCCCACCAGCCGCCCCCCCCCCCCCCCCCCTATCCCTTAAAAAATGAACGGTCCCTTAGGACTGTATTCTTTCTGGTACTTTATTCACACTTCACGGACACATTCGTTCAATCTGGTAACAAGTTCCATTCACGATCCTTTCAACGTCTAACTTACACGTACAACATTTCTCTACTTATCTACTTTACTGGTAAAAGCGGAAGTTTACACCCTGTTACGTACATCCTTAATTTCCCAAATTACAGTTCTGCATGACTTTCACTTTAACCTAGACTAATCCAATTACACAACTGTCACACTTTGTATTCAGGGCACGAAATGTCCCACAATCGTTCACATCGCAGGATGTTCCCACTTATTTCGTCTTCAATTAACGTTTGTTTCAATGTTACAATTAATCTTTACTTAGTTCCATACATTACTTAATTATGCAAGCAAATGTTCCACAACATCCATTGCTCGTCAAAATGTTAGCAAGAGTTATCATGCTCTTAGAAAAGAGTTGCGACAAAAGACAGTTTTACCATCAATACGAAGAAACTGGTTGTTCCATAAAATTTGACTTAAAAGTTGTTCACATATCAGAACAGGTTTGACAGATAATTTGGACCAGACTGCAAGGCATTCCCTGTAAAAACTAGGAAGGCAGTTGGACAGGTCGTCAATGCTAAAATTGCAATGCAGAAGCAATTTGCTGCCATGATCTTTGAGAGAAAAGCAGAGTACTTCTTTCCAAGAGCTTCCGTAATCTTCAGAATACTTTTTAAGACGCATAATGTACTGTGTGTCTGTGAGGTATTCTTAACCCTCCGTCCTTGTGGTCACTTATGAGGGCAAGGCATTTGATTTTGTCTTTCCCTTGCCATAAAAAGTTGTAGATAATATAATTTGAACTTGTTTTATTTTGTTTCTAGAGAGGCAAATAAGGGAAGCCCGAAACATGATTTTGGGTATGACAAATGCCTTTATAAAATTTCGATTTACCGGAACAAATTTATCATCGATAAATAAACGATCAGGTTGTGCTTTGCTGAAGAAGGCGTTTAAACCTTTTTTTTTTTTTTTTCGCTGCTTTTAACTTACTCATTTGACCTTTCCGAATGTCATACAGATCCTTAAGAATGTCTTCATAAACGGGAAAGTTAATATCTCTAAGCTTCCTGCGTGCTTTCTGTAAAAAGCCTCCTCGCGGTCGGCGTAGCGGAGAAATCTGACTAAGATTGGACGTGGGACATTCCTACCCTGTTTACCTGAGCGATAAACACGTTGAAATTCAACTTTCTGATGAGAATCTTTGATGTCTAACTCTTCTTCGAGAAACTTGTAGACAACTTCCGCGGTGTCCTCGCTTGTTTCTTCCTTTTCGTCAAGACGGAGAGTGCATTCACCAGAAATAATTCGTTCAGTGACGCCAATAAATTTTAAGTTTTCCCTTCTGCTATAACATTCCAGATATAGAATTTGCTTGCGTAACTGCTCAGAAGTTAATGAGTGGTTCTCTTTCAGGTCATAAGTGGCTTTTTTGATATCAACAATCTCTTCATCGCAAAAGGTCAGGCGCTCCTTGAGTTCGCTTACTGATTGATCGGTATTCTTGAACTTAGAATCTAAGACGGACATATCCCTTTCTGGCTTGCTCGCTGACTCTTCAACGCTTGAAACAGCAGTGGCGAGATTATTAAGGCGCAGTTCTATATCGTCGAGTTTATCGAGCTTGGATAGTTTAGATTAGATGAGATCAACTTTCCCCTCAAGGTCCTCCGCCATGTTGAAATCTTTACGGATAGTATCTTCCGAATAAGAAATGTCCTTCTGTCTTTTTTCTTCGGGGGAGCAGATGGTATCGTCAGAAGAATTTGAAGATCTTGTTTTTCTTTTAACAGTGGAGATCAGTTTTTCCACAGACGGTATGTTAAACTTATGAAAATTCGGAAATTTCCGCGGAGTGTTTCAAGACGCGTCCTCACTCTTCCATAACCTGCTTCACGTAAGTGTATCTACGATTCAAAAGAGACGAAGGGAGTTTGGAATAAGTGATGATTTTGAACAATATTCAGACAAATCTGACCATGCATGAGTTAGACCAAATCTACAAAGAAATAACTGCAGGTGATACAAATGTATATGGTGGATGTCTCACACCAAATATTGGTAGAAGAAAATTTATTGGAGCCTTGATAAGTAGGGAGTTGCGAGTTCAAGTTGTTATAAATACGTCTTACTAACCGAGTTCGAGGTCCGTGCGGAAAGTTACGGACCGAGTTTTTTCCCGTTTGCTTATGGCCCAAGCGCGAAGCGCGCGGGCCATAAATCAACGGGAAAAAAATGAGGATCCGTTACTTTCAGTACGGATCGAGAAAACGAGGTTAGTAAGATATTTATTATATCTCCAAGGTCAATCGGGCGCACCAAAAAGGAATCTTTCAAATTTAGCGGGCAGTATAATAGAGTACGGCCCCCCAAAATTAACCAATCACAGCGCGCGTACTAACTGAGACACATAGTAGTTATTGTTATAAATATTTGCAGAATTTATGGGAGGCGGGTGTTTAGTTCCATGATGACAGCCGTCAAATCAAAATATGACTTGAATATTTAAAAAACAAAACCTCCCACTATAAAGTAATTACCTAAGGCGATTCAACAAAGAGGCAGAATCCACCGGAATAAGTCGATCTTGCGGTGCGCAGTAAAGAATGGCGATTCAAGAAGAGATGTGTCTCTGCGCTCTGCTAATATTGTTGACTTGTCAAGGGCTGCAACATTCAGTGGATGGAAAGTCATCAATGGTGAACAGGATCACCAAAACGTCTATGCTTTCCTGGAAAAACGAAAACGGCGAGGAAGTCATAGATTATGACGAATATTTCCATCGATCTAGGAACGTGACGAGGGAAGCCAACTACGACAGCCAGGGAGGTGTAACAGCGTTTAGCGGTGATGGGAAAGGTATGGAGAATGCAGGACATTGTCTTGCACAGTTCATCTAATGAAATATGGTCAATGTTTAAGCTAAACAGACGTTTTTTTTTTTTTCACTACGCCCAGAGTTTGGTCAAGAGCTAATGATCAATTTTCAGCACCGTTTAGTTTTACATTTCCCTTGGGAAAGGTTTATAGGGTAGCCTTTCTTGCAAGTTTTCAAGTTCTAACGGTCGAGCTTTATCCATTTGGGTAGACCCAAACTGCAATGTAGTTCATTCGTATCATGTGAAGTTGGACGTTCGACCCAAGCATTGAGTTTGCCAAACGTTGATCCCTTTTATTCGCGTTACACAACAGGACCGTGTTGTAAAATATCTCTCACGCAGTCATTTGCTTTATGCATGTTTCGAATTCATGAGCGATCAGACAACCGACTCACGTTGCATCGGGTGGGACAACAAGCCTTTTATCAGGATTCATTTGCATGGTTTCTTGTTATACCATCAACTTGAGCGCATCTGTTCGTTCTAGAAAGCGCGTTCGATTCCGCGATTCTCTTTTTCTTCAACTTACTTACAAGTATTGAAACCAGTACTTCTACTGATAGCCAAATATCATTGTTTTGAAACCTTCGTCAGTTCTCGTTCGGTTTTTTATATAATTTTTTTTGCCTTCCACCTAAACGATTATCTCTCGTTTCCAAAGCCTCGACTGGCAGCAGGTCAAGGTTTTCAAATCACCAAATGAGAGGCAGTCCGATATTTTTGTCAAGTTCTAGTTCTGTGAAACCGAGAGTTTTGATCAATTCAAACTATGCTGTCTTTATCAGTATTAAGATCACCGTAGTTACTAAAAGAAGGAATGACCTAAAATGATCTAAAATGATCTAAAATGACCTAAAATGACCTAAAATGATCTAAAATGATCTACACTCATATCTAAAATGACCTAAAATGATCTAAACTGATATCTAAAATGATCTAAAATGATGTGAAATGATCTAAAATGACCTAAAACGGCCTAAAATGACCCTAAGTAATCAACAACCGACCAAAAGAAACGGTAGAACATTGATTACAAACGATTCAAAGTGACCTACAACCAGTTGCACGTTGGTCAGATAAGCCATACAACCTAATTAGAGAGAATTACAAATCACAAATGAAAACCACGTTGCTGGGCAAAACTCAACTTACTATCGATAACTTCGGATTCCATCAAGGCCAAACCGCGTTGAGTAAACTTACTATCGATTACTCTCCACCAACGATAACTCCCAACCAATGAAAACCACGTTGCTGGGCAAACTCTCAACTAACTATCGATAACTCCAAATTCCATCAAGACAAAACTGCGTTGAGTAAACTTACCATCGAGAACTCCCCACCAATGAAAATCACGTTGTTGGGTAAAACTATCTGCCTTCGGAAATCATCGCCTGCAATCCGAAGCTTCACAAACCCTCGACAATCCTCGCGAAACTATCGTTTTTCATCGGTAAGCTCTCGGGAAAATCCGGATTTCTCATCGATCATTGATGCAAATGCCACCCATGTTTTGGCTGGTGGCGTTGCGTGACATCCAAACAAAACGTCTACTACATTTGCGGTGATCACGAACATTCTTTGTGATTTGTAATTCTCTCTAATTAGGTTGTATGGCTTCTCTGACCAACGTGCAACTGGTTGTAGGTCACTTTGAATCGTTTATAATCAATGTTCTACCGTTTCTTTTGGTCGGTTGTTGATTACTTAGGGTCATTTTAGGCCGTTTTAGGTCATTTTAGATCATTTCACATCATTTTAGATCATTTTAGATATCAGTTTAGATCATTTTAGGTCATTTTAGATATGAGTGTAGATCATTTTAGATCATTTTAGATCATTTTAGGTCATTTTAGATCATTTTAGGTCATTTTAGATCATTTTAGGTCATTTTAGATCATTTTAGATCATTTTAGGTCATTCCTTCTTTTAGTAACTACGTTAAGATCACTCAGCGCTTCCAGAGAGTTCTATGGGTCTCAAGTCGACCCGTTCGTTTTCGCTGCGCCCATGGCCCTGAGGAAACTCCAGTATTTCTTTATAAGAATTATGGGTCCGTACTACTTTTTTGACGGGGTCCGGAGCCATTATTTCAGTAGTGTAAACGCGCCTTGTATAGGCGCACTAACGAGATGAAAACATACAGGTCGCTATATTTTATTTTAATGTATTTTACCGGATAAAGATAAACACTGAAACTTCTGTTTACTTTTTAATTTTATTTTTTTATGACGTCACGCGAAAACTAAGAATGAGACCATAACGTAGGTACAAATAAAAGGTCAAGGCTCAAACCCTCCTCTTCGCATTTGTACGTGCTCCACTAACCGGATATCTTGTTAAGCGCTTATCGCCCCACCAAGTGTTTTTCCACTCGTTGATCTATGAGTCATTTACCATGGTGATAGGCCATTTCCGAGTTCATGTCTGCCTCCTCTTCAAAGCGAGTCTAAGTGCGAAGTTTTTGTGATGGTAATTAGTTCTATTTTACATATGAATGAAAACTAATTTTCATAACAAAAACTTCGCACTTAGACTCGCTTTGAAGAGGAGGCAGACATGAACTCGGAAATGGCCTATTGGATTATTGTTACCCAACCACTATCGATACATTTATCGAGAAAAATCATCAGAGACAGATTTTCTGAGCCCTCCAAAATTACTACCCCAGCAGACCATTGTTTTAAGGAAAACCACTGATCAGCAACCTGGTCTCGGTCGTTAGTAAATAAATCTATACATTAACTGACTACATGGACCACAAGGAACCCACATAATTTGTATGTGTAACTGTTTGTAATTTAATAGTAAATATATTTGATTTACCGTAAGTGTCATACTTTTGCGACGTATGGACCAATGCCAAATACAAGTTCAATTATTTTAAGGGGGTAGTTTCTAAAGAAATTGTAGTGGTGTTTCGGTGGGGGAATTGAACGCAAAAATTTGGTTTTATCAAAGGAGTCGATAATGGAAATTGAACACCGCCCCGGTGGTCAATTTCCATTATCAACTCATAAAACCAAATTTTTAAATCATTTTAAGCGATTTTGAAAGATATTGAGTTCGCTGTTGACCTCAAAGGCAAACTCAAAACCTTAATTTTAAATATCACTTCCTAAAAGGACATCAATACACCACAGGAAAAGTAAATTTCTCCGTAATTCATACCAGACTGCGGCTAGATGTTTGTGCTCTTAACTACTATCTCTTTAAGATCGCAGTTGAGTCTTCACCTCTCTGTAGCTGTGGTTTTGATGATGCGACAAAAACGCATTTCGTTTTACAATATAAATTTCCTAATTATGCCGCTCTCAGACCTGATTTGCTCGCTGCTGCTCGTATTTTGTTCGAAAATATTGACATTTTCTCTCATGTTCAGCACTTTATGAGAGTCTAACCGTTTTTCGTTTTCTTTTTTTTTAGTCATTATAGCTAACTTAAAACTTGTGTTCGTGTCCGTGTCAGTGTTAATCCTATGCTGTAATTTAAATTTTATGAATGATGTATATGAAATGTAATTTAAAGTTTAGGTGTAAGTCTCCTGTGATGAGCTTATTTAACTCTTGGGGGGAACATGTATAAATAAAATAGAAATAGAAAAGGTATTAGCATTGGTCCATACAGTCCATACATGCATTCATCGATACCTCGTTATGGAATCAAACATACACCTTATTACACAGGCAGCTTAATCGTGGTGTGTGTCATCAGAAGTATGTCGCCACATTATGGCACGATCGGATTTAATTATTTATTTGCCCACGAGAGTCGAGCGCCTGTCACGTGGTTTAGTAAGCTAAACATGTACGCATTGCGGACCTATTTTTTAAATCCGACGTCACTGTCCATTCTAAATAAAGGGAACGCCGGTGACTCGAGATTGAACCAGTCGGCGTTCAAAGGCAAATAAATTCCCAAAAAACTGGATTATCCACTTAAAAGCACAAGATAGAGTCGCGTTGATGAATTACCTCTCTTTCTTTGCAAACTTGCCCGAAAATTCGACCAACACGAACGGAGAATTGCTCGCTTGACCGCTCAAATCTCACAGTATTTGCTTCGCCATGATGCGTGATCCGTTTGGACTGGATACAAGATTCAAATGCCCTGGGGAGGGTGGTCATTTTGTCCACATTAAAATCACTGAATGAACGATATATAGCTCTGAAAAGAACTGTTGATAGCTTGCCACGATATGGGATTCAAAATATGGCAAAAATACTGTGATTTTCGACAGATTTTCTACTCGGTTCGTTGGGATTCTAGGTCTTTAACGGTCATTTTTTTCATAAGTATAAACGTTTGATGACACATACCATGATGGGCTGCCTCTGCTTATTCCAAAATGGCTCCCATTCTAATATTCTTTTATATTTATTCAAATTAGCCCTTGTTGCCTAGTTCTTAAGGGTAAAATTCAAAAGAATATCTAACTTATACATACGGTAAATCCCATGAACGGTTCGACAGACAAATTGTGTGGGCTCCCTGTACATGGACGACAAACAGATCAACCTGAGCACTATCTCAAACTGTTGAGTGTTGCTAGTCCAACGGCTCATAGCCACTTAAATTTGAGCAGGACTCGCGATATCAATTGCCTGGATTTTAAGGACTTCAAAAGAGGTCACACATCACTGTCCCAAACCAAACCAATGTTGACAATTTGATTTGCTTGGGGGGAGGGGTGGGGGTCAACTTTAACGCTGCCTGGGTAAGCGAGGTATTTTAATCCTCTTGCCATTACTTTTTTTCTTTACGCAGAAGGAAAATGCACTACACACGTGAGATATCGCCGAGCTCCGTCGCTCTGTCGTGAAAGTTCCAGCTACATGTGTTGTTTAGGAAGAGCTGTAAGAAAAGTGGGCACGTATACCAGGTGCTGTGGGTATGCTGCTTATAATACACAAACCCATCTATGCTGCTCTAATAGAATTGTAGCAAAGAGAGGAAGTCGGTCGGCATGCTGTCGATACACTGCTTATGATACACAAAATCAGCTGTGCTGCAATGGTAAAATTTTTTCAAAGCTAGGTTTCAGATCCGGATGCTGTCGACTCACTCCTTACAACCTTGATTCTCAAATTTGCTGTTCTGGTAGAGTGGTGGCTAAGACTGGAGTTCGATCTAGTTGTTGTGGCTTCACCTCCTACAATACAGAGACTCATTTGTGCTGTTCTGGTAGGATCATCCCAAAGAAGGGTAGTCGCTCAGCTTGTTGTAGGTTCACTGCTTATAACATCGACTTGCAAATCTGTTGTGCTGGTAGGGTAGTGTCAAAGAGGGGAATTAGGTCTTTCTGTTGCGGGGTCACTGCTTACAATCTAGATACACAGATATGTTGTTCAGGAAGAATATTGTCTAAGAGTGGCGCTCGATCCTGTTGTGGGTCCCTTTCATATAATACGCAGACCCAAATGTGTTGTTCTGGACGAATTACACCCAAGCGAGGAATTCGGTCTGCGTGCTGTGGATACGTTGCTTACAACCTGGATTCTCAAACTTGCTGCAGCGGAAGAGTGCTAAACAAGAATGGCGTTAGTTCTAGGTGTTGCGGATCGATTTCGTACAATACACAGACGCAAATGTGTTGTTCTGGACGAATTACACCCAAGCGAGGGATTCGGTCTGCGTGCTGTGGATACGTTGCTTACAACCTGGATTCTCAAGCTTGCTGTAGCGGAAGAGTGGTAAACAAGAATGGCGTTAGTTCTAGCTGTTGCGGATCGATTTCGTACAATACGCAGACCCAAATGTGTTGTTCTGGACGAATTACACCTAAGCGAGGAATTCGGTCTGCGTGCTGTAGATACGTTGCTTACAACCTCGATTCACAAGCTTGCTGTAGCGGAAGAGTGGTAAACAAGAATGGCGTTAGTTCTAGATGCTGCGGGTCGATTTCGTACAATACGCAGACCCAAATGTGTTGTTCTGGACGAATAACACCCAAGCGAGGAATTCGATCTGCGTGCTGTAGATACGTTGCTTACAATCTGGATTCTCAAACTTGCTGCAGCGGAAGAGTGGTAAACAAGAATGGCGTTAGTTCTAGGTGTTGCGGATCGATTTCGTACAATACACAGACCCAAATGTGTTGTTCTGGACGAATTACACCCAAGCGAGGAATCCGGTCTGCGTGCTGTGGATACGTTGCTTACAACCTTGATTCTCAAACTTGCTGCAGCGGAAGAGTGGTAAACAAGAATGGCGTTAGTTCTAGGTGTTGCGGATCGATTTCGTACAATACACAGACGCAAATGTGTTGTTCTGGACGAATTACACCCAAGCGAGGAATCCGGTCTGCGTGCTGTGGATACGTTGCTTACAACCTGGATTCTCAAACTTGCTGCAGCGGAAGAGTGGTAAACAAGAATGCCGTTAGTTCTAGCTGTTGCGGGTCGATTTCGTACAATACGCAGACCCAAATGTGTTGTTCTGGACGAATTACACCCAAGCGAGGAATTCGGTCTGCGTGCTGTAGATACGTTGCCTATAACCTGGATTCTCAAGCTTGCTGTAGCGGAAGAGTGGTAAACAAGAATGGCGTTAGTTCTAGCTGTTGCAGATCGATTTCGTACAATACGCAGACCCAAATGTGTTGTTCGGGACGAATTACACCCAAGCGAGGAAGTCGGTCTGCGTGCTGTGGATACGTTGCTTACAACCTCGATTCACAAGCTTGCTGTGCCGGCAGAGTTGTCCGAAAGAATGGTTCTCGATCCAGCTGTTGTGGGTTGGTTTCCTATGATACGCAGGTCCAGCTTTGTTGCTTTAAAAGGGTCGTCACCAAAAGAGGATTGATTCCAAGGTGTTGCAGGGACTCCTTGTACGACCATGCATCTAAAAATTGTTGTGCAAACAGAAGAGTCGTACCCAAATCAGTTAAATGTTGAACAAACACTGATTGAACTCCTTCAAGATTAGTTACTAACTAAAGCTGGAAATTATATAATATTTTGGGTCTATTTTTGCCCATACTATGATATAAAGTAATTAGAAGCAATCGATATTGCCTTATCCTATATCGCTGGCCTTTTACTTCGGCAGGAATAAATTAGGATTGCTTTGCTTTCAGTTGTTTCACCGTCTTGCGGCTGGTAAACCAAGTTCTGTTCAAACCCTAATTGGCAAATGACGAGTCTAGATATATCGATCAAGAGTGTCACGGGAGTTGTCATGGAAAAATGATTTTAAAAAATCAGCTTTTGGAAAACCGGAGTACCCGGAGAAAAACCTCTCGGAGCAGAGAAGACAACCAACAACAAAGTTAACCCGCATATGACGCCGAGACCGAGAATCGAACCCGGGCCACATTAGTTGGAGGCGAGTGCTCTCACCACTGCGCCACTCCCGCTCCCCGTAACGGGCCATTTCCGAATTACCTTAGGCCTCTTTTTCAAAGCGAGTCTAAGTGCTCATCCTTTCAAATGTAAATCAAGTTTTATTCACACGCAAAATAAACTCATTTTCAAGTGAATGAAAATTGATTTGCATATGAAAGGATGTGCACCTAGACTCGCTTTGAAAAAGAGGCCTTAGGTAATTCGGAAATGGCCTATTGAAATCTTGGTTTATTTGTTGTTGGTGATATAAAAATTATCGTAAATAGTTTGAACTCATGAGTCGTATCATAACTAAGTGGAGTACGATCGTCCTGAGAAGGACTGTTTCTGGTGACATTGACTTATTGTTAGAGCGTTGATGCAAGCGACAACTCGCCTGCTGCCAGAGAGGTACCAAGACTCTGCAACTGTTACATTTTGTATTTACTTCTTTCACCGCGCTTTAACATCCTCTGTACTCTAATGGTAACACTAAGGGCGCTTTCCATTTACAGGATCCATCCGGGTGGAAATTTTAGGTTTAAATATTCAATGCTGTAGCTTGTTCAAATACAAAATGGATAGGCCACAAAATGTACTAGTATCAGTTGGGAAGCTAAAAAGGAACAGAAAAAGTGCACTGATTTAGCCGATGGTCCATTATTTCTGAAACGTTCCAAATGGAATGGTATGTAACATTTGATTTTTTAACCAGAATTTCCGGGTTTTCCGTGTGTCACGAAATTATTTAGTAGTTGTTTGCGTTTAGTTTAAGTTTTTGTTTTAGTGTGTTGTTTGGATTTTTGTCGTTCATTGTTACGTAACTTTGTTACGTAACTCATGTAACATTTAACTATTTAATATTTAAACATTCTTAGTGTATTGTGTAGTTTAGATGTATGTTTCAGGAATTATGTAAATTTGTACAATTTAGCGTGTAACAGGTGTTCTTTCCAGTCACTTTCTTTATAGCGTTTGTTTTAAGTGTTAATTGTAGAAAAAATTACCATAAATATATAAATGTAAGTTGTACAGTTGTAGTGGGTTGTTGTGTGTAGCAGTTTTGTCGGTAGAGGGAGTAAAGCAAGAAAAAGAGAGACAAGGTGAAGGGCCTGTGGCCAGAAAGAGAAAAGTTTTATTCACTATCAAGAGCCATTGGTAGGCGCCAGCCAAGAAATAACTTGCAATTGACGAAACACATTTGTCAGTGGTGGCGTAAGGATTGAGAAGAATAACGTGCTGTGTGGCAATTGGGATCGTTCAAAGACCTTGTGCTAAGAAGAAAACGTCAGCTGTAAAGAAAAAGAAAAGGACGTAAAAGACGCGGGACAAGGTTGGAATCAAAGAGGAAGAAGAGGTTTGTGGTATTGGTTGGTGTGGTGTGGTGTGGTGTTGGTTAGGAGGAGACGGGGATAGTGAAACTGAACTGTGAACTGTTGTATATAATTTGTTATTATTGTATAGGTTTAAAATTACTTAAAGTTTAGGTTAGGAATCGCAATAGTTTAGTAATTAATTGTATTAATTGTTATAGAATATTTAGAATTAGTTTACTTAAGTGTTAATGCTGTTAATATCGAGTGTTTTTTTTTATATATACTTTAATAAACATTAGTTATTGTAATTCATGGTGGTGTGTTGCGGGATTGTGGGAAGGGGTGCGTGTATTCAGTCATTGTTAGTTTCGGTGTTATTAGTCTTTGTTTTGCCATTTCTATCGTCAAGGGAATTTTCGGGGCTTACGCCACATTTTTGGTGTCAGGAGTGGGATACTATTCCCTTGGTATTTGTTGTACACACACTTCAGACACAATCGTGCAACACACAAGTGTTAATTATGGCTGCAAAAGACTCGGGTTACGATTCTTGGTCTCTGGAAGATTTAAGAACTGAAGCTAATAGTAGATCGATTTGTTTCACTAGCAAAGATGGGATTAAGACGCTGGCGAGCAAGCTTAGGGTGCATGATAAGTTAATGGCTAATCCGGGTGATGTGTTCACGGGAGGTGAAGAAATGGAGCAGACCGAAACCGAGGGGAATTTGACTTTCGAGCAACGAGTGCAACTACAAGAACGAGAGCTAATGATGTTGGAATTGCGAAGGAAAATGCAAATGGAAGAACGGGAGGCCGAAAAGGAGAAAAGGGAGTATGAAAGACAGAGAGCGCGGGAGGAAGAAGAGAGATTAGTCAGGGAAGAGGAACGACTTAGAATTCTTAGGAGTGAGAAAGAACAGTTTGCTGTTAGAGAGGCCGAAAGGCAATATAAGAGTTCCAATAAGCCTAGGTTTATGAAGATTAGAGAAATGCGGGAAGAGGAAGACATAGATGATTACTTTAGAATATTTGAAATGACGGCGAAAGCGCAGTCTCTTCCGGAAAGTGAGTGGGTTGGCAATCTCGTTCCTAAGCTTACAGAAAAAGCCAAATCAATTTACTTGGAGATCCCGGACCCCAAATGTCAAAATTACCATGAAAGCAAAAACATCATTATTAAAGCTTATCAGCTAACTGCAGACCATTACAGATTCAGATTTCGAACCTCAGAGAAACAACCAGAGGAAGACTTTGTTCAGTGGGGAAATCGGACAAGAAGGTATTTGAATCGTTGGATGGAAGTTGCAGGGGCTGCTAGTGATGCTGAGATGATTTTGGAGCAAATAATGATTGAGAGGCTCCTGGATGCGGTAAGCCCAGAGCTAAGAGCTTGGTTGAAAGAGCAAAAGCCAACTACTGCAGAAGAGCTTGGAAATCTAGCAAACTTACATGTACAAGCGAGGAAAGGACCACTCGTCGCAGGTAAATATGCTTCGTTTGGTAGAGGGCAGGGTTTTAAACAAAGGAAGGAAATGAACGTAAAAAAGGATGTGCCTCCACCCGAAAGCAAGCATGATTCGCGTAAGCAGAATCCCGTTTCGCCCAACGTTAAGAATACAAGGCCCGAAGTAACTTGTTTTAAATGTGGCAAGAAAGGGCACATGTCGTTTAACTGTGGGAGGACCCGCAACCCTACCTCCCAAGGGTACCTGCTCTGTATGACTCCCCTTAACTCGGAGAAAACAGTGTTTCCACCGTGCAATGTTAAAGGCAGGATAGCGGGTAAACCTGCAGAGATGATAGTTGATTCTGGGTGTACTAGAACCCTTGTCCATAAAAGGTTTGTTAGCGATGATTCTTTAACCGGGGAGAAAATGACAGTTTTGACTGCAGCAGGTGAACGACTGGTTATACCTTTAGCATGGGTAGAATTTGAAAGCGAACATGGCAGGCATAGGGAATTGGTAGGGGCATTAGACAAGTTACCAGTTGACTGTCTACTCGGTAGATCTTCATTCGGTAAAACCCTTTCCAAACAAAATGTCCTGGATCAATGGGAGAACAATACATCGATTCATAGCTTGGAAAGCAATGAAGCTTTTGTGCTAACTAGGCGGCAGAAAGTATTACAGGAAGCCCAGAAACAAGCGGATGAAGTAGTGGATCGCGAAAACGCACTTGCAGTTAGGAATCTGTCCAAAAAAGAGACGAAGAAGGAAGGTCTGAGAAAGGGAGATCTACCAACACTCTTTGAAGAACCAGAGCGAGGCGAGATTGACGAGGAAAGTCCAAAGGGGGTTGTTGAAGAGTCAGGTATGGAGAATTTATTGCTTAACATTTTGGATAGAAATAGGGGCCAGGTTATCGAAGATCAGCGAACCGACGTGACGCTCGATAAGGCCCGTAGTAAGGCGCTTCAGAAAGCACCCGAGGAAGGAAATAGTTATTTCATTGAAAATGATTTGCTCATGCATCGCAAGTTTTTGGAAGATGTACATGATGGGGTGAGGTATGTTGACCGTGTGGTTGTCCCAGAAGCCTATAGAAATGAAATTCTTCGCGTCGCCCATACTATCCCTTTAGCTGGTCACATGGGTTCCACGAAAACATTGAATCGCATAGAAGTGCATTTCTTTTGGCCTGGTATTAGCCTTGATGTTCGAAAATACTGCGCGACCTGCCCACAATGTCAGTTAGTAGCACGCAAGATGAAGTCGCACAGGGCACCACTTAATCCAGTGAAACCAGAAACGGAACCGTTTCGTAAGATAGCCATTGACATAGTGGGTGAATTACCTCGAACAACTACAGGGTACAAATACATTTTAACAATAGTCGACTATGCAACGCGTTACCCAGAGGCCATACCTCTCAGGAATACAAG
Organism: Galaxea fascicularis; assembly: GCA_948470475.1. Classification (NCBI taxonomy): domain Eukaryota; kingdom Metazoa; phylum Cnidaria; class Anthozoa; order Scleractinia; family Euphylliidae; genus Galaxea; species Galaxea fascicularis. The sequence goes on along the minus strand of OX419343.1, from coordinate 9,203,447 downwards.
TTCGAAAACAATCGCAGATGCTCTTGTTCAGTACTTTTGCAGGGTAGGAATCCCAGAGGAATTGGTTTCAGATCAGGGTTCTAATTTCATAAGCAACCTCATGGCGCAATTGTATGATCAGTTAGGAATTACCAAGATTCAAACTTCAGTATATCACCCAGAAGCAAACGGTCTGGTTGAACGTTTCAACGGTACTCTGAAGCGGATGCTCAAAAAGTTTGTCCGAGAGCGGGTGAAAAATTGGGACAAGTTCCTCCCTTATCTGCTGTTTGCCTACAGAGAGGTCCCATGTGAATCCACTGGATATTCTCCTTTTGAGTTACTGTATGGTCAATCAGTCCGTGGGCCGTTAGCTGTTATAAAAGAAACATGGTTAGAGAAACACCCTTCTAAGGAAAGCCTGGTGAGCCATGTCCTAGAAATCAGAAGACGACTCGCGATGATGCAGAAAGCGGTTCAAGAGCACATGACGAAAACGCAACGAACACAAAAACGCCTGTACGACGTTCACAGCTCTAAAAGACGTCTGGAAGTTGGTGACAAGGCTTTGGTCTTGTTACCCACCCCAGGAAGCAAGTTGGAGGTTTGTTGGCAAGGCCCTTTCAAGGTTACCAAAGTGTTAAATGACGGGCTTAACTACGAGCTAGATACAGGCAAAACACACAAGCAGCATCGAACGTATCACATTAACCTTCTCAGTAAATGGCAGAGTCGTGATGAAATAGCCGCGTTGGTTATGCCAGAGTCCTCAGAGATGCCTCTGCCACATGAACGGGATGTCCCTCAATTTACGTCGGATGAATCATGGGAAGACGTTGTCATTTCTTACGAGCTATCCGAACCTCAAAAAATTCAGGTGAAGAAATTGCTACAGGAGTACGCTGATGTGTTCTCTGGAAAACCAAATGTAACGAACGCAGCAATCCATCAAATTGATACAGATGACTCCCCCCCAATCCGTTGTTCACCATACAAGGTCCCGCAAAGACTCGAAAGTGAGGTGAACAAAGAAATCGATAAGATGCTGGAGTTAGGCATAATTCGTCCTTCAAATAGTCCCTGGGCGTCCCCAGTTGTCATTGTTCCGAAACCAGACGGAACCATCCGATTTTGTGTCGATTACAGGAAGCTGAACAGCGTAACAAAAATGGATGCATATCCGATTCCGTTAATGGAAAGGATGATAGAGAAGGTTGCTTCTGCCAAGTTTATAACTACATTAGACTTGACGAAAGGGTATTGGCAAGTTCCCCTTGAGTCGACTACAATTGAGAAATCGGCGTTCATTACTTCAAAGGGCTTATATGAGTTTCTTGTGATGCCATTTGGAATGAAGACAGCACCAGCCACGTTTCAACGAATGATGTCAGACGTGGTACTAAAAGGTTTTCATTTTGCTGATGCTTACATAGATGACGTTGAGGTCGACACACCTTCTACCTTTGAACAACACCTGTTGGAACTTCGCCAAGTTCTAGATCGACTCCGAGAATGCAATCTTAATGCACGACCCTCTAAATGCAAAATTGCTATGAAAACTGTAGATTTTGTAGGGCATCGTGTTGGCGGAGATAAGATCGAACCTCGTAAAGCTCTTATCCAGTCCATTATTGAGTACCCCAGGCCAGCAACCAAGAAGGAAGTAAGATCCTTTCTAGGCTTGGTTGGTTACTATCGTAAGTTTATTCCAAATTTTTCTGAAAGAGCAGCTACCCTAACGGATTTGACAAGTGGAAAAAATCCCACAAAGGTGAAATGGCTTGACGTTCACGAGCGAGCATTCCTTGATTTAAAAGAAGCTATTCAAAAACCTCCAGTCCTACGACCACCCCACTGGGATGAAGAATTTATTTTGCAAGTTGACGCTTCAAACAGAGGTCTAGGAGCTATTTTGTGCCAGAAAGGTAAGGACGGAGAAGAGCACCCAGTAGCTTATGCTAGTAGGAAGTTGCAACCCAGGGAACAAAAACTTAGTACGACAGAGAAGGAATGTTTAGGCATTGTGTGGGCTGTGGAGTTATTTAGGTATTATCTATATGGCAGAACCTTTAAATTGCAGACTGACCACAACCCTTTGGTCTGGCTAAACCAAGTCCGCGATAAAAGCCGAAAGTTGTTGCGGTGGAGCGTTACTCTCCAAGAGTACGACATGCTTATAGAACACAAGAGTGGCAGAAATCACTGTAATGTGGATGCTCTAAGCAGAGTTTGAGCTTGTTGTACGTCCAACTTTATCATCAGTTCTCTCCTTTTCCTTTCTATTTTTGCGTCGTCCCACCCCAAAAATAGACTTGTTAAGGGGGGAGGTGTCACGAAATTATTTAGTAGTTGTTTGCGTTTAGTTTAAGTTTTTGTTTTAGTGTGTTGTTTGGATTTTTGTCGTTCATTGTTACGTAACTTTGTTACGTAACTCATGTAACATTTAACTATTTAATATTTAAACATTCTTAGTGTATTGTGTAGTTTAGATGTATGTTTCAGGAATTATGTAAATTTGTACAATTTAGCGTGTAACAGGTGTTCTTTCCAGTCACTTTCTTTATAGCGTTTGTTTTAAGTGTTAATTGTAGAAAAAATTACCATAAATATATAAATGTAAGTTGTACAGTTGTAGTGGGTTGTTGTGTGTAGCAGTTTTGTCGGTAGAGGGAGTAAAGCAAGAAAAAGAGAGACAAGGTGAAGGGCCTGTGGCCAGAAAGAGAAAAGTTTTATTCACTATCAAGAGCCATTGGTAGGCGCCAGCCAAGAAATAACTTGCAATTGACGAAACACATTTGTCAGTGGTGGCGTAAGGATTGAGAAGAATAACGTGCTGTGTGGCAATTGGGATCGTTCAAAGACCTTGTGCTAAGAAGAAAACGTCAGCTGTAAAGAAAAAGAAAAGGACGTAAAAGACGCGGGACAAGGTTGGAATCAAAGAGGAAGAAGAGGTTTGTGGTATTGGTTGGTGTGGTGTGGTGTGGTGTTGGTTAGGAGGAGACGGGGATAGTGAAACTGAACTGTGAACTGTTGTATATAATTTGTTATTATTGTATAGGTTTAAAATTACTTAAAGTTTAGGTTAGGAATCGCAATAGTTTAGTAATTAATTGTATTAATTGTTATAGAATATTTAGAATTAGTTTACTTAAGTGTTAATGCTGTTAATATCGAGTGTTTTTTTTTATATATACTTTAATAAACATTAGTTATTGTAATTCATGGTGGTGTGTTGCGGGATTGTGGGAAGGGGTGCGTGTATTCAGTCATTGTTAGTTTCGGTGTTATTAGTCTTTGTTTTGCCATTTCTATCGTCAAGGGAATTTTCGGGGCTTACGCCACACCGTGTAAATGGAAAGCGCCCTAAGATTAACATTAACCGAACAGAGTTGAGACAAAAGTGTACTGAAATGAATTAAACTCAAGCTAGATTGTTCATAATTAAATACCAAAATATGTAGCCTTGTTTGGGTTTACAGACAGTGGGAATACGGAGGATTGTAGACCACTCGAATGAATAATGAACGTCCAGTGAAAACGGGCTTAACTACGATTCATTGAGGTCCCAGCCAAGGTCAGCGAAATCCCAAAAATGCCTACAGCGAGAAAACATAACGACAATCAATGTAAAAGACAAAACAATTCTGAACTTACAAAACTCGTGTGTGGGCTAACCTTGACCCTGGAATAATAAGAATAGGAAATATGTGACAACCACTTCATAACATGACGTACCAAAAAGTGTGAACTGATTGACATCATTTGTATTTTGTGTTTTACAGTCTCTCCGGCACTGATTAACTTTCAAAGTTCCCTTGTTATTACAATCGCCGGGTATTCATAAATCACGAAAAGGGATCAGTTCGAATGAGACTGCTAGTCCCGATTGAAATCGTTGCAGTACAGTGACGATACATCGAAGACAAACGAAAAACACTGCTTTTTGACATGTTCATTCCCAAGTCCCACCCGCGAAGCATGTGCCGGGATATAAGCCACCTATGAACAATGCAGTCACACATTTAATCTACTCTTTCATAAAGGCAAAGCTTACATATCACTTTATCTTTGATTCTATCTTGTGTTACGCTTGGTACATTTAGTGTGGATACGTACCCCTTTCCGACAGGCTTTCCCAACTGAACCAGCCTGAACGCTCGAGCCCGCACCGCTATATCTTGATTTTTATTTCGTTTTCGACAAGTTTTGAGCGATGCGATCTCACGTAGTTATGGGAAGAAATTTTTTCAATCTAGGTTCTTAGATTATTATTTTTATGCCGGTTTTTTTGTACTTTTCATTCCTGGTATTTTTTTTCCTAGTCAGCGTTACGAATTCTCCGTTAATTTCGACTTCTTTCAATTACAAGTATACCAGAGTTAGAGCTGAATAACAAACCGTGCTTCTCAAAATTTATCAGTCTCCCGATGTCTTACATTGTCATTTTTCCCCCTGGCCAGGCGGGATTAAAAACCAGTTTGATCCCTATCTATAACTTTCGGGAGAACTAGTTTGACGCGGTTTGCGATAACCTTGGTAGCTATTTTATAATCACAGAGATATTGGGGACCAGTTTTTAACGAAGGAGGGTTCGGTGTCTTTTTTATTTTTTATTTTTTATTTTTTAGAATGTCAGAATCACAAACAAAGCGTTAAAACAGTCGTGCGGTTTTACAGTTCAATATAACTGCTATGAAGAATTCCTGGTTTATAAGATCACGCAGTTATCTTACTGAGCGGGTCAACGAGGCTGATAATCAACAAAAAGAAAACGAAATAAATCTCCCTCTTATATTAAGGTTTTTAACCAAGTTTCGTTTCAAGCAAAGACGCACCGTTCCAATGCTGTCATCATTCCTGGTAGTTCATGAACTGTTGGCGATCTCTTGTAACTCCGAGCTTTGAATTAATTCGTTTACTGACTTAATGGGTTGATCGCCTTTCTTAGGGTTTCAAATTCTAAGTATACTGCTCTGATCCTGTTCAGGCTCGTAGCAGAGGGACGGGCAGGCTTGCCAGAATATTTGGAAGTTAAAAAAATTTTTACCCCGTCCCAAAAAATAGCAAAAAATACACGACATTGACGGTGGCGAAAACGTCATATATAAGGTGAATTCGCGTTCTTTCAAACATTGCGTTTCTTCCAACTCGCTTAGTTGCAGGCGAATTCTCCTGCAGTCAAATTCTAATGAAAGACCGGTTTTAAGTTTAAAAAAATGTTGTTCGGTGTTTACCATAAAACGTGAAATTATGAGGAAACTGTGTACCAAACATGTGCTGAATGAGCAGAGTCGATGTTTCACTTAGTAAACCTATTGATGTTCTCCTTGCTGGCAATGTCGTGCTACCTCAAACGCTTTTATATCTACTGGGTGGGGTAAGGGGGTGGGGGAGGTGGTGGTAGCTTCGCTTGGCCGATTTGCCCCTGCCAACACGAAGATCGATTACAACAACAAGAACAACTGAAGAGAGAGGCTCTTCTATTCGATCATAGGACTCAAAATGCCAAGTATATCATTTAATTTCAGCTAAAAGTAAATGGGACTATCATGATACTCACGAGTCAGTTTATTTACAACGACATTGACAACAAGAATTGAAAATAAACGTTTGCTTCTGCTGGTCTTAGGGTCAGCAGAGTAAACAGCGATTCTCAACGCATAATCAGTTAAGTTGAGTTGGCCTTTTGAAATATTAATTTTATTAATTATCGTAGTTTCCTTCCGTAACGCTTTTATCGTTACCCTATAAGTTTCTAACGAAGACAAGTGTCCCAGTTATCAGATAACTTTTAATGCAAACCGCACTAAATTTAAACTAGAAAGTAGTCCAGATGGGACATCTTGTGTCAAAGCCTCAGTCTTGGAACTTGTAATCGAGAAATTTAAGATCAAACCTGCGGGTCAAGCTATGAAGCTATGTACTGGGAAATTTGTCTGACATTGCATTTCGGTTTCGTGAAAAAAAATTCACTTGGAGCAACTGGATCTGAAATCGTTAGACGTTAGAGGGTAATTAGCTAGCGTTAGGATCAGCTTGGCGTTAGAGCATTATTCGAGGATCCAGCTTTTCCAAGTGTGTCTAATGGTCTGCGCAAAATTTCTAATGCATCTTCCTTAAAATTAGTAAGTGTACATAGCTTCATTTGAGCTTCGAACTTATTGTGATAAATATATTTAGGAAATGTAACCACCGTTTAATATATATTGACTCAATACTAGCAAAGGAAATAAATTAACGTGCAAGCTTCATTCTGGGACTAAGGGAAACAGCATCCTTTGTAACAAAATCCAATTGCCAGTTAACCACGATACTGAAGTAATCGAAATAAATTGAGGTTGAAGAATCTTGCGATTACAAAGAACATGCAAAAAAGTTAACTGATATTATATTAGCAGTTGAACAACTGAAAAAAGAATTTGTTCAACGTAAACCAGAAGGGTTGGATATATACTAGAGATATCGTTTGTTTGCAGATACAAGTAAGAATTGTTTTTGATCACTCACTGGGATGCCAAGACAGTCCTTTGAAATCATTTGAACTGAAAACTTGTTGTAAAATTAATATAAACCTCTGTCAGCAAATGCTACCATATTTGGATTGCTGCGAAATCACAAGGTTGACGGTTATATTTATGGTCATGATTGCATAAAAAGCCCACTGAACAAAACAATTTTCTCAACTGTGAAGGAAAACTGAATTTTGAAATGTCCACTATCACGTGCTTTTTCACCCTACTCAAAACCGAAATCTGAGCTCAAGAAAATGTTGTCAGGGGTGGTGTGGGTACAACAGAGACACTAGAAAACATGACTGCAAAGGGTTCCTAATATAACCTTATCAGATACATGACCACAGGGAAAGTAGGATGTCTGTGCACTCTGCCTTAGGGCTTACCATTTGTCAGGACTGGCCAGCCAGACCAGTCCACTTGTATAAAGGACTCCACTATAAATGAGAACTGTCCAAACAGATCAGTTTATTTCTACATAGTATGTATAGCAGGGATTTTTTTTTAGCAAAAAGTCTTCAAAAAAGTATATTTCATTTTCAAAATGACGGGTCTGGCTGGCCGGCTCTGACAAATGGAAAACGCCCTTAGAATTACATAGACCATGGAACAGATTTTGTGCGAGTTCTCTGCAAAAAGGACAACTGCCTATAAAACAAATGACCACCTTTATACTGATAATATGTAGTTACTGTCTGGCTTTTTTGTTAGATATGACCTCATGAATGACCATCATGAATGGGGCTTTGCTGATATATGATCTCATGTCCATTGGTTTAACATTTCCTTGTGCGTCGAGAAAATACAGTTTTGAGCGGGTGTAAATTTTATTGCCAGCCGTTCTATCTTACTGAGGGTAAATTCAATGAAGATTATAGTTTACGTGATTTTCAGGCTAACTATGCAATCAATAAGAAGCAAAGACGCTAACCTGAATTGAAATGAATAAGGGAATCTGTGTGAAATTCATAGCGGAAAGAGAATGATACTGACAGAGGTTTTCACATTCAAGTATTTACATTAAAATGACTAGCTAATTAAGCATACAATAACCAACCCCTTCACTCCGTCTATCTCGTCCTGGATGACTTACTTTTTTGTTCCTTTACCCGGCCTGGATAAACTGGAAAAATACGATAAGCTAAAGACTTCTCTCTAGTAGTCATTTCTATTGTGCTATAAAAAGTGGTTCAACGTCCCGAGTCTGTGTCAAGCATTAATGCGGTACCATTTTTCCGAGTGTCCCCTTTAAAGCAAAGCTCGCGATCTCTTGGTAGTGAAGGTATTAATTTATCAGCTACATTAGTTGTGCGAAATTCTCAACTGATCAGACATTCCTCAGCTCCTTAAGTCTTTCTTTGAAGTTCTTGCTGTAACAACCGCGATTCTTTCGTGCGGGAAGCTGACATTCCGGCTCAGTGATAATGGCTCTGCCGTGTGATCTTTTGCTCGTGTAGATATCTTGCTAACATTCTATGCATCTGGAATGACATGATCCTTGAACAAAAACATAACATTGTCATATATTGGTTTAGCACGATTTCTTGTTTCAAGCGAATGCCGTGGTTTTGATTGATTTGAATCTCTTTGTAGGGCAAACCTGTGTCTTCTTTAAATAGACCTGAGCTGGGTCAGCTCTGAGATTTTAACCGGTTGTTTTACAGCAGGGCCTCAGTGAGGCCAATGGTTGTTGATATGATAGCAAGTCCTGGTATTAGCCGAACAAGATAAACAAAGATTGTCTGATGCCACAAGGCTAGTTCTCCCCTCACCCATCGCAATCTACAGGAAATCTTTCGTTATTCCCTTGGCCTGTAGGATGCCACTTACGTTTGCTCGCCTCTTAATGCGGAACGTCATACAACTGTATATAAAAGATTTATTCTAGCCAGGACATAGCCCACACGAGTGAATAAGAACAGGTATTGACCTATTGCAATGCTTTGTGTAAACCACAGCCGAGTATCTTCATCTTTACCTGTCAGAGTAGAGTGTTTTTATGTAACAGATGAGCTGCCATTGCTGTTTATTATCCACCAATCACAGGCTCTCAGCACCAGGTCTATTTCTGTATTTAAAACTTGCCACGCACAGAAGCCTTGATGGTAGATTTCGGCTGAGATAACGGATCAGATGAAAAATTTTCCCCATCATCGTGGGACGCCTGTGGTCAAAAGTCGTAATTATATAAAATAATCCGTTATCAGTTTTCGCTTGCCAAGCTCAAAGGTAACCAACCAACAAGCATTTCGTTTCTTCTACCCTCAATTTTCTTCATTAGAAAACGGCAAACACTTGACAGTTTTAACTTCTTAAAATGTATTCGAACCAACACTAAACAGTTCCTGAGTCTTGAAAAACTAAAACAGACCCCAAATGTAGTTTTATATATAGGCTGATGAAGTCAGTGTGGGAGTCATTAATAGTAATCGCTGATTTCCCCCAAAGCCCCATACATTATTCGTACATGCATCACAATATGAACAGGGTTTGATAAAAAAAAAATGTATACATAATTCGTATATGGGTCTGCGCAGCAATCTTGCCAAAGTGATTACTGATAAACTAAATGAGACGGCTTACCTCCGACTGTAGTCGTGTGCGGCTGGTCATCCTGCAAGTAACTCTGCTGTAAACAGTTGCACTGAAATCCACTGCAATAGGCTCTGGCATCCTCTTTGTCCCATGGTTACCGATCAAGTGTTCGAGACGCACACTGCAAAAAAGTCATCATCGTCCTTACCATCATCGTCACCATGATCGTCATCTTTATCGTCGTCGTCGTCATCATCATAACTCTTGTCCTCTAGTCACTCTTGTCGCAGTAGGTAATCTTCACCAGCACAGCTCCTGTTTCTCTTCAATGAAAATAAAAGCACAAAACACAGCACATGTAAGCCTCCATGGGTCTAACCAAACGGTAAATGGCCCCTACCTTTCACCCTATAAATGTAGGTCTACTCTGAGAGAGCTTCCAGGATGGATACTGAGTTGATAACGATTACTGACATCAGATGTCAAACAAATTGAACTAAGTTTCTCTCCTCTGGTCGACGTCGTGGCTGTCCCCGTCGCCTCTGTAATCGGTACAGCGTTTGCTTTGGTTTTGCTTTACTTGGCTCCGTGATTGGTTGACAAAACTTGCGGAAAAGAGAAGAAAGATCAAAACCAATCACTAGTTGCACGCGCGCATTTTCCCGCGCTTGGCGCCGGCTGCATGTAATATTTAGATTCGTTCACTGAACTGTTTTCATCTCTCTGGTTTTGGTTTTACGGCACTCAGTTGAAAACCACTTTAACTGTTATAAGCAGCATGCAATCGATTCCTCAGTGCTAGCATGAAATGGAACGCTTTTTTCAATCCAATCACTGTAAAGGGAGAACGAAATTCATAGCAGTTGAACAGCACGTCTGTCCTCAAGTCCTTTCCAAAGGTCACTTACTATGTCGCCTGGCTACACTCTGGAGTCTGACGGGTCTTATTTCATGTCTTTCATGATTCACGGATGATTGCTCCGAGAATATTCTATCAAAGAAAAAAGAAAGTATCAGTCAAGTAACATAACAGACTATTCCGAATCAATTCCATTGGACCAATAGAAGGTGAACACAGTTACTCACACGTAGTTTAATTATCGAACGTGCACCGTGGAGTCAGAATAGGTCTCTGGTTCAATGGCTGTTGACTGATTTCATGTTAATTCGTTGATAAAAAAATAAAAAGAATATACTTCAGAAAAGGCCAAGATTGTCATCAACTTGCACTAACTATTTTGAAAAGAAGACTTGCAAATTTGTCATCATTCCATTCAAACATCATCACCAAAAAGAAGATTGTCCAGCGACTAGGATCGCGGGCTTAATGCTTTCGGATGCAAGCATTTCCATGAACGTTTTGGGCACGAAAATAAACGGACAAAAAATGTAGACAAGACAAGACAAAGGCAAGACATAAGGACAGTATAAGTATGAACGCCTTGCAACCTAGATTCTATCTATTCCCTTTCTGGCGGATAAGCTCTGTAAGGACCGTGTGTGATCGCAGTTCAAAGTTTTTAAGTTTCAGTTCTTGTGTCAAGACCCAAAAACGTCTGTTTCACAAACTGACCTGTGGACTGTCGACAACAGCGACATGGTGGCAAGGACATCTGCAGTTAAATTCATTATCGTCATCATCGTCATCACGATCATCATCATCATCACCATCATCAGCATCATCGACGTCGTCGTCATCATCATTATCATGTCATGATCACCTTCGCGGAGTCTTCATCTCAACCGTTAGGTCTTCAGTTCACTGTATAACTCTAACATACGGCTTATGGACAAAATGTTAGCGAGCAGAGAACAGAACAAAGTATAGAAGGACAGTCAATCATAACATTCTATTTACGGTAGCTTGTCAGTAAATTGTTTCGTTTTGGATTTAATTTTTAGGTGTTCATGGTTTTGATTTTTTCGCTGTTCGTATAGATTTATGTTTAAGTACAGTTTTAGTTTACTTTGTTGATTTTATATTTCAATTTAAAGTTTAAATGTCTTTTATTTTTTTTATTTTTCTCAGTTTACATTTCATTTGTCAAGCAGTAATTTTATCTTTTTTTATTATAATAAAGAATATTTTTTTCAATATTAAAGGTTGGTTGGATGTGATTTGTTTTGTCGAGGTATTGAAAATCAAAGCCTTACCGCAAATTGGTAGAACTCAGATAGAGTTTTTCCACAACATCGGTGGAACCAGAGGCAGTCCTTTTGAGACTTGGATTGTAATGACTTTCCTGCATTTCTAGAAAGCACTTCTCAAGAAACAAACAAAGCTTGTCAAAGTTAAACAAAGAGGAAGTAACTGTCATCGATAAATCCTGCTCTAATTTTCTAAAGTGGGTTTGAGAATGGTGAAGTTTAATTGCCTCTCCGCAAAACTTGTTTAGCTGCAAGCCAAGGTCATCTTTTTCTCATGACTGAAATAGGAGTATGTTCGCATGACACCAAGGATGATTGGTTAAAACCAATTTAAATTCTGAAACTTCATTTGCAAGATAAAGCGAAGGAGAAAATACAGTGGGGCAAAAACAAATAGTGCTTTTTTTCGTCATGTTTGAATTCCATCAATTTTCCCAGATCATCCTGCAGCTCTTCCGTTTTTTAACTCTTGGGTGGTTTCAAACCCATGGTTTTCAAACTCGAGTAACATAAATTCACCTTGAATGTTTGTCTTCAGGAAGTCTCTCGCGGGACCTCGCGGGACTAGTGTGGCTATAATGTCTGAAATACAAAGATTATGATGAAACGCTACTGCATGGAATGGAATGGTGCAAAGTAAGAGCACACTTAATGGAAAGGCCGCACCTATTTTGAGGGCCATTCCAGCAAACATTATGCAACAGAACTGAAAGTTGTTTCTCCTTGTTGTCGAAAAACGTGTGCTTTTTTTTTTTCATTTATCTTCAGTGATTCCTAAGCTAGCTTCGGTAGAAGGTTCATTACTGTAAGTTATTTGTATCAGTTCTTTTAAACCTCTTTGTCTGCATTTAAGTCTCCCTTGAGTATTCCAAGATGTCAGAGTGCTTGCTTTTTTGGAATTTCGATCAGTTCCAAACATTTCTCCGATTCTTACTTTGTAGGAGTGGGTTAAAATGCTTGGCGATATAGCATAGATTCATGGGCTTGAATCCCATGCACAAAATAATCTACTTAACTCCTACGATTAGGATACTAACCTGAAGCTACAGACTCTTCCAGTTCTATGATGCGGGGCTTCTAACATGGCTGCAATGTTGTGCACCTTCCTGCTCATCTAGACAACGCTTTTCAGAGCAAAGGTCAGTACGCATTAAAAATGCAAACTAACTTAGGTTGCATTACAATGAAGTGACTGAGAATCTATAGAGCTTTTCATTGCCAAATGGATTTGAATACCCTCAGCTTCTATAAATCTAGATCTGTTAACGCAAATCGTCTATACTTCTAAAGTTCAAACAGTATTTTTCTGTCGTCCATCGAGAGCCATGACTCCATTAATGTGTGTCAACCATTTCCTCTTTGCAAATCTGGTATTGTAGAAATGGTCAACTCTCAGAATCACTTGCTGCTTCTTTGGTAAGAGTATCTTCATGATTCAGCGAAAGTTTACTTTCTTGTGTTCGAATCCCGTAAAATTGACTCCGTTTCGCTAGAATATACAAACCTTGTAAGCTGCTGCTCCTGGTAAATCTCTATGATAGAACTTGGCTGCAATGGCATCCGGTAGAATGTTCTACACATCTAAATGCATAAAAAAGAAAGCAAGTTCTAAGTAAAAGATACAAACAAAATATAGTTACAATTCAGTCTCGCAGAAACTGTCTAGCTTTACCCTTACCTGTCTTCCCGACAAATGAGGGAACATTCACTATCTATCAAAACAATCTTTGTACATTTGAATCTCATTTAAACTCAGCATGTTTTGAAATGTGCTCACTGATGCTGTACAGAAAGCTGGTTATATCTTGTTTCCCTATGCCTCCGTTTCTGTGATCAGATTAATTAAGAATTTTTACGTCACCGTAATAACCTGTGGACAATGCATGGGTTAGGATCCTTTTCAGTCCTCTTGGCAGCTCGAGATAAGATTACTCATTTTTTCTATTATAGAAAATCTCACTGATCTGTTAGACTCTTTTGCTGCCCCAGAATTTGTGGCTTAGATTATGTTCATCTTATATAGCAAACGTTTGACGCCCATAAAGCCTATTCCATTGCTCCCTTTGGAACTAACCTCAGGCCACTTACCTATCCAAGTCTCCGCCTCATCAGTCACAAGCGGCCACTGAGATGACATTTGGTTGAGTCTCTGTTGAGATAAATGCAAGCTTCACAAGACCAGTGTTAGCAATGAATAAAAGAAAGTAACCAGTCAAAGTCACTTTCAGTCTGTAAATCATCCAGATATCTTTTCTCTATAATATCCAGTGACACAAACGAGTTTGAATCCTGTCAAGTTAGCCTGGTAGAATTTGTATCTTCTATGACCATTGTCATATAGCGTACTAACCAGAAAAAATTTGGTGTCCATTCCTTCTCGATTTTCTTTGCAGTTAAGTCGGTGGATTCCTTGTTTTCCTTTCTTTTTGCTTCGTTTTGTTTGTTTAAACATGACATTTTGCATCTTTGGACAATTAGGTAAGAACTGGACAAAGAGCGCACAACAAGGTTAACCTCGTCAAATGATGCTAACTTTGTCGGACATTAATGTAGCTATACTTACAGTTAGGGTCGCTTCTGTCATCCCTTCACTGGATATGATGTCAGGTAACGGTTGTCCGAATGGAGCTGAGAACTAAAACATCATTTTGTTAACGTAACTTGCCATATAAAGACATATCGCTCACCTCAAGAACTTGTAAACTTCTGTTAGTAATGATCCCCAGCAACGACTGTAATCTTCCGCGTTTCTTCAAGAACGCGCCAAAAAGACATCTGGTCTGCAAGGCATGCGCATCTCTTCAATGACACGCCCAAAAATCGTCGAAAAAAAGTACTTCTAATAAATCACCAATCGCAATCCTTGGAAAAATACTCTTCAGATGCTCTTGACGGTACTTGGCCGAAACGTCGCAGAAAAAAAAACGTGTACATCACTTGAAAGGACGCGTCCAAAAATTGAAACATTTTACGTGCAAATACAATGCACCTCGGAATCCTGAAATATAATTTATGTTAGTCAAAGACAACACACTGACAACTTTGTGTTTGTATGATTTATTGTTCGTCAAAGCATAAGGCAGTTACAGCGTAACATTTTCCGACGTGGACGTGAATCTGTCAAGTGAAGTCGCTGAAAAATTGTTCTGTGCGTGATGCGAAAAAAATCCTGAAATGAAAGTTCCTGAAACATAACCAGTTAGTCGTTTAGTCAATACCTTAGAAGGTACTGCGTCATGAAAGCACACAGACAACTTTTTTTTTTGTCAAATTTTATTATAAACAATATAGCTGTTACAAGTTTGACCGTTCCTGAAATAAAACCATCTTTGGTTAGTACAGTTTCCTTAGCTATAGAGCAAAGACACAGACGACACTGCAGTTTTTAGACTTTATTCATTTGTTCCTTTAGTTTCACAATTTTCTTAAGTTAAATGGGATGGGATGCGCTCCTTAGAAATTTTGCTTCCAGAGAAACCAAGGAGTATTCATACGTCGTTAAAACCTGACGCCTCGAATGAAACACTCCAGGGTATCCCGGAAGAATTCGCAGAAATCGAAATTTACTTGCTATCGATATGTAGTCGATACCAAGCCTTCAGCATGACTTCGTATCGAATGTCGAATTGAAGGCCGAACAAATCCGAATGAAAACCGGATTCGGAATTCGAAATTAAGAGCGTCACACGATAATTACGTACATAAAAAAATCTCAACATACCTGGTGTCCACATGTACCTCGGGCTAATTGACATGGGGCAACTTCTGTTTACATCTGTCGTATTTAATTTACGATCAAGAATTTGCTTACAAGATTTTCTGAACTGAGCAAATTTCTTCCTATCACACGATTTTCTTTTTCGGTTTCGGACCTAGTCTTAACGACTTATCTAGTTATTGTTAAGCAGAAATTGCACCATGTAAATCCGCCGTACCTTTTTTTTTCGGCTGCTGGGTCGCTGTCTTTCTCCCCCATATCCATCGTGGGCGCAGGGTTATGGGTTTGTCGAGGGGTCTGTAGTAGTGGAATAGGCGGTGGTCGGCATTGATGAGGTGGCGATAAGATGAATCCTGAGCACGCCTTCTGACCGGCCAATTACGTTATTGAATATCAACTGTCTAAACTAACGTTGTCCGAACAAAACCCTTAGCCCAATGAAGAAGGACGTGTAGTCTCTTTCATCTCCAATCGACGTTAAATATATTCCGTGTAGTTTGAAGGACAACGTTAATTGAAACAGTTATTTATATTAACGCTACATATCCACTAATCTGTCTTCATTTCTACTTAAAACAGGCATTTTAAATTGAGAAATCATTCGTTCATTTCGCCATGACTATCTCCACAATTTTCATTGTTCACTCAATGGAATTAACTGAATTGGACTTCTCAATGCAATGCCTGTTACTTGACCTTTGGTCTGGACCTCGTTCGTCATCGCCGCACAGGCAGTAACCTCTCCTACTTATACTAACTACATAAGCATCTTCTTTCTTCGGCCGGCCTCTTCGCGTGCTGTACTTACCGCGTATGGTTACGCGCGTTCTGTTGGTGGTGATACTCAAAAGGTCTCTTGGCGTGCGTGCAGGGCTTCCAACGACTGGTGGTAACGTTTCTCAACAACCACTAGAAGACCAAGGTACCGTTCTTGAGGAGCTCTTCTGTCTTCGTCATGAAGACTACCTACCTACGCCTACCGACCATCGATAGACGATCTGCGCCTGCATGGTGCAATACAGGGCTTCCTGACAAGACGTTCCTCCCACAAGGCAGACATTTAAACAAGAAAACTTGTCCGTTCGTCTTAATGTCAACGCTGCCACAGTGAGAAAATCCTCCCATTTATCTGTCACTTTCTGAAGCTAACTAAAACTGACTCTTCATAGATGCTTGTGACAATTCTGCGCCGTAGAGTGATCTCGAAGACTGAGTACGCTTACAAAGGTTGTAAACGATCTGAGCTAACCTATGGTGTGTGCATTGTCCCATGATACCCTGTAAGTGACCTGCGATTAAACTTGGTTCTTTTCCTAAAAGAACTGTATTATCGCAAATCACTCAATATGTGCGTCACTAAAGTTTAATTCACTGATCTACCCTCGCAAAGGTGAAAGCCAGAATGGATAAATTGAAGCCAAAACTGATTTCCTTCTTTTGATTTTTTTTTTTTGCAACATTCGTTATAAGTCAATTTTGAAAAAAAAAAAAAAGGCGACCCACAATTGCGAGGCTATACAAACTGTCTTTCTGTAACCAGAGAAACCATTCAACTTGCAAGGGATGGCCAAATCAGGTCTCCCTGCTTCCGTTTGAATGGCCTGCTGGCTCTAGTGTCCTAGGTTCGTAAGCAAATTGTCTGGTTGAACCTTACCACAAAAGCTTCACTTGCACAGAGCTGTGTAAACTGTCAAGTGAAGCGTGATGAATTCAATTTCGCGCAGCTAAGCGGGGATTCCGGTGAAGACTTCCATGATCTTTGGCGATGACGACGAGAAGCAGATCCAAGAATGAGTTGGAAGAAGCCGAAGGTAGTCGGAAAAAAACACTTAGTGTGACCGAACCTGAACCGAAAAAAAGCCGAATTAACTCGAATTGGCAGTCGAATAACCTGCAAAGGAACCCATTAATTACGGATCCTAAGGGGAGGAGCCAACCAGCCCATGGGACCCGCTAGCTAAGCTAACTACAATTACATTAAGCCGAATAAGAAGTCCGGGGACTTCTGGCCGAAAGTGTGTGGATAGTGTGCTTTGTAAGGTTCATCCAGAGCTCTATATACCCCCTTATCCCAACCCACAAGGAATCTTACTGACCACAAATTAAAGTCGACCATGAGGAAGCTGTAACTGGACTGATCTGATATGAAGCTGTTAACTGGGCTGGGTGGAGCTGGCAATTAAACAAGAGCACTTGGTATGCGATAGTGATCTCATCGCGACACGGAGTAGAGGTCTTGTGACTGGAACGGCTGGACTGCTGGGGGACATGTGGCTTATTTGGCCTTGAGCAGTGGAATTTTAGTGTCGACAAACAGAATTTAGGAATCCAAGGCAACCTGTGAATAAAATCGCAAGGCGTAAACAAATCCACTTTACAAATTACGGACGCCAAATGTAAAGGGGCTGGAAATCAAGAAGATCTGCCGAATTTGTAATAAGAATTTCCGAAAGGTAAGAGTCATCAATGTTACAAATGAGCAAAGACAGTGATGACCATAAAAAAAACCATGAAAATAGCAACGAGTCTGTTAATTGTTTTTGGTCCTGAAACTATCAGCGTACCGTCTTTTTTAAATAAAAAGATTCCTACGTCTGACTACTAAAGTTTTAAAAACTACAATGAAATTTAGGTTTGCAGAAGTAAAACAAATTTCCATGTAAGAAATACGAGACTGACAGCTTATTAACCTTGAGTGTTTCAATTCCTGTGGTTTTATGAACAAGGACAGGGTATAACATCCGAAGGAAATACATAAAATAAACCAAAACTTTGCAAAAACACTAGGCAGACAAAAATAGGGAAGAGTAAACCGTGAAAGAAATTAAAGTAATAAATTTCCGAAGTAACCTATGTTGAATTGCATTTTTTTAAGTTTTATAATACTATTTTTACTCCTATGGTGTTTTCCACGATCATAGCACACTGAAGAATAAATTTTCACCTGTGTTAGTTTTGAAAACAATAATTGCATTAAATAATCTTAAGCTAACCTACAGAATACATGCAGGGCCACTTATTTACATACTATTGAATAACAATGGTGCCCATTGTGATATGCTTCGTTCTACAAAAGCCTCCGACACATGTAAATGAGGTGGACCAAAGTGGCCCTGTATTCTGTAGTTGCTCCTAATCTTACTCAACAAATTAAAGCGAAAAGTATTATTTCAATTACAAACATTTCGTTTGCAGACCATCCTTGTACTGATTAACTATCGGTTTGAAATCTATTGAACTGCTATCTTACTTCGTTTTGTTCGCTTTGTTCGGCCTTCTTATTTGAGAGGTGGACACATAAACTGAGAAAGCAGACTCCGATGAAAAGCTCGTAAAAACATGCAGAAAACAGTGAGTAACGTGCAACGTTTTCATAATTGCTAACCGCGGAAGTGGCAGAAACCCATGCGCGCTGGAAAACGCAAAGCACATATGGAACAAAAACCTGAAGACAGAGTCAACTTTATTCCTGATACCCTAGCAAGGCAGTCGTAAATCGTTTTTGATAGCAAATTCTATTTAAAACATAATTAAAGGTTTTACCGTGATTTCCTCAGCGTGTGCACTGTCCCATGAAAATTCGGTGTTTCCAAAAAACGTTACGCTGACTCGTGCATGCGAACTCATCTTCTCAGTTTCAGAATCCTTTCGTTTCCACAGACAATTCTGCGATAAACAGAATCTAAACGTCAGTATGTAGTTAATAGGTTGTAAAATTACATGGATTTAGCAAAGAAAAAGCAAATGTTCCGGGCCATATCTACGAAATTCGAAACTGAGGAACTGACCTTCTTTCACGGCGTTGGAATTGAGTTCGGATTAAGCTGAGTTCACAAACCAGACGTCTTCCATTTTCTTAGCTCCTTCAGAATCTCTTGAAGAAAGCGAATTGTTACAAATATGAATCGCCATTTGGCTGTCGATTTATGTCCGGCATCCAACATTCAGAACATGTGCTTGCTTCAAGTTGCTTCTCAAACTGAATAAATTTTAAACAAAGCGCCATAAAAATGTGCACGTGCAAGCGTGACTTAAAAATACTCTTTCCTGATTGGCTTCTTGTATCTACAAGTTTACTCACTTTTTATTTAGCACTAACGCGGAATTACAATGAGAGGCCAACGCCAGAGGCTTATATGACATTGGTCAGGGTACAGAGATTATAAGAAGTGCTATAACTAAAGGAAAGAAAAGAAACATAAATACCGACCGATTTATCAATTTTTTTATTTATGGAAATATTTCCGTGGCCCATGATTCTTCAAATCTGGATTTCTTTTGTTTCAAAATGTCATGCAAACCGTAATTTTGTTTTACCATTTGAGTATAAGAGGTGATTTGGAAAAAAGCATTTTGATCCTTAAGATTCGTAAGACTTTAATACTATAAAACGTTTGAGACGACGTTTCGACGCTAAAAAACGCCATTAAGCAGTCAAAACTATGAAAAATTATTCCACACGGTGGATTGGATTCACAGAGTAATGAGGAAAAGAGAAACGAAAATAACCAAGACAACAGAAGTAAATATAAAGTAAATAGTTTCGGACCAATTGAGTCAGATTGAGAGTTCAGCGTCTTTGATAAAAAGCATCCTTCATAGATTAACAGGCCCGTAGCCAGGAGTTTGAATGAATCAGTGTATTGGACCGCCATCGGCTGACCGCTCGAGCGCCTCCGGTGCGAATTGACAGGGGTGTCGCTCTTCAGAGCCACAACACGAGGGGAAATCTTAACCTTCGCGGTTTTGGTTAAGTTTTTACGGAATTTTTTCTTAGTATTTCAGTCCAAATTACAATTTAAGTTTTGGTTTATTCGTGACTGTTCATCTGATAGATAACACTTGATTTGAATCACGTGTTAATCTAATAATAATAATAAAATTTGCTGAAGAGCTGGGTGTCTCTCTGAATCTGTTGTACCCCAACCCGAAGTTGTATGATGAGGAAGGTAAAGAAGTGCCGAAGGAGAAGATCAAGGATAAGCTAAACCAGAGAGTTAGGGGTCAGTACGCCGAAAAAAAACCGAGGAGACAGGTGGCAAAGAAAGCTTTTAACCTCTAGATGGGATGATGAAGACTTGAGTAGACTAGAATGTTTCGCGTGGATGACGACCTGGCAACGCGCGCCGACTCATACGATCGCGGGTATGATGGAGCTATATGAGCAGATGTTATCAACCAAGGTATACTCCTGTCATAAGACCGGTACCACCCCTGCAAATGACATCACCTGTAGGTTGTGTGGGAAAGGAGCAGAGAGTATGGCCAAAGTGATCGCGGGAACAAAAAGCTGGGCTGCATCAAAAGTGAGATATTTACGAATGAGGATAATTTTATGGGGTTGATAGAATGCCTTGCAAATTGCACCTGAGGAACCATACTTTAAAAGTGAACGACACTTACCTGGAAGTGGAAGTTCGATGATAATTCTACCGATCTGTCAGGTGGCTGTGAGATTACATGAGATATGCGCTGCGCATGTACCGATCACCCTCCAACGCCTGATGTGCCAACTGCCTAAATCCTAAAACCTCAATGCAGTTTTGACTTCCCCTCCGGGAAGGGAGGGAAGGGCATGAATCTCACGGCCATCTGACAGATCGGTAGAATTATCATCGAACTTCCACTTCCAGGTAAGTGTAGTTCAATTTTAAATTCTACCTCACTGTCACGTGACTAGAGATTCCATGAGACTTCCATGAGCCGAAGTTGGCACATCAGGGAACCAAAAATATGTGCCAAATGGCAAGTAATTGATGAACTCAGTAGATAGAGTTCAACCCGTTTATTACAAAGTTCACAAAATCAATCATTACAACGCCAAAACAGCTTCCTGAAACTGAGAAGCACTACTCTCTGAAGTGTCCACACTCTTGTCATAATAAATGGCAAAGGTTTGAGCAGATGCCCACCCAGCTTTGTTGAGAATCTCTTGAATAGGTATCTGTGCCCTATGGGCAGCAGACACTGATGCTGATCGGGTACTATGTGCTTTATAAACATCTACATTAAAAATTCCAGACATTTGCATGACAGCTCTTATCCACCTACTTATGATGTCTCGCGATACAGCTTTGTGAGGTTTCTGAAAACTGACTAAGAGTTGAGAACCATTAACACGAAGAGTCTCAGTTCTCTGAAAATACTCTTTCAGGGTAGAAACAACACATAAACATTCATCATGAGTATAGGCCTTAACAACCAGAGGTTTAAGTTGTGTCCTCGGATTAGATTGCTTGACGGCCTTATTAAATGTAAACACAATGCTTGAGTCAAATGTAGACATAAGATTAATATCGATCCAACAGATGTAAAGTTTGTCCTCTCTGAGCAGTGACCGATCTAAGAAGCATAACCAGTTTGAGGCTAAGGTTCTTCAAACTCAATGATGCTACTGGTGACAATGTTTTAAAAAATCTCAACATAATGGATACATCCCACACTTCTTTATATCTTGGTACAGGTGGTCGTAGATTAAAGACACCCTTTAGAAACCGCACTACAAGAGGGTGGCAGCCAATGGACACACCATCAACAGTGATAATAGTAGACAGTGCACTCCTAGCAGTGTTCAGTGAGTTATAACTGAGATCCTTCTCAAACAATGTTGTCAAAAACTGAATAACATCTGCTACAGAGGGATGAAGTGAATCAACTTCCCTTTCACAACAGTAGATAAGCCACCTGTTAATATAGGTTTGATACTGCTTCTGTGTTCCTGACGCCAAGATGCGAGGATAAGAGTGTCCTGAAATGCTTTTGCTCTCAAGGGATTTCCGGATAATCTGCATGCCAGCCGTTGAAGCCTTAATTGGAAACATTGGATGCTGACGATGAGGATCGTGTGGAAGCAGAAGTAACTGTGGTCGACCTCGATGAACTAGTGGTAGACTGACCAACATTTCCATGACTTTGGAATAGTAAGGTTGTGTTGCCCAATTCGGAAGATGCTCCTGTTATGTTATCACACCGCACTAAGATATACCTATTCTTGATGATTGAAGCAAAGGATTGGAGACCGTATTTAATTGCTAAAAGTTCAAGCGCATTAATATTCCCTCCAGCATTGTGAACATTGAATGGTGTAAAACTACCCTGTGCTGTAGCTGCATTACAAACAGCCCCCCAGCTAATAAGAGAGGCATCGCGGTATCAATCACTGTATCAGGATTGCCATTAGAAATTGGGGAACTAGCTGTTTCCAGATTATCCACCCACCATTTTAATTCTGATTTCATGTCATCAGAAAGGACCATGGTTGAATCATAATTGCCTCTTCTTAGCTTAAGAGCTTCAGTTTTGGCCATTTCTAAATCACGATAGAAAAGGGGGCCATAAGCTACACCAGGGAAACTGGACACTAATTTCCCAATAAGAAACTTATGATCTTTTATCGGTAGCGGTGTTGTTTCTTAAAAGCCTTTTAAAGTTTTATTGAATGCAGAAGCTCAAACTCGAGGGAAAAAATGTCGATTAAGTGTATGCGCATGTCTCAAAATCTGACAGATAGTTGTCAAGAAAATGCCACGCTTCATTGAATAAGCTTGAGATCTTCGCCCAAAGAGCCGTCGTACTTAAATATACTTCCTGTTTTTGTTTGTTTGTTGGATGTTGCTGTGTAACTGGATGATGATGTTTTTGCCGCTAAAGCCCAGGTCAAACACCGTACATCACATGAACCGAACTAAACTCAGTCATTAAGTTCATGAGGAGTATGCGTTTTTCTAGTTAGGTTGGACTGATTTCATTTGGCGTTCTTCTCGGCCGGCCAGGTGGGAAGAACGGCTGAAGATAGAGTTTGGGTCAAACGCCGATCTTCACACGAGCCGAACCAAATGTATAATCATGTTAATGTATATCAATGTATAAGTCAGCCTCAATCCGTTTATTTTCATGATCCAGTTGAGTTCGGCAGAATTTAAGTTCGACGTTTTTTTCAACAGGCGAACTTAACTAATTTGGGTCGACCTAAACTGTAATTAAGTCAGTCGACTCATGTGAAGTACGGCGTTTGACCTGGGCCTAAGAATCCTTATTTGAAGAAGCTTCCTCGTTGGACATGGGAAGAACAGTAAAAAAAACTATCAAGGCAATTAAGGATTTGTATCTGCTTCGCAAAGCAACGATTTTGTTTGAAATGAGTACAATCCGTCTCAAAGTCGCGCGGGCTTTGGCGGATACGTGATGACAGATGAGAGGAACTCAGTGCACAGTCACACCCCCTGACATAGCCCCTTTAATAGTTTCCATATTTACTACGTGTGAAAAAACGTCATCTATTGTAGAGACAATGCAGTAGGGCGGGTTAACATTGCGACCCATTGAGGTTTCATGACACGGACGAAAAGTTGAAGCTTCTCAAATCAGCCTTTATTACGTTAATAATAAGGTATGTTTCATTACAATTAGTTCTCAGTCAATACAGCCACGATGCTATTTTTGAATTCTTTTCACCAAGAGAGGTCATCCCCTACAAATGCATTTACTACAAATAAATGCTAAATGCTTCATTTCAGTTTTCGCAGAGATAGTTGCAGTCATTTTTCTTCTTAAGGCTAGTTATCAGTTTCTGAAGTGCAAATAGCTAGGAAAATTGGAAGACAGGAAAATCGGCGACCACTGAAAAAGCATCTAAGCCAGACAAACATATGAGCGTGAAACAGTTCAAAGTAATCAAAGGTTTCCGAGCACGGATTTTAACTTCACTGCTGTTTGTAATGCGGAGAAATTACGTTTATCAACTAGTCACTTCTTTAACAACCCCGTTGGATACCCAAATTCGTTGCCATGACATATATCACCAAGCCTTAGCACCAAAATCTCCAATCCTCTATGCGTCGTATTTCGCCACTCCTCCAGCAGCAACTCTTAATACTGGAATCATAAGACTCATCTCGGCAACAGCGAAATGTGTCTCGATATTTTCTTCGCAAATTTTTCTCGCAGCACAGCCAGTCGTCAGGGTCGTATGATTCACCACCGCAGCATTCTGAATCATCCCCATGTCTCAATACAATGTTAAAATCACAGCAAATCAGGTGGGTTAGGTCGTATTGTATTCCATTGCATGTCTTGTGTCCACTGTGGTGCCGTCGTCGACGTCGTCTTGATGCATGTCCATCCCCCATGACGGTGCCTGGGAGAACGTCGACGGCGTCGAGACTGACTGGGGTCTTGTCTTTCCAGATTGTATTGTCCTGTTGAATGATTACAATTCAACACTTTAAACAAGTCAGACGTGACCCTTTCCGAGATCAGAAAGTCATTGTGGAGACCAAAACAAACATTTTGCTTGAAGTGAAAGTCTACCCTAAATTGAAGTTTTAATTTTAATCTGAGGGTTATGTTTTTTTCTTCCTTTTCTTAGGACGAGAGTTAATTTCAAGGGGTCATTGGCGTATTTTGTTAGTAAAGTTGCTTTTCCATCAATCTATTGGAATACATACACTTAACTCTAAATATGTTGACCTTGTAATTGAAGGAAGAGAGCACCGAAGCTGGAAATTTCTGGCGCGGTTTCTGTGGGCGTAAGTATGAAAGAGAAAATTTAAAGAAAAAAAGACATTGAAAACGTATGTCTGCTCAACTGATATTCAGTGGCTTTAATGGTCTTCACCTACATTTTACTGCGGTCTTCCCTTTGCTGCTAAACATCCTATTTTCATTCTCATGTAACCGTTTTAATAGTTCAAGTGCCACGCAAAAAGTAGCAAAAGATAAGAGAATTTGATTGAGTTAAAAATGTCTATACTGAAAAACACAAAATTCACAGAGAAAAGGGATCACAAAGATATTATGAAACTTGGCTGGTTGACCCTACTCACGCCGAATATTCTTACGAAGTTTGGTAACTTGAATCAGTCAATGTTTTGGATGAACGAATCTCGATTTGGCGGGGTTATCATAGTTATCATCGTTTTCCATCTTTGCGAGACCAAAGGGAAAAATTCCTTTTGCCTTACTTGTGTTTTTACCTTCATGATGTTCTTGCGTTAGGGCATCATACTCATTTACTAGTTCTGCTACATCCCTCACCTCCCGTGCTGTTTCATGTTAGGGTCAGTTCCATCTTGTTCTTCACTCCAGTAATTCAATTGCTCTCTGTTAGAGGCTGCACCTTCATTTTCAAGCTTGAATGTTGTTTCTTCAGAGAAGGCATTGCAGCGGCCACAAAAAATACAGCAGAGGGCCACAGACCCAGCAAGAAAAAAGGTTAAGGAAGGCATTGCCTTGGACATAGTTTTGAAGCGACTAAGCTTTCGCACGTAGAAATTCTCACACAACCCGATCGAAAACCTTGTGAGTTTGGTTCTCACCCCACAATCACTTTTCTAATGTTAACCATACCACCTAAATATGCCACCGCAGTATTGATGAACGACCTAAAAAAGAACCACACAACTCAATTTGTCCCTTGGTAGACAAAAATAGCGCCATCACATGAACTGACTGCCATGTTTTTGTCACAGTAATAGGTTGGGTAAACATGTATTGTATTCTCACTGAAACTACTGAAACTCGTGATATATATTCCAAGAATATAAAATTAATTATTCTGAATACATGAAAAAGTTGTGAAATCTTGTTTATGGCTAGTCTGACAACCGGTATTAAGCTCAGTCTAAGTTCGCTTTAGAATGAAAACCAATTCAATACGACCAAGAAGAACCACTCAGATGTTTTTGGCGAACGTAAGTTAAGGTTCCTTATGGAATTGATACCCTCATCACTTTTTTTTTACTTGAAAGCAAGCGACAACATATTGCATTCTTTGCACGTGTTTGGATAAAGAATTATAATATTGAACTTCAAAAACTGGATTAAAAATGCACTCTTGTACGTACACTGGAAGTCGGAAACTCTAGGTTTGGTTAAAATAAGCAAAGCGCGACCCCTTTCAATAGTTCTTTGGTTTAATTTTAGCTTTGCCGGGCTTAGCACTTGGTTCTCTGCAACGTTTCCGACACCCTGGACTTCTTGTACTGTGATGAAAGCCAGTTGCTATTTCTGAGACCCGTGACAGTTCTAGCCCAAAACCTACGGCCTCACATGTTTACTAATTTTGATCCCTTTTCTAAAGAATTTTTTTTTTTAACCGTTTTTACTTTGCTATTATTGTCCACTTTCCACGTTGTTCAACATTTTCGCGCGGGTCACAAGATCGCCTCTTCTGTGACACATAACTCTGAGATAAAAAAAACCTAAATGTAATTTTTTGTTAATATGCCTATCATCAAAACTACTGAAATGAAGTCAAAGGTGCCTTTGAACATGCGACTGAACAGTGTTTATGTCGTATATGCAGCTGTGTCAGGAAAGGTTGTCCCAAGAAAAACAAAAAATGCGTACGCGACAATCCCGAAAGGTAGTTTGGATATAATGAATATTGATAAACGTCCAAAACCGACGATGCCGCGACTATACAGCCGTGAAGACCTGCGATGGCGGGCAAACGGAATGAAAGAGTTAGTTTTGAATATGCAGTGTAGATGAAGTGGCAGCTACTCTGCATATGTCGCCGAAAACTATCCCACAACGCTATGTGTTAAAATGCCTTATTTAACACTGGGCAAATAAAGGCAGAAAATTTTGGACGAACAAAAACTAGTTTTATTATGCATCCGCACGTGGAATTCGTAATTATGGAAGCAGTTCTACCCATCATGCCCTTAGAGATTGTCGCGTACGCTTTTCTCTTCTTTGGGACAACCTTTCCCGAAACAGCTGTAATCAGAGTGCGCACCGTTTTTCTCCTCACCTAAAAGGTAGGGTGTCAGTCTGAAATCGGGATCCATTTGAGCATACATTGAAAAAGAGGTCAAACAAAAACCGAGAGTTTGCAACTACGCAAGCTACTAGGAAGTACGTTTTAATTAAGCCTTGAATCTTGGGTCTGTTAAGATGCTAATGTATACCAAAAACGTGGCTTAAACATGGAGGTCATGGAGAAGAGGGTTTAGTCGGCTTGTATACTTAAATAAGCAGCATCGACGAGGACAGAGATTAAAGGCAACACGACGCAAAATAGACCGACCTTGGTGTGTTACTTATACAAAAAGGTCAACATCTTTTTGCCACCTCAAGAGCTTAAACTTGCCATATACCCAAGTAGACAGCTCCTAGCCATTTTCTGGTCAACAGACAATTAATACTGCTCGATAACGAACGGCTGACAGCATGTTTCAGCGCAAAACCAACACAAGTCAAACAGACACAGAGAATGTTGTTTGCAATTCCTGTTGGGTGTGAAGTGCATGATCGAGATCTTGAATGGCTATCAGACCCCTAAAGTAGAGTGTATCGCAACTCGACAGAATCCTTCCTCTGCAACACAAGTCTGGGTTTATCCCTTGAAGGGATTTTTTATTCCACTCAGTCATTTAAACCTCTGAATGGCATCCTACAGGCCGGCCAAACTCCGATTTAAGACATCAAATGATCCAGTTATTCATTGCCAGTTCTCAGAAATTATAATTATAAAGTAATGGCGCCATCAAAGGAACAGTGTAGCCGAAAGCAAACATTATGACTATGCCAAGCTGAGAAGTGAATTTATAGAGACAGAGGATCAGAATTTCTGGGCGAGTGGCAACCTCGTTCCTAGGGCCCTCTCCTTTCCGTCCCCTGGAGCGAGAGAAGACGGGAAGGAGAGGACCCTGGGAACGACGTTGGTCGACTGGCTGGGCTACAGGTGCCTGTGTCCCTTAAAAAGATAAAAGCCTGAACTTAAGTAGATTCACAGATCTCTCACTGGTATTTTATAACGTTTGTGTAGTGCTATTTAAAGTGCCTATGAAGTAAAAAATTATGTTTGCGTTGAACAAAACCACAAACAAATACTCGACACTGAAAGTTTAATCTGTTACACGGCGTTGCAGGCGGTACAAATTAGAAAATAATAAAGGCTTATGATCCGAACGAAAGAAATACTGAATTACAGATAAAGCGATTCAAACGAGCGATTAAAAAGAAAGAAAAAAGGAAACTTACATATTCTTGGACATCTCTAAATCTATGCTCAACATCGATGGCGATGAAACAGGTCAAAGGCAAACACAAACAAGCCATCATCAAACCACAAACTTTCAACCGCTCGAAGCGAAGAGCACATGGCAATAATAACACGTGACCCACACAAAGCGGGGTACGGTAGGGGTACGGAACGACAAACCGTCCCTAATAGTTTCCTTATTTGAAAAGCTGAAGATTCGATTGAGGCCTCACACTACTGTACAGTTGATGTTAAAATTGTTAAAAACGTCCAAGCTTTCGCCGATCTACGGCATCATCAGGGATGGCACTTTCATTTTCAAAAGATCTTCTTTCATTCCCGAGATATTCACGATGGTTCAAGGGAGAATATACATCACAAAATCAAGAATATCTCTGGAAATATTTGACTGATGCCATTCAAACTTGGCACCAGTAATGTACGGCAGGTAAGATACACTGTGCTGTTACCATGGCAACAGTTTGGCTTCCCAGTTTATTTCATGTGAGATCAACTTTAAGTATGACCATCTGCCACTCCTCATCTGGTCAAAAATGGGGATATATGGTTCTCGGCAAACAAGACCTGGGGCTTACACTGTTTCCATGGCAACGTCATGGGGGGATATCATTTTGTACCTTACCTGACGTACATCACTGGTGCCAAGTTTGAATGGCATCACTCAAATATTTCCAGAGATATTCTTGATTGTGTGATGCATATTGAATATTTCGGAAATGAAAGAAGATCTTTCAAAAAGGAATGTGCCATTCTTACTCACTTTTAAGGGCCTTTTGAATAAGTAAACTTAACTTTTTTACTTCATAGGCACTTTAATATTACATCAAACCTACAAACCAGACCAGCACCACGAGGACATGTCACATATCATTTCCCGTGAAATTCATAATCGTTGCTTCGAATTGATCAGTTTGAGCTTCCGGGACGTCCAGGAAGTTAAAGGGGTTATATATAAATGAAAACGTCTGGTTTTCACAACACCAGTTGTGTTAATCGGCGAAATGGAAGTCATTAAGTGAATAAAGGAGTTAGTTTGTAAAGAACCTGTATTGCTACGTCGGTGGGGAAGTGACGTGAGATTTGGTTTTATCAACGAAGTTGATAATGTAAATTGACCACCATACAGGGATTCGAAAAGCTGACGTTTCGGGCGTTTGCCATTCGTCAGAGCGAATCGAGGAATTATGGGTTGTGTACATGTGTAGTCTATAAAAAGAAGATGGAGCTACGCTATTGGTGGTAACGAGGTAACGTGAAAAACAGAAAAACATTAATCGAATCAAAAGCGTTCGTTGATACTATGGGGAATATGGGTGCCGATTTGAAAGATGAATTTTTTTTCTAGATTCTTGCGACTTTCCGTGCTACCTTGTTGTAAGCCGGAGGAAAGGCTACTGAGGTACACGTGAAATGATCGGTGATCTTAACGGATCGGTTAAGTCCCGATATTTTGTCAACGTTTCAATGAAAGGGCAGGTTTTGCATCGTGAGCGAGCGCACTTAAAAGTGCCGGGTTACTCATTTGTTTTGAGAGCACTTCTAATCGGAAAGTTGCCTGGGTTTTTGTCTCCTTTGAATGAATTGGTGGTGGTTGCTAAAAGATTCTACAAGTCACGGGATCACGTGCAATCACGTGCACGAGGGTGCTACCGAGCGGAACTGATGAATGGAGATCGAGAAAAAATAATAAGGGCAAACCGATACATCAAGACCAAGTGTTGCCCTGCAGAGCCAAGGAAATGTGAGCAGCACACACATGTGAGACTTAATGGACGTCAGGAATGGAACATGGAGACCTGTATAAGGGATTTCGTGAGCAGCCAGTCTGTATAAAGAAGAGCTATGCTGTCGTTCATACTTTCAGAACCGTTGACGACTACGATTGACTAGTGAGCTGCCCCCTACGTTGAGTCCTGACTAAGCACAATTGACCTGCCACGTGGTTGATTCCGTCGACCTCTATGTGAGCAGGAACAGAGAGAGAACCTGTAGATGCGCTCAAGTTGCGCCTGAGTTAGAGTCACCTAAGATTGAACTTTGTTGATTCGCACTCAAAAGTTTTTAATCTGTGTCATCGAGATTGTCAAATGTCAAGAGACTTTTTTACGAAACAGTGGTTGTTTCTAATAATCCAGCAAAAGAGTGAATGATGTAATATTGCCTTGCTCTGTTGTTGCACGTGGCCTCGCACGTGCACCTGTTCATCAGGCCATCAAATCTTTTTAATATCATTACGTAACAAAGGCGTGACAAGTACATTTCGCGGTAATAACTCCGCAATTAGTTAGGTGATTATTTCATTGATTAACCCACTTCTTTGTATTACTGCTTTTTTGAGAGGCATTTATTTCTTCCTGTTGTGACAACAGGCTTGAAAAAGAGCGCTGAAAACAGTTACAGAGATTAGCAGTTACCAATTTGCCAATTTTATCGATGAATCAAACACTTGTTATTTTACGAAAGAAAAAAAGCAATTACAAAACTAAACAGAAAACTCGGAAATTTGCGCCTTGTTGACTCAACCACGAAAGCGCACTACGTCTGAGGGCAGGCAGTTAAGTTCACCCGTGAAAATCGTGCAATAAAGCGATGTGTACTTTAATCAATAATTTTGCCTTTCTTTTTAATCAGAGCGGCAAATCCAATATGCAATTTATTCAGTCCCTTATGACTGAAACTTAACAGGAACAGGTGTACGACTGACACGAAGATCTGCACTTTGCAAACTGCATCAAATTGTGCGTAAAGGTCATAATTCATTGATACTCTAGTTGGAAGAGAACTCGCGACCGTGCGATGTTTATATGACGACTCCATGAAGTAAATTTCAAGAAACATCCATAGTTACTGTATTTGCATTCGAAATGTATATATGACGCGTATAGAGCGTGACGTCTTTGTTTGAAGTTTGCGAGGCAAAACGAAAGCAGTATTGCAGTGTCATCCGGCACTTAATATATAGCATGCAACACTGTTGGAAACTGAATTCCCTTTAGTCATGGAAGAAACGTTGAAAACTTGTGACTGTGATGGCAACAAAATCTTCAGGCCGCAAGACACTTCTGATCACCCATGCAAAGTTATCTTCGTGGTTGAAGAAGGGAAAAAAATCCCAGCTCACAGGGACGTGTTAATCAAGGCAAGCCCGTTCTTTGAAAAGTTGTTGAGCAGTGATATGCGAGAGTCAAGAGAAGGTGTTGTTCGCTTGGAAATGCTGACCGAATCAGTTGCCGGGGACATACTGGAATTTATTTACACCGGTTGCGTTCAGATATCAGACAAAGATCGAGCACAAGACTTAATCGCGATGGCGGATTATTTGTTTCTCCCACAACTCAAGTCTCTCGCCGGAAGTGCCTTGATACAGATGTTAAATGCTTTAAACTGTGTTACACTCTACCGTTTTGCCGAGATGTACGATTGTAAAGAACTCACTTCTGGGACAACAAAGTTCATCTTTGACAATTTCAAAACCGTGGCGTCGAGGGAAGATTTTTTGGACATGTCAAGCAATGAAGTTGAATTGTGGATCTCAAGTGACGAAATAAATGTCAGTGCCGAAGAGGAGGTTTTCGAATTCATTTTAACATGGATTGGTCACAACAGGGAGGAACGGACAAAACATTTCGCCGAACTATTTCGTCATGTTCGGCTGCTTCATGTTTCTCGCGACTACATGCGAAGCAAGATGGAGACAAATCGACTGGTGAAGAGTAGTGACGGCTGTTTAAAAATATTGAAGGACGCTGTGAAGTCAATGGACCGTAAAAACAATCAAACACGGAACAATATCAACCCCAGAAAGTCACTAAAGACTCCAGTTATTTTAATCTTTGAGCGAGGCAGAGGCGAACATAATCTCTGCTACTTTCCTGAAGAGGACTCATGGTGTAAGGCACCAACCACAATACCTCCTCTCCGTTACAGAGCTTTCTCTTGCAAAGATAAACTCTACTTAACAACGGAAACGTTTCCTGGAGGAGACTTCAACCTGTCACTTTATGATTCCCTGACCAACTCCTCTACATCGCTGTCGACACTATCTTCATCGTTAGCATTATCAAAAGGCATTGACCCCGTATGCCACATTTTTGTAAGAGGTGAGAACGAAATATACGCTTTGGTTGCTGAACGTCACGGAACTTCTCAAAAAAGGGATCTTTCTTGCATCACGAAGTTCAATCCGGAGACCAATTCATGGGAAGACGTGTCATCGTTTAAGTGGGATTCCAGAAGAGGTATTTGTATCATCAACAAAGACAATTTCGTTTATTTCCTTGGTGGCAGAATCGGCTACTGCTGTTGTTTTACTTTCCTTAGCGAAGCTCACAGGTATGACCTGACTGCCAACAAATGGGAGAAGATAACCGACATGAACGAAAAAAGATGTGAGGCCCAAGGTGCTGCTGCCCACGGGAAAATCTTCGTGGTCGGTGGAAGGGGATCACCGGCAGCCGAGGATTCAGAATCCCTTATCGGCATGAGAAGCTTAAGAAGTTGCGAGGTCTACGACGAATTAACAAACGAATGGCAGCTCATAGCAAGCTTAGAATTACCTCAGGATTTTTCTGAATGCCGTGTGGCTGGTTTGATGTGTATTGACGGCACATTGTATGCGTTGGTTGGATATTCTGACGAGTTCTGCAGCCGCAGAAACACTCTCTCAAGACAAGGACACGACATTCAACACACATCAATAACAATCGAATACTATGACCCTGAAAATGATGTATGGAAAACGAAAACTACAACGCCTGATAAACGTTTACTCTCAGTAGATCAAGCGTGTTATATGAGTGTTTTTAAAGGAAGCAAGTTCCTCAGAAAGGTTTTGATCCCACAGAAATGCAACAGTCCCTCCCAATGTGAGAACCCAGATCCTGAGACGCTTCTTGACATGAGAGACAAACACAGATGCTTGATCGCGTAACTACAACAGGAAAATTAAGTAGTTCAGTAGTTTAGTAAAGGTTACAAACTAATGGACAGTGCTCATCTTCAGGCTTCATCAGTTATGAAGCATGCTTATCTAATTGTTTCTACTTACATGTAAGGGGGGCTCTCCGGTTAAATGCCTTATTTTCCGTACATTTCAGCACTTTCCCTCCAAAATCTCGCCTCGATTTCTTTCAATCGAAAAATGGCCCCATTAAGTTGGAGTCCTTGCTACAGTAAAAATTCATTGATGTGTTTTGGATTGTATTGAAGGAATGTTGGGGGTGGGTTCGCGGTCCAACCAGTTTATGTGTACATCTTTTTCTACTCTTCTTTCTTTCATTCTCAATTCACCCCATTTACCAAAAAATTCAACCGCGATGCCTCCTTAATAGTAATAAGTATTGTTTGTGCTAAGCGTTTGTTTTTTTTCTGTCCACGGCTTTAACGCTTACTTGCTCTCAAGTGGAAGACACCGGCTTAAACTGCCAGCATGGCTGTGTTCTCACTGCATACAGAGATTAAACATGTTTTAGCATACTAGATCACTAATCAAGGATGATCCCTGTGTGACCTGACGAAGTAAAAATCTATGGACCTTATCCTTAGAAACCGATCGTGGTATGGAGACAGACTTACGGATCGATGTTTTTAGACCCGCGAAATCCCAACTCTGCTTTCAGTAAACCAAAGTTTACCTGGGAATTGAGCTTCATTTTAGAGGCAGCCAATCATATAGACTTGAAGTTATCGTGGTGTTCTTAATTGATAACAACAGTCTACCGAGATACCTGATAGTTGCTCCATAGTTTTCGCTTTTTTCTCGAAAGCTAAGTTCTACGCGAAAGGAATAAAATTTGCGATGCATTGTCTTAGTTCAAAGCTATTTGCAACAACCTTGCTCCAGCGACACCACAAAAACACAAATGTTTACCTTGGTTGGTTTGTTTTGTTTTTTCGTCAGAAATTGGTTAACCATGAGAGCTCACACACATCATCATAACAATCATTACAAGGTTCTTAGCGTTGAATAGAGAAACCAACAAGGATTTTTGCCTGCATTGGTATATCAGTTACATTTGAACTTACAGTTGTCCACCTTGATTCGCTGGTAAGGTCATATCTTTTGTAAAGCGTGATTTTGGGTTGAGCGAAATCACGCTTTAACTCTGCAGTGTTACAAGGGCCAATGGCATGAAACAGTTCATAAAGCCTGGTACTCACTAACAACGCAAATTTGAGAATAAGCATCAGCATAAGCATAGGCCAAACACGTTCACACACTTAAAATAGGGAGTTTTAGCAACTAGGACGGCAACGGCAACGAGAACGCCAAAAACACTACCCCACTGACTTCGCCAGTCTTCCATCCCCCAGGTTTAATTTAATGAGCAGAAACAATCGTTCTACGCGTGCGTTTTTCAGTTTTGTATATTTCTTTGCCGTCCTCTGCAAAACAGGCAACGTGAAATTACCAAATTTTATATTTTCTCGAGAACGTGAACGCATGGCGGCAAAGTTTTATTTCTTTTTCCTTGTTTTAACACCGTTCATAGTAATTTAGTTCCTGGACAGTTCTTCAGCATTTTCCAAGTTAAACAAATTTCAATAATCGCGAAAGAGATACACAAACTAGAAGTTATATTTTGAGATGACGTTTCCGTTGCTGTCGCCGTCGTTGCTGCTAAAACTCCCTAATAACTTGAGCAGCACAAAGAACGAGGAAAATACGCAAGCGCCGTTAGTGAGGGAAATCTGGTAAAGGCCACCTCACCTCCTTCATCGCAAGACAGACGACGATAAGGGAACATCGTGGTTGTGCTTGTGATTATCGCATGCTGATCCCCACTTGTAACATGAGCACAAGCGCAAACGTAAGCTCAACAACGAGCAGATCTTCGTTGAGAAAACGTCGACATAAGTGCAAAGACAAGAAGAACGCATTTTGATATTGTTATGGTTATGCTTATGATTCTTCGGACTTTGTCGTGGCAGTCCGGCCTCACGAGCCCGAAAGCATTATTCGCTTGTGCTTATGCTTGCGTCAGGAACCGGGCTTAATTAAATGGCAGATGTTTATCAGAAACAGTAAATGATTGAGTATTATATTCATTGACATTCACAACTGATTCAACTACTAGTGGAGTACAGCACTGGATGATGGCCAGCCACTTTGATGCCGTTTTTTAGATTTTACAAAGGCTTTCGAGCGTGTTCATCACAAGATATTGCTGCACAAACTCTGTAACTTTGGTGTTCCAGGGTCGTTGCTAGCTTGGTGCAGTGACTATCTATCCAATCGGAAACAAAGGGTTGAGGTTGATGGTAATTGTTCAAGTTGGCTGAATATCCCATCTGTTTTTTTTTTTTTTGTTTTTTATTTTTTTTTTTTATTTATTTATATATTTTATCAGTGATCTGCCTTGAAGCAGTTAACCCAGGGAGCCATATGGCCTTGTACACAGACGATTGCAAGGCATTTGAGTGATAAGTTGTCCAGATGACCAGCCCATGTTTCAAGGGGATAGACTACTCGGAGTCAGCAGAATAGGATAAATAAATAATTCGTGTTGAAGTCTTCTCCAGAATTCAGCACTGACTTCTTTAAGAAGACGATAATCAATTGAAAACTCTTGACACCTGAACCACCGCCAGCCTACTGTGGATGACCACTCCCTTTTAACTTATTTTGGCATGACGTCGCTGATTCGGAGCTGCCCGGAACTTGACCTCAATTCGAAATGTTACTAAGATTATCAGTTGAGTTTGGACCGAGAGGAGTCTGGTGCCCAAAAACCACGCTGTTGTCAAGGAGAACGCAAATAGCATCTATTGGCAATTTTTCGGGCTGTCATGTTAAGGCTGATAACATCACAGCCCGAAAAGTTGCCAATGGATACTATTTGTGTTCCCCTTGACAACAACGTGGTTTCAACGGAAAAACTTGGCCGCCAAACTTCCCTCGGTCCAAGCTGAACTGATAACCGTAGTACGTTATAATCAGAACAAATGATCCAGTACCAACCAGTAATTCATACAAAGCAAAATCGTCTACCACGACACACATACGTTCACCAATGCGAATTCTTAATGGTCGAAAGTAAAAACTTCCCACACGCGTAAATTGGCCGCTTAACGCTCTGCGTATGCAAAAAGAAATGGAAGTTTAATTGAATGGTGGTCCACAAATACGTTATATTGTCAAAAGACCTCCACACGGCATCAGACGTTCAAGGTTTGACAAGCATTGCGTTCTAGGCGAATGCATTGGCGTGGGAAAGAGGTAAGATGGCGCATTCTATGCGTGGTAAACGAATGAAAGATAAATTTCAATACTGTCA
>OX419343.1:9142267-9162267 GCA_948470475.1 Galaxea fascicularis | reverse complement strand
CTTCCAGTAAAAACAGTCATGTTAGTGGACATCAGAATGTCCATATAAAACATCCCTCCTAAGGGTATGTCAGTTCTCCTTCGCCACTCATTGGCCTCGGGATCATAGCTTTCAATTTGCCCCATTGCTCGGTCCTTCTGATACACGCCCAGTACACAGAGCTGTCCATCAATACACATCATGTTCCCTTGGATATACCCTGCACTTGATACACTCAACTTTGCTATGTCATGCCATTCATCTGTTGATTCGTCATACACTTCACAACAATAACTGACTCCAAAATGGCGGCTTCTGTTAAGGTTTGTTTGGTCATATTCCTGCATGACCCCACCGGTGACGTAAATCTTTCCATGCGCCACAGTACCCTTGGCTCCCCATTTGTAATGTCGAAGGTCGGATATCTTTTCCCAGCTGTCGCTCTTCAGGTCATATCTGTCTGCATTGTGGGCAGATATGTCCTTGAGAGTAGTACCTGGTTGATAGAATCCACCACCAAGAAAGTAAACGAAATTGTCTTTGGCTACAATGCAAAAGCCTTCCCTTTTCTTCAAATCAAAGGAACAAACATTTTCCCACGAGTTCGCTTTGGAGTTGTACTTGGTGATGGTAGAGAGATGCCTTTTCCCACAGGTACGATCTTCCGACACCAAAGCGAACACATCATCATTTCTAACAAATATTTGTAACAAACGTCTTCGTTCATTGAAAGGCAGTGACACCCACGAGTTAGAAAAAGAATCATAGCGCGACAGCTTGGGCCCCGCCTTCGAACGACAAACGAAATACAGTCTTCCATGACTGGAAAACATATCTCCACAGCTATCTGTCGGAACACATTCACGTAATCTGCGCCACGTATCTTCGCGAGGAAAATAACACAGAATTTGGCCACCTTTCCTCGTGCAAAATACTACAACTGGAGTTGCTAATGATCTCCGCGGCTTAACAACAAACGGATAATTGATTTTTGAGACTAATATTTTGATTGTCCCCTTCACAAGATTCAAACAGAATTTATCAGCTCTCACAAATTCATTAGTCACGACATCGCTTTCTAGGCAGCCACGCGATACATACGGAAGTCGAACTTGACGAAATAACTGCGCGAAATATTTGCTTCGCTCAAGTTTGTTCCCTCTGATCCAGAATAAAATAGCATTGAACACATCATCTTCACTGCTCACTTCCAAGTCGACACGTGAAATCCACATCTGAAGATCCTCTGCTGACACGTTAACAAATTCTGCAGTTTTCGCTACAAGGGTAAAATGTGCCAGAATAAACTTCTTGCTAACTAAAGCCAGGTTTTCGCATCGATATCGCTCAGCACAATAATAACTTAAAATGCAGTTTGATATGTTCAGATTATGTTCCAACCATTTCGCGACAAGAGCTACCAGATGCGGAAGAAATAAATAGTCGGCCACTGTAATCAACTCCATAGCGTTATCTTCAGCCGATATTTGAACAGAACCAGTGTAAATAAACTCCAGTACGTCTCTCAGAACAGCCTCTCCAACCGTTTCCAGACGAGCTTTTCCTTCTCTAGACTCCCTCATATCGATGCTCAATAGCTTTGCAAAGAAGGCGCTTGCGCTTGAAAGAACACTTTTATGCGCTTTCAATTCCTTGCCATTTTCAGCCACCAAGATAACATCACAAGGATCATCGAGTGTTGCATGAGGAATGAAGACTTGCTTCACGTCAAAACTAGCACTGCTGCTTTGTAATGGCGCTGCCATCTCTAATCGTATTAGGTTGAAAATAGAAGCTGGATTCGTTAGTGGTGAGATACAAATACGTGCTTCTCGTCACTTGCACCAGTGACGTCATGCAACGTGCAAAGCATCATGCAAAGAGATCTTGATATCGAGACCTAATTTCAATTTATGCTCGTCAATTCAAAACGCCCTTACGTTTTATCTTCATCGTTGGGTCGAATTTACAGTATGCTGCAGTTCGGTTCGCCCAATCTGAAGAGTTTTAAAATAGAGCAAGCATCCCTCAACCTAATAAGGCCATTAAAACAATTTTGGTGTAGCGTGACACGCACACAGCATTATATCGTACATTAAAATCATCTACAAAATTAGAATCTTGAAGAGTCTTATTCGTGTGTAAAATTATTGAAACTGGCAGCAATGACAGGCCTCAGGAAATCTGAAAAATCGGTCTTTAAGCAGTAAACTGTGAACTCTTTGTCATCCTCCTACCATCCTTAAATTGAGATTCTTAACTTGGTCAGCAGGTCTATTCTTATGTCAATACAATAAACGAACTACAGAGCGTGTTAAATCACGGAGTTTATATTGCAATCGCAAACGAGTGCAACAAATTCGGATAAAACAAGACGTTGCACTAAAATATTTGGATGTCAAAGATGAAAGCAATATAAAGACTGCAGCAACGCCAGGGACCAAACTGTATTTACCGTAATGAATCCATTTAGAGCCCTCCTTCCAATAAACGCCCCCCTTCGGATGGGTTTTTGTTAATAAGCGCCCCTATCCCAATAAGCACCCCAGTTTTTATAAACGTCCCTATTCTAATATTCATTCAAGAGCTGGGCTCTGACCGTTGCAGTGGATGAAACAGAGGACGGACACATTCAATGCTTCAAGGAAAATCAGCCTTTCCGTGCAGGGCTAGACAAGTCTTGACCAATTCACGCGACAAGGATCCTTTCGACGGGATCACAGAACCCGACGTCGAGGATGCGGTACCAGATAGCTTGATAATTGACGCAAGTGACAATGACGTCATCGACGTCGAATAGATAAACTTATGAACAATCACCGTAGCGTACATGTATATTTGTTACTGCTAAAAACCAACAATTTGTTACTGTTACAGTTCCTGTCATCGTTAGTTATTTTAATATTTACTAAAGGTTTGTTTAAGTATTGTTGTTTCCTTTTCCGGCAACAAAGACCGAGACAAAAAGCAAAGGAACAAGGCAAAAGGCTCCATGACTCCGGGGAAGTTTGTTATGTTTCACTTGCGCGCGTATTATATTGCCTCTCTCGCTAGGCGACCCAAAACAAACTTTTTCAAGTACTAACTTCACATTGCTACGTATCGCATTTGCAAAATATCGCAAGAACAAGGGCGATTTGAAACCACACTAAATCGCCACAAGATCTAGAGTCGCCTCGGAAAATTCAAAAACATTATTTCGAGTAAACACTTCGTGGCGGAAAGAATGAAGAGGACCAATCGTGTTTATATGTCATTCATAATTAATCCAAACTTATCCACATTTATCAGCTGTTCTTGGTAGGTATTGGCAGTATTTGTTATCAGTTTTTATCAGTGCCTAGATTCCTGTAGCCGCCATGATTAATAATAACTCTTAGAAGTGGTTCTTTGTCCTTGGCAGTGGATGTCCATTGTTGCTTTAAGGTCCCACGTAGTTTCTAAAAGTTCTTTTCAGTTGTTGGAAAAAGTACCACTACCTCAATCACGGTTTTGGTAGCCTAGCTTGTGTGGCTGTTTCGTAATCTGCAGAAATTTAGTCGATAATCAAATCGCAAAGGACTGAAATAGGAATTAAACTTAAGCACGTCACAAGATACGTCTGTCTGTGCCTTGAAGTTTATCACACCTTAAAAAGACAATCAGTCATTGCGAGAAAATAGAGGTATTAGAAGTACTATTAACTCTAACAAGAAAACACACTTCTACAAGTCACCCAAAAATGGAATGTAAAAAGAACACTGTGTAAATTTGAAACAACTGAATCAGTGGTAAGAGTGGATCAGCCTTTAATTTCAGTAGCCTTACAGTTAATATTTATGTCAACAACGTATGTTGTCCTGTAAACAAATTGACCATAGTTGTTAGAAATAGAAAAGCAAATTAAACACTGACTGTTCATAAAATGGTCACATTCGAAGGCAAACTTTTTCATCAGTTGAATGTCTTTTTTTATGAACCAAGAAAGCAAATTCTATCATATTCATGGCGATGTTTTCTTGTGTAGGACCATACACTTAGTTGATAACAGGGTAGAGAGAAATCAAACACAGTTTGTAGTTTTTTTTTTAATCTAGTTACTCAAGTCAGTAGCCTTTTGGAATGGATTTCCTGATAAAATACGCAATCAGATGGAACGTTTCCGTGTTTCCAAGTTTGAGATGAAGAATACTAATTATTTCTGTTAGCCTGCGAGCAAGCTCTCGTCTCCAGTACCAAAGAGAGCACAAGAAAAACGATGATGTTTCTCAGTTTTCTTGTCCTTGTTTTATGCTGGTGCTTATCTCCTCAGTGCACACTGGCGTTTTCTTGTGCTTACGCTTTTGTCTATCTCACGAGTGTGAACCCAGCTTTAGAGACCACGGATGATTTTCCTTGTTCTTCCTATGCATCACTCTTTCAATTGTTCTTCGTCATGGCAAGTTGCACTCGAGACAGTCCCAACGGCCGCAGACGTACAACATGAAATTATTACATTCAAAAAGTTTAGGACGCCACTGGAGACAATCCATTTGCAATAAACTTGCTTCCAGTAAATACAGTCATGTTAGTGGACATCAGAATATCCACATCAAACATACCTCTTAGGGGTATGTCTGTTTTCCTTCGCCACTCATTCTTCTCGGGGTCATAGCTGTCAATTTGCCCCATTGCTTTGTTCTTATACAAGCCCAGTACACAGAGCTGTCCATCAATACAGATCATTTTCCTCTGGACATAACTGCTGTACCTTGGTACAGTCAACTTTGCTATGTTGTGCCATTCATTTGTTGATTCGTCATACACTTCACAACCTTCAACACCTTCACAACGGTAATTGACTCCAAAAAGGCGGCTTCTAGTGTTAAGGTTTCTTTGGTCATAATCACGCATGACTCCACCAGTGACGTAAATCTTTCCGTGTGCCACAGCACCCTGGGCCCCCCATTTGTAACGTCGAATGTCGGCTATTTTTTCCCAGCTGTCGCTCTTCATGTCATATCTGTCAGCATTGTGGTTAGATTTGTCCTTGAGAGTAGTACCTGGTTGATAAACTCCACCACCAAGAAGGTAAATGAAGTTGTCTTTGGCTACAATGCAAAAGCCTTCTCTTTTCTTCAAATCAAAGGAACAAACTTTTTCCCACGAGTTCGCTTTGGTGTCGTACTTGATGATGGTAGAGTGATGCCTTTTGCAGCCACAATCGTCCCACACCAAAGCGAACACATCATCATTTCTGACAAATATCTGTGACAAACGTCTTTGTTCAGTGAAAGGCAGTGACTCCCACGAGTTAAAAAAAGAATCATAGCGCGATATCTCGGGCCCCGCCTTCGAACTACGAACGAAATAAAGTCTTCCATGACTAGAAAACATATCTCCGCAGCCAAAAGCCGGAGTCCAGTCACGTAATGTGCGCCACGTATCTTCGCGAGGAAAATAACACAGAATTTGGCCACCTTTCTTCGCGCTAAATACTACAACTGGAGTTGCTAATGATCTCCGCGGCTTAACAACAAACGGATAATTGATTTTTGAGACTAATATTTTGATTGTTCCCTTAACAAGATTCAAACAGAATTTATCAGCTCTCACAAATTCATTAGTCACGACATCGCTTTGTAGACAGCCACGCGATACATACGGAAGTCGAACTTGACGAAATAACTGCGCGAAATATTTGCTTCGCTCAAGTTTGTTCCCACTGATCCAGAATAAAATAGCATTGAACACATCATCTTCACTGCTCACTTCCAAGTCACCACGTGAAATCCACATCTGAAGATCCTCTGATGACACGTTAACGAATTCTGCAGTTTTCGCTACAAGGGTAAAATGTGCCAGAAAAAACTTCTTGCTGACTAAAGCCAGGTTTTCGCATCGATATCGCTCAGCACAATAATAACTTAAAATGCAGTTTGATATGTTCAGATTATGTTCCAACCATTTCGCGACAAGAGCTACCAAATGCGGAAGAAATAAATAGTCGGCCACTGTAATCAACTCCATAGCGTTATCTTCAGCCGATATTTGGACAGAACCAGTGTAAATAAACTCCAGTACGTCTCTCAGAGCAGCCTCTCCCACCGTTTCCAGACGAGCTTTTCCTTCTCTAGACTCCCTCATATCGATGCTCAATAGCTTTGCAAAGAAGGCGCTTGCGCTTGAAAGAACACTTTTGTGCGCTTTGAATTCTTTGCCATTTTCAGCCACCAAGATAACATCACAAGGATCATCGAGTGTTTCATGAGGAATGAAGACTTGCTTCTCGTCAAAACTATCATTGCTGCTTTGTAATGGCGTTGCCATTTCGAATAGTATCAGGTTGAAAGTAGAAGCTGGATTCGTTAGTGGTGAGATACAAATGCGTGCTTCTCGTCACTTGCACCAGTGACGTCATGCAACGTGCAAAGCATCATGCAAAGAGATCTTGACATCAAGAGCCAATTTCAATTTATCCTCGTCAATTCAAAACGCCCTTATGTGTTACCTTCATTGTTGGGTCGAATTTACAGCATGCTGCAGTTCGGTTCGCCCCTTCTGAAGAGTTTTAAAATGGAGCAAGCATCCCTCAACCTAATAAGGCCATTAAAACAATTTTGGTGGAGCGTGACACGCACACAGCATTATATCGTACATTAAAATCATCTACAAAATTAGAATTTTGAAGAGTCTTAACCGTGTGTAAAATTATTGAAACTGGCAACAGTGACAGGCCTCAGGAAATCTGAAAACTCCGGCATTCAGTCTCTAAACAACAGTTATCATTAATGAACCGTGAACTCTTTTATACACACGTTAATAAAGTTCACTACTTACCACTATCCTCTGTGTACCATCCTTAAATGGAGATTCTTAATGACCACGGGACCACGTCGCTTTGACAGCCGGTCTATTCTTACGTCAGAGCAATAAACGACGAACTACAGAGCGTTTTAAACCACGGAGCGAGTGCAAGTAATTCGGATAAAAGAAGACGTTGCACTAAAATATTTTAATGCCAAAGATAAAAGCAATAAGACTACAGCAAAGCCAACCACCAAAGTTTATTTACCACCACACTCTTTTCTTATAAGAACGTCTAATTTTGCAGCTGAGGCTCGACGTTCTTACTTTTTTCGCGATTTGAGGCTGAAAACGTTATTAAGGTGTTCTCAAGTTACATGGTATAAACACGATGTCGCGCCAATCAACTGCTGGTTAATTTAGCTTTACAAAAAACACAGAGGTTCACAACGCGACATAAAGTCACCAAATTTTTCAGTGAAAACGCAGAAAAAGTTCATGTGTACATAGTATACCACTCATTTAAAAAATAAACGAGCAAAAACAGATATTCTTAACTGACTCTCAGCCTGGGTTATGTTCTTA
This sequence comes from Galaxea fascicularis, assembly GCA_948470475.1. Classification (NCBI taxonomy): domain Eukaryota; kingdom Metazoa; phylum Cnidaria; class Anthozoa; order Scleractinia; family Euphylliidae; genus Galaxea; species Galaxea fascicularis. Next base: position 9,154,938 of record OX419343.1, on the reverse strand, counting down.
GCATCTTCTTAAAATTTGGGTTAATCTCAGCCTCAAATATAGATCGTTTTCAGTCACGTGACCAGCGGCCATATTGGTTCAATGAAACAAAAGAAAGTACCTGCATAAAATTCAATTTCCAGAGGGTTAGCCTTGTGCACCAACATGGCCGCCATTCCTTTGTTTTTGTGCACCAACATGGCCGCCGTGACGTCATGTGAAAACGATCTATAGAAAACCACTGAATTAGAGGATTATCAAGCGCCGGGTAACTTTGAGAAAACAACAAGCACTTTGTGCCATCTACCAGAGTCTTTCCACTGACGATACACAACTCACTTTGTGGTTAACTAAGTGTATCGAAACCTCCGTCATGAAAAGAAGCCTTCTGCTCAGGAACTCTGTTAGGAACGAGTAACCAAGTTTTCAGCTTGTTTCAGCGGGTTTTTCCGAAGTGTAAAATGGCCACGCAATAACGAAACACAGTTTCCACCTTTAATGTCAAAGTATGTGGAGAACATTAACATAGATTTAACAGACCAGCTAAAAATGGAATGTTCCTGCGCCAGAATTGTTCGTATCCGTACGTCTTATGCGAAGACGCTTCTAAATGTTCACTAAAGGGTGCGTTCCTTTGGGATGATTCAGATCAGGATCAATGATCCAAGATCACTCGATCATGGCGCATCAAAGGAACCAAAGAATCCACTCTGGGCAAGGATTCCTCAGTGCCTTTGATGCACCATAATCCGAGTGATCTTGGGATACTGATCCTGATCTGGATCATCCCAAAGGAACGCATCTTACGACAACTGTGGCACTTCCGTCCAACAAGCACTTAGCCTCTGGTTGTAAAAAAGGCTTACGAAGGCGCGAAGTTATTGGTACATTATTAACGTGAGTTCGTTACAAATTCGAAACAAACTGGCCTCTGGCCTTCTATGAAAAACAGGGGAAACAAGAACTCGCAAATTAGTGTACATAAAGTTGCCACAAAATTCTCACGTATCACCAGAGGACACGTAACGCCAGACAGTTGAAAACAAAAACTATCGTCATGTACGCCACACGGAGAATGCTGGTTTACTATTGCCTTCGCTGCGTTCACGGGTCCCTGTCCCAGCCAAAACATCACCGCCAGCAGTAGAACCTGTGAAATGGAATGTCTTTTAGCGTGTTCCCAGCTCGAATAACATCTTTAAACAATTACTGGACAATACTTCAGTCTTTAGTAACATATGGAGATTGTTCAAAACTGGATTGAGTTCAACAAATGGGCATTGCTTGAATATCGAATACTTCATTAACGTTTTGGAGAAACGAAATATTTTTGTCACATTCGGGAAACACGGTTTTTCAGTGCAACGTGAATTAATGCGCTGGAGAACATGGAAATGATATAGCAGTGTAGTACGAAAACAGCTGATATCATCGCCTATTCTGCTTTTTAATTTCTCACGCGCCATCATTTTGGATTTCATGACAAAATTCGGTTGGTCAGTTAGCATTAAAAATTTCCCGCGTCCGAAAAATGGCTGCAACCAAATTTGGCCAAGAATTCAAAACTAAATGGCGGCACGAGGGAAATAAGCGAAAGTAGGTAGAAATGCACACATTTTTGGCACTTAAATGTTATTTCCACGTTTCATAAATTAAATTTGGAATTTATACATTACTTCAATTCCAAATTTAATTTATGAATTAAAATTCCAACTCGTTGTAAGATTGGACGTCCTCGTCCACCATCGATATGACCGCCTCGAGGTCGGTTTTAGTGGCGCGAGGCAGTAAACAACAGCCAGGCCTGGTTGTGACGCAAGTTTGCCGTATATTCTAACAGACCGTTCTAACTCACAATTTCTCCATTGGTGGTCATGAATAATTAACAACGTCTGTGCAGTCTGTCTTATGGATAAAATCTGTAGGTCGCTGTGTTCGTGTGCTAAAATAGACATCTTACCAAGGGGAAAGTCCGAACTCTCTTGATTAGTGTATCTCTTGGAGAAAGGATCTGTCTGAAGCACATACGCTGAACCAGGACGGGAGAATGCTGCCTGCAGAGAGCCGAACAAAATGTAGTGATTCGGTTAAGAGTCAGATGGGCCCAGCGACCAACGAATAATCTGATTTGAAGAAGGGGTGATTCGACAGTTCCTTGGATTTAAAACGAGGTATAACACGTTGGAGTGTGCTACTCAGCGGAATAAGAACAACTAGCTCTTCAAAATACATTGTTGTACGAGGTTCCTTTCACAAACTGACCGCTGGTCAGGCCAGGCAGGTCTCACAAATAGGAAAGCACTCTTGGACTTACTAATCTTCCCTTGGGACCTGATCCAGGCCTCCCTCCTGATCCCACCCTAGAAGGTTCCTCCACCTGAAATTACAAACACCATTAGTTTTACAGTATAAAGCCAATTATGATTATGCAGGCCTAAAACTGTATGAGAGAACGATGTTTCTAAGTGATGAATCAAGAGCCATGCCAACGAAACAAGTTCACTAAACCTTTAGGCAATATTTTTACCAAGCATGAACCATCTCTGTATCTTTGGACGTGCCATGACGATATGACATTTTCGTATGAGTAGGCATTGGCTTAAGGTAAATCCTCTGAATTGCATTTCGCATTCTGGCTGTGCATAATTTCTTGCGTTAGCAGCGCGCGCACGAGCCCGTGCATGTTCAAAACACTGCAGGTTTTCTGTAGGACTGGTCTCCTAGAAATAGATAAATGGGAATTTTCTTCTGAACGAGTACGGGGACCCATGCGCTTCTCCGTGACATATCCTGATTTGAAGAATTTTCTATTGTCCAGTTTTTCATTATTCACACAAGATCGCCTTTGCGATGAGGTTGTTGAAACTTCAATGGTAAATCACAGACACATAAACACGACCAATCTTTCATTATTTCATTTTTTTTCTCTACCTTCGAGAGGTTAAACCGTTAAACAATGATGTTCTCTTGACAAAATAAATGTCTCATGACATTGCTTCTGTCCCGTTTTTGTAAATAATAGTCTCAGACAACTTTGCCAAACACATACAGTATATGTACACTGTATTGCCAGCACACTAAAATTAATTAGCACTCATCTAATTACCTTTTTGATTATTCCTTTATCTATGAGTTCCTGTTTAGATGTTCTGGGACAGTTCAAAGCTGAAAAAAAATTTAACACACAGTTGCATGTAAACAGGAAGAAACATTGATTTCATGTCGCATAATATGAAAGAAAGTCCATTGGTATTTGCAGGCAGGTATGAAGTACTAAGTACATCAAGCCCAGACAGAGAGGTAAAGACACCTTCAAGTACAAGGGCTTATTGACTTTGTGAAGGTTTTTTTGTGTGTGTGCTGTAATATGCAGACATTAAGATTGCATGCTTTCATGGAATTCTATCTTCAAGTTGAAACAACTAAAAGTGCTACTCATAAACATGCTGTTGCACATTCAGACTATATGTACCTGCAAAATGTGACCAAACCTTGTCGGAGGCAGAGGCAAAGTCTTTTGCACTTCTAAGATGGAATGAAATGCAGAAAGAATTATAGGTACTTCTGAAGGCAGTGCAGTGGAAAATTTTTACAAACTGAGGTAATAAGAAGTCCTAATTGCTTAACTTTTAATAACCCCTTCAGAATCAAAAGGATGCTCAACTGATATCAACAAATACAGATCAGTACGTGTTTCACAGCAAGGGCCACTACGTAGAACTTCATCAGCATTGTATTTGACATTTATTTTGTAAATATCTAGAGAACAAGTGAGGACAATTTTTTAAAAAAGGTAAGGAAAGTGTACAAAATAGAAAAAAAACACAAAAGGAAAATGAAAAGCAACGGAAAGGCTTACCAATGCTGAAAGGACGGGAAACACAGCACAAATGAATTTGAAAAAGGTATGAAAATGAATATAACTGATGAAATTAACATAACATGAGAAATAAAAGAGCGTGCGGATTGTGAACACTAACATGCGTGCCAACATGCGTGCAAAGGGCAATTAACAAAAATTACAAAGATGCAACTAAATTGAAAAAAGCTGAAACAGTACGTTAACTCTAAAACCCTGATGAGTGACCTTAATATAAGATCCCCTTAGAAAATTACAGCTCTGTGAAACATACAGGAAATGAGAATTGACAGAACAATCATCAAGGATAAGATGACAGTGTTGATAGGTGAAAACGTTTTCCCAAGCAATGGCACAAGATATGAAAGATAGTCACAAGAGTTTGCATGTTGTTACAGTATTGGGGCTTCATTGAAGATACCTTCCTTCACTGTCAGGGAGTTCTGGCTGAGCATTTCTTTCCAAAAGCAGCATTACAATCTACAGAAAAATTTATAACATTAATTCTGATGACAATTCATTAGATATTTAAATAATTTTTAATAAGATCATTCACCATCATCACCACTATCGTCATCATCATCATCATCATCAAATTGCTAATTCACTATCATTGGTTAAGGCAAACGTACCTTCCCATGTTCCTGAAACGTTGCAGCATGGAGTGGTGTCCACAGTGTTTCCTTGTTCTGTGCATTAACATCTTAAACAACAAAACAGTAGAATAGTGGCTGAAAAATGGCTTGCTACAGGGATATCAATATACTTTTTATCACATAGGAATTACATGTATCCCCATTATTACAGATTTTTAAGCTGGTAGAAGGTTTTTCAGGAGGGAAAATTGAGTTAAGAGCTGGGTACTTTCCATAGCTCCTGGCTATTTTCTACATTCCTGTTGCTATGAAAAGCAACATTCATAAAAATTTGGAGCACAGAAACAAATGCACATTATGATGAATAACTTTGGTAATTTTATAAAGGGTGCCCAAACACATTGGATCTCTAGTTGAACTGTGCATGAGTTATGTTACGGTTTTTAATAAAAGGTGCAAAATGACCCACACAAGAACTCACGAATATATATTGTACACTGAACACAGTAAGTACAGTGAAATAACCACCATGGAAGAATCAAAAGCCCCTAAATTCACCATATGGAATCTCCGTACTGTACATACCGTAATTTCTTGATTTAATTTCTCGATTTAATTTCTTGATTAAACGCCGGCCTCATATAAACACCAGGTGAAAACTAGTAGTTTTAAAATAAACGCCGGGGGCGTTTGATTGAGGCCCCCGCGAATGGTCGAGACCCCGCATCCAGAAAATGCGCTGTACTTACAGTCAAAGAAAGACGTTGGCGAAGTTGCCTATTTGTGAACTCAAAACATTTTTTAGTTGAACCCCTCTGCTTGCTATGTACCTGTTATGTACTTGCTTGTTCATGCATTACTTAATATGTTCTGTTTGCCTTGGTAATAATCATTTTTGGTGTCTTGGGGACTGCAGTTTGTAAGGTCAAAAAAAAAGGGAATAATCGTTCTGTCCTAAGAAACCTTCTCTAGGTCTCAAAGAACGGACAGTAATAATCGATTAAAAAAGTGAAGAAAATTGCTCCTTGTTAATAAACACTGGACCCAATTAAACGCCGGCTTCAAACAAACGCTGGGTTAATCAAGCCAAGTTTGAAATAAATGCTGGGGGCATTAAATTGAGAAAATACAGTAATTTCTAATAACTACTGATGAAAACTATGAAAAAAAATACTATACCTGCCAACTCTCATGCATTATGCATGAGTCTCGTGCCTGTGGACCAAAGACATCGATCTCACACATTGAAGACAATTTCTCATGCCTGAGTTAGAAATCCTGATGACTTGTTCTTAATAAACACATTAACAACAAAAATTCAGTTCAATGTTCCCTGTAAATGTTCCAACAAACGCACTTATGTCAGGTTTGAGTCCTAACTGTAGCATCTTCATTGTGTTCAAAAGCCATCAGAAAAGCTTCAAATAGCTTCAGAAGTGTTCGGATGTCATCAGAACATCTTCAGATATGTTCACTTACATTCAGAAGTCTTCGAGAAATCACTGGAAGTCACCAGAACATTTTCGGAAATTTCATCATGATGAGACGAAAATCTCACGCATTTAACTCAAAAAGAGTTGGCAGGTATAAAATACCGTGTCTGTGTTAATTACATAATTATGCACCTGCGCCTCTGTCCAAAAGAGTTTTCACTACATCATAAAATCCCCAGAAACAAGCTGAAATAAAATTGATGAAAATTATACATTTGAATAAAAGCAAAAACAGTTTGCTTTTAATTTGTTGAAACTGTCAAAGAACCAATACTAGTATTATTCCAAATTTTTTTATGTGAAGAAGCCTGTAACATGCTGTAGTTATATTATGCAACTTGGTCACAATGAAAAAATCAGTGTCAATGCAAAGATTACCTTAAAATGTCAGGTCAAATAGTTTAGAGCAAAATTGGGGAAGGGGGGGGGGGAGGGCTTATCTTCATGGCATTAGTCAGGCAGACACTCCTTTCTGTCAAAATAGCTTCAACTTCTGCTTTCCTTATTAATTCTGTTATTTTGATTTTCACTCTTACTTTTGGTTATATATATGTTCATACATTTGTGTGCTTTTTATCAATCATCAATGGCTTCAGTCTGGTAGCCAAAGCTCTTTTTAAGAATTTTTTATAGGAGAATTCTTGTTGGCTTTTAGTACTTTGTACATAATATTGTAGTGTGCATGTTACCCTGATGATGTCTTCCATCAGCTAAAAATTATGCATCGCAAAACAACAGTGTAAAGCAAGATGCAGGAAACAATCATGCCCTAATTCAATAAAAGTGGAAAGTTCACATACTTCCCGCAATTATAAGGCAGCAACATCAAAGTAGTTTTTTTCATGAACTGTTACGTGAGGAATGTGTTCATCCAGTGCAAAACAATCTCTTAAATCTGGCACCTAATATGACACAATTGGCTGTATAATAATTATTATAAATATGTATTACTATACATTGAACTTGTAATCTCTTTTCTGATTGGCTGAAAGCTCACAGTGAATTCATAAATCAGCACCCATGACAGCATCCATCTGCATTTATACAATAATCATGTCAAGGATATTCAAGGTCACTGGAAACTTTTTTACCAGGGTCTCTCTTCTTCCCGTCTAGAGGAGCGCGAGAGACGGAAAAAAGAGAGACATGGGAATGAGATTGGTTTGCTGGCAATTATATCATGTATGACCATGGTGCATGATTTCTACGGATAATCACACCAAGTTCATGTACTATGTGTGGCTTGCCATCAGTAATGACTGAAGCAAAATGATGCTCAAGTTTGCATTGAATGTTTACTGATGTGACAATTTAATTTTTTGTTCAATGTATCATTATACAATTATTATTTGGTTTGAGTGATATCCAGAAAAATCAAGGTTTTGGTAAGACCTAGCAGCCTCAGGCTTTGGCTTCAGCTGATACCTTGACCTTGACAATTCTGGACATCGCAAAAACTCATCAATTATTTAATTTTTATAACCACACTAAAGCAAACTCAAAAGCCAACAAAACAGTTATTATACTGAGACTGTAAAAAAATGACATAGTGCTGAAATCTTTACCAATATAAAGCTGGCTTTGAAGTTTTTCATCTGCTCCTCCACCAATCTGGACATCCTCAGTCATAAACTGCTCAACAAGCTTTCCATAAAAATTGAAGCAGAAAGAGAGAAATGCAAGACTGGATTTCAAAGTCCAATAAACGTAACCAGATTACTCAATTGTTTTACAGATTTGATTTGCATTGATGGCAGACCTTTGCAGACTACTAAACAATAGCGATAACAGAATAATTGTGAATCGTAAAAGTAACTCGTGTAATTAAATAAACAAACAAACAAGTGAGCTTCAGATTAAGCTTATACTTCTGATAACAACTATGATTAATTTCTAACAGAAAGACAATTCCCGTTAATCAGTTCCAGTCCTTGGTGAAAACATATTATAACTTCTCAGCTTTGCAATCATCAAAGGGATATAAGCCTAAAACTTAAGCTTATGTTGCGGATGTACGTGTATGGAGGCAAATCGGCTTGTTGTCAAAAACATTTATAACAAAAGGTTCGCTGATCACCTTTTCATCTCCCTTCTGCGCCAATGTTGAAAGGTCAGGTGTCGCTGTGTTGAGTCCTTTTAATTGTCTTTGCAGTTCATAATCAACAAAATCCCCCGAAGGTTTTCCACTTCCATCTGAAACTGCCGCCATAGCTGAAATCTCAGGGATACACATTGATGCATCATACATACCATAGTAAGACAAACGACGCAAACTGCTGATTGCAGTCACTAAGTGCTCAGTAGAAAGCAAGATGGCGGTGTAAATTTAGTGAATATGGTATTGGAGTTTTACTTTGAAATGATGCTTAAAGAGGAGGAAATTTAGATCTCGTAATGGCTATAAATGGCCAGCCGCTAATGAAGCTCGCCAGGAATGCATTTCTGGCAGGTTAGTACAGAGAAGTACCACATGTACAGGTTGTATGTGTGTATGGGTACGTCTTATTTACCGCAAGCTTAAAGCTCATCTCAACGATCCAGTGGAAATGTTAAGTTGAGATAACTAACGTAGAGTCTCCCTCTCTCTGTTAGCTATCATTGGTGCTGGGGGCAGTGCTTTGGTAAACACAGTACGGCGCGATTCAGAAAGAGCCAAAAAAATTCTATGTTATACTGCTGTGTCAGGTAAGTCCATGGGACAAGTACAGTAACTGAGTAAGTCTTATATTTAGCGGCCGTGTAAGCTTGTGCGGCTAAACTTCAGGGCCCAGTAGTTCGAAATCCGCTTAACCTTATCCAGGATTAGCGTAAACTTTGGTTGTAGTTTTTAACTTTTGGATGAAAGTTGTTTCGGGTTCTTTTTGTTTTTCAGGATTGACTTCCCCTAATCTAAAATTTTGCAGAATATCAGCAATGAACAACGTTTGGGGAAAGAGAATTAAGCTCCTTGATTAATTTTAATCTTGGATTAATCGGCTTTCGAACAACCAGGCCCTGAATATCGCGTCACTTAATATGCGATTTCAAATGCTGCTCCCGCAGTCCTGAAGTCATACATATATGTACATCTCGTTCTTTAAGCATCACAAACACGAATAGCCTCACTTTCATTCTTATTTCGTCGCCCTGTCTTTTCATTTTTCTCAGACCTCATGAGCGCAGGACTCCAGGAGCACTAGTTTCATCGCCATGTCTTTTCATTCTTCTCTGACTCAGGGAACGTAGGACTGCAGGAGCACTAGTTTCATCGCCATGTCTTTTCATTCTTCTCTGACTCAGGGAACGTAGGACTGCAGGAGCACTAGTTTCACTATCCTTTCGTCTCATTCTGCTCTGACTTCCGGAGCAGTACAATTTATACCACTCAGAAGTGGCAGGGTATTCTTAAATTGCTCTGCTTGTGCACCTATCAATGTCAAGAACGAGGGGAGGAAACCTCAGCAATATGTTGGGCGTTTGACTTTTCAGAAGAACATAAAATAAATCATAAATTAAATTCAGGGATTTTGTTAATTGAAGAAATAGGAGGGCATAGATAGGCTTCTAAGTAGGTGGGTACCCCTAAGATTTCTTTGGTTTGCTCTTTTCAATAGCTCAACTGCAAAGGTGGGTTCTGCATCCCGGCTTCTAATTACAACCTGAGCGTTTGGTCAAAATCCCCACCTTATGGCCCAAAAATGGGAGATGTGCCCAAGTTATAGCTGACATCATGGACTCAAAATGTTGTCACAAACCCATCAACGTCTCCTTCAAGTTACAATGTGTTCTTCTGCAGTATTTGTATACCCTTTTTTCACTCCCTCCTTATCCTACCACTCTCCATTCTTAGTGGAACTTTCAATGGCTTTAATTAGTTGGTTGTGCAGTTTTTCTAGAAACATGTACATTTGTATTGTGTACAGTATTTTAAAGATAATTATAAAGGTACAGGTCTAGCTGTCACTAATTTTTGAAGTTAAGGTAGCAATGTGCAAAAAGCAGCCAGGGAATCTAGGCTTTGTAGTTTAGTCAATCTGCTGATTTTTATCTAAGTGGCCAGTGATTACAAAATTTCTGGGAAATTCCCTGGCCCCAGCCCTTAACAACAACTGTGAAAAATTATTCTTGCATGTTGACGTTTGTTTTCTCAGGTTTAACAGGTATCAGTGTTGGATGCACATATGGTGCCATCAGGAAGCAAAATATGTTTTCTTATTCATTTTCTTCTGGCGTGTCCTTTTTTACCATCTCAGGAATGTTTTTTGGTGAGTTTGTGATGCCACAGATTTACAATTTATTCACTTAGTGTGCTACGAAATAGTCTCTGTATATTATGTATTTATGTCAGTGACATTTTGAGAGCTAGAGTCATCTTTTGACCAGCACTTTGATTTGCAAAATGTCATCCACTGAGAACAGCAATGGAGGTAACTTTGTCCTTTTTCCTTTATGTTAAAACACATTTTATTCCAACCAGTGGCATGTAAGCACAATGGGAAAGCAATGCTCATGGATAGTAATGTTATTTTATTAGAATATTTAACTGTAAGAGCTACACATATGGCCAAAGCAGGTGACATAGAAAGCATTGCATAACTAGCATTTGTTTTATTTTTAGTGATCAGGACCCCTTTGATGAACAGTGTCTCATACACTGATGTTTTTTTTTGTAAAATATTTGTTACTATTACTATATGTTAACCTTGAGGGTTGCAATGACAATGAAGTTCAGTGTGGAAATGCGAAGAACTTCCATTGATCCTCTGTGGGGAGGTATGGATATTTTTTGTAGCTGCACATTTTTCTTTGTCTCATGCATTGACAGTGATCAGAGATAATCTGCTACTGTCCTCAAAGGCCCATGAGTGGCGGAGAACTATTGATGAGATACAAGGCAATCCAACAATAACTACACAGCGAGAAACTATGAGCAGCATGCAAGCCAGTGCTGTCAGTGGTGGGACAACGGGAATGATCCTGTCCTGTGTCATATGTAAGTTATCAACATGAAAATTCTCCTCAGTCATCTATATATTTCTTACAGAACAAGATAGGAGAACTTGTTATCTGACAATGTGTATGCATAGACTGAAAGAAGAGATTACAGTGTACATACTGGCCAAATGAAGAACTCTAGTAAGCATTACTATGGATTTTCATTCTAAAGTATCCTTTATGAGGGAGGCATGCATTTGGTTTTTTTGTGTTGTATCATTCATTGTTGGCTTAAAAAAAATCCTGAAATTTCTTTCATTTCTTCCTCTTTCCATTCTCTCTTTTTTGTTTTCTCTCTTTTTTCTTTCTTTCTTTTCCTCAATGCTTAATGTTTTTCATGCTACTAAACAACTCCTTTATTAAAATTTTGGCATAGGGAGAGGACCTGGTGTGGTTTTTGTGAGCATCCTGCAGGGTGTTTTGATAGCAATAGTAGGTAAGCGAGCGAGTGTTTCTTTCCAGCCAACCACTTGTATACAGCTATATAAAGTTTGTTGTTTTACTTCCTTTCATAGGTCAGTGGTCAGTTGATAAGTGCCGTATATGGATTTTAGAAGAAACCATCAAGTATCATTACCCTGAACTAGTGGCTAATGCCAAGCGAGCCGACGAGGTACTGCTTTCGTTTGGGAAATCGTACACTTACCGCATAAGATAAAATCTCTTATCGATGACATAATTCACAACAAAAATGAAATCAAATGAAGAATGATCGTCGCAGTTGTGGTCTCAATTTTTACAATTGCGTAAAGAAGCCTGAACAAAAATTCAGGACTTCAACCCCAAGCCCCGTCCAAGTCCTGAATTTTTTTCAGGCTTCTTTACGCAAATTATTGTAAAAATTGCGATCCGCAGTTCACAGATGATTTCTTTCATATGCAATACTCAAAAATGAAATCGTAGAGTGAACTCAGCTTGATTGTGACCTAATTTTATTACTGGCAAATCAATTATCGAGTTAGCTATGATGGAAACCCCTGGGCTCGCATGCTAATCCTTGCGTTTGGTTTTCTTTGCAGAGCTGGGAAAAGTGGATGATCAGAAAACTGAGCGGCAGGAGTTATGGCTCGCTTCTTAAAGAAAAACTTCGCGGCTATGAAATTCAGCTGGAGATCCTCGAGGAAGAAGAGGCGAGACTGCTTCGGTTGATTGAAGAACGAGATAATAAAATATCGGAATCCGGTGAAAAACGAGAGCAGAGAAAAAAAGTAGATTCAGAATTTTAACCAAATGCTAGAATGCGATAGAAGTGTGTCGGTCAGAGATAAAAGTTGTTATTGTGATACCACAGCCCAGCAAATATTCCATACACTGTTTGAATCCCATGAATTCCATGGCTGTACTACTGCCTGCTTGATTTCTCTGTAGAATATAAGAACAGCTGTAAGTTCAAATCCTGTGCAACTGTATACATTCACTTAAGCTGTCATGTAATACTTGTGTTTACTGTAATCATCCAAGTGTTTTACTATAAAATAGACCACTTAAATTCAAACAAAACTATGTCCTAAGCCTTGATGGTGTACATTTTTCTGTTTCCTGACTGTAAGATGTTAATGACGTACAGTGTAGCTTTTGTAATTTGCATGGTTTTGCCCGATGTCAGATGTTTATCTAAGTAACAAAAAGAAAATGTGACAATCATCCATTATAAAGATGGTGATTTTATTGAGTTGAAACCATTGTATTACAGATTCACTCACTGTGCTCATCCGTAAAATATCATCCTTGTGAAAACAATAACAGCACCAACTATACTGAGTAAACAAT
>OX419343.1:9102267-9137267 GCA_948470475.1 Galaxea fascicularis | reverse complement strand
TGTAGCTTTACTGGCTCAAGGACTTGGTTGCAGCTCTTGAACTTCATTCCACCAGGGGAAACGAGGCTGCAAGGGCAAATTAAACTTAGACTTACTTATGCGAGTTTGATTGCTTTTATTACCCTCTAATCTGAACTTCAGTTACAATCAAAGGAATTGATTGATTAAGCGCTATAGCTTGTCAGGTAAAACACTGTCGTTATGGCATTCCTTCAGACGCCTGCGCACGAGTTCTTTAGTCGCAGCTGAACGCAAAAAAAAGTCACTCGCGCGTGTTAAATGGTTCACCCGCATGGAATGTTGAAATCGTTAGTTACTTTGCAATAACTGGTACCTTAGATTTCAGCTGTTTGAGAGTCAAACTGTAGCGCTTAGGCCAATCAATTGCTGACGATATAATCCAGAACATCACTCAATATATACTACTTTCAACGTTTGTTGCCAATAGGAGAATAAACGGTTTATTCTCCTTGCATAGTGGATGGTATGAAACTCTCGTTTTTGATTGGTCTAGTTCTAGACACACGAAGGACGTGTTGAGTGAAAGAAAGCAAAAACAGTAACGAAGAATGAAACAACAGATTCCATTTGTCAGGCGGTGTACACTCTGATACCTCACGGATGACGTCAAAACATGTCACGCTACTCGCCTACAGCAGACCCCTCAAGACACTTTCTGGCGTTTACACAATGTAATATTCCCCACCTTAACAATTCAAATGTAACAAATTTATAATATTTACCGTCACAGTAACTGAAAGGTAACCATTTTTGTATCAGCGTTCAACCCCGAAAACTGTTCCTAGCTGAACTAAAAGTATATCGCCTCAGTTCTGAATCTGAAACCTGGGATTCTCCTTTATGTTCGTCAATCACACAAGGGTGGAGAATGTTACATCGTGTAAACGCCAGAAAGTGGCCTGAGGAGCTGCGATGGATTGAATCTAATGTTAGCCATTGTTCTTACCACGTTTTGACGTCACCCATTCGTTATCAAAGGACACATACTGTACATTCACAAATGGAATCTATTTGTTAAATTGTCAATTTTCTGTGCTTGTGATAAACAAAACGGCCTTTGCAACTGCCAGCGTTGCCCTTCATCAGTTTACTAGTTTAGACAATGACACCTAAAATTCAACAAATAATTTTGTCACGCTGAGAAGGACTTGCCATACCAGAATACGACTGAACAACCAGTGTTAGCGATCTAATGACAGCTTTTTCTTACCTTTTCACTTTTGCAACTGGAACTGTCATATGTCCCGACATGCCAAGAGGTCGTTGTACCTTAACCGACATCGTTTCCAGCCAGCAATTCAACTCGTGCAACCGCTCCATATCACAAAGATCACCGTCTGGTGGACTGTACCGCAAGGGGCGTTCGATGCTGTAAGGCCGCACCATCTTTCGCGGAAACAGACGGGAAATCATTTTACCGTGAAAGTATTTTTGAGATTTCTCGGTATTTCTTTTCCGCCTTCCTTGGTTCTGACCCAAGGGAAGTTTTCCTCCATCCTGGCAGATAACCGGAACCACAACATAGTCTCTTAAGAACTCCGCGTCCTCACTGGTCCATTCTACATCTACTAACAGCCAATCGCCCTCGTCCGACTCGACAACGAAACATTCCTGGCGCGGAGTTGTGTCTGCTTCTTCCGTGAACAACCATTTTCCGAGCAAATTTATCATTACAGATGTAGATTGACAAAACGGTGGTTTGTTTGTTTTTTTTTTCGACGAAGGACAGCAGATCAAAGCGACTAATTTACTGATAATTGAGAATTATGCGTACAGTCACAAAGGTTCTAATTTTTAATTTGATATCGGCGGGGATTACAGCTACGTCATCAATAAATGACGCGCGCGGAACGTGTGATCCACGTAATAGGAACATTCTCAGAGCTTTTACATGAAATAGCAGACTGCAAAAATCCGAAGGCTTCGCGCGTAGATTCAGTCTTCTCGTTTCGTGAGTTCGAACTCTCGTTCACTGGCTTTCGGATCCCTACCCTACCCTACCCGAGTTTAAAAGAATGGAGAACTCTCGGCTTTGGCAGTTCCGATTGAAGTGGGAGAAAATATGCAAGACCATGCATGTTCGGATTGAAAAATTAATTTGACTACAGCTCATATTGCCGGGAAAGGTGCAAAGCTTAATAGCGGACGCAAACAGCCATTAATTTCCCAGTTTTTTTGAGTTTCTCATTCTTTGTTTTTCACCGTCGTTGCACGTTTGGGCTGCTTAGTTGACCATTGGTTGGAGCTCAGTGAGTAATTGGACAACACCTTGTACTTCAAAGTTTCGTGGAAAACAAACGTATATTTGCATTGCATTTTAGGTGGCTATTGTGTTACAACTCAACTTTCATTCACAAAGAAAAGGAATTACAGTAGAAATATTGTTTTCATTGCAGTTTAAAAACACTGTTATCCACGCTTCCTTCAGGAACTGTTTGGTTCGCAAATTTCAGGTAACAATCTGCAACTTGGAGAAAAGTGTTTGGACAACAGATCTGGCTTCTTTAACTTCCTCGCTGCGAAAAAAAAAAACACGTATAGAAACTTCTCAAAAACGAGTTGACATTCCAAGCCCATTATAAGTAGGGTTTGTTTCACCGGCCCTCAGCGGACTAAACCATTCGTTTGCCTTCAATCGAAAGAACACCCACTAATCCTCTATAACAAATGGCAATGATGGTTGCGAATTTCCACAACGGGCCATTGAAAGCTGGAGTGCAGTTACTAGGCAAGCCTGTGAGGAGCACTGTCCCATAATTTGAATACACCCAAACATCTATAATCGACCACAGAAATGTTTTCCAGTTTTCTTACAAAGTACTGTTATACGTTTCAAAGCTAATTACGGCTGAATGTGGCCACGGATGACTAGAAGGAAATGAATTGCCGCAACTTGAAAAAGTTAGGCTAACTTTTTCAGGATTTGTCATTGCCTCAACTGAATGAGATTCTTTTCCGTCCAAGAAATTATTTGCATGAAATCTACCCCTCCATAATGAACAAACCGTTCATGTAAAAAGCACCTCCAGACTTATAGCAAGAATTTACGTGACGGAGCCCCTCAAAAATTAATTTAAATATTTTACTCCAGCTGGCCTGTTATTCTTGCTACATCATCAACCTTCATCTCACTAATTTTCCTAGGGGGTGAAGAGGTGAAGAGGGGGAGAGGGGGGGGGGGGGGGGGAGAAGTGGGAAAGGCAGGTGAAGGGATGACTGTGGAGAGCTTTAAGCAGCAAATCTTTGTTCCAATCCGTTATTGTCTTCTTGTGTCTTCAGTCGAGCATCGATGTGCAGTGCGCATGTCTTAACATCACCCGAGTCAGCAGTTCCTTTTAAAAGGAAAAGGAACAAGGATTACTGAACACAGCCTGCCAGGCGAATAGCTTACTATAAAACCAAGCTGAAATTTAATAACCTTTTTATCCCATCACTAAATATCCAAAGGTATTAATCAGGTTTCCGCTCTTTTCCTCGTACTGAGCTTAAACATCAGCACGCTTCTTTTATTTTTTCTTCTCAGTGGAAACTAAAACGAAGGTTTTTCTCCCGTAATACCGTTCTGATTTCTCCTCATTATTCCTCTTATTTAAAAAGAATACGCTGATAATTACATCGTTGTTACTGCCTTGGTGCTCCCATCATGTAATTTCTAATCCTTTATATTGTGTTGTAACCAAAGACAAACCGGTTACTGTGGCCAATCACAACAGACGTTAGAGCGGTTGTCAGTTGAGTGTCGAAAGTAATCCGCGTTTGCTTTGGTTTTGCTTACTTTGCTCTGTGATTGGTTGACAAAACTCGCGCCATTTTCTCAACCATTGAGAACCAAAACCCAAACCAATCGTGGCTTTGATCATGGCTTGCACGTGAGTGTTTTCCCGCGCTTTGCTCCGTATTCTGATTGGTTCATTACGCTGTTTGCGTCTGCTGCTATTGGTCAAGGTGATAAGTGTGGCTTTGATTTTACGACACTCAGATGGAAAGCGCTCTCAATGCGCAATGAACCATTACAGTTCTAAGCAAACATAATGTGTGCGAGTGAGGCACAATTAGTCTTGTTTCTCTTTGGTTGAAAGGTGCGGCGAGTTTTGCTAATCAATCTTAGTGCGATGTACAGCAACGTGAAAGCAAACACAAACGGAAAATATTTTCGATATTCAATTGAAAACCGCTTTAACAATAAAACTGTTCAGTATTGATGCAAGCAAACCTTGGAGAGCTCCCAGCAGCCTCGCAACACACGTTTGTGTGTCAACAGCGTCACAGAGTATTCCAGATAAAACTTGTTGCTTCAGTTCAGACATGAACGATCTGTAGAGAGAAAAAATAAAACGCATGAACTAACTGTAAGCGAATACAGTCGATCCCCCCACTTGTGGAGACTTACCATGAGTGGACACCAACCACGGTCATGGCGATTACCCAATGGAAACTCTACATTTATAATCTTCTCTAAGAGGACACCTCTCGAAGCGAAACGAACACATCTTCGAGGCACTGTAGGCGAAAATAACCTCCCTTAAGCGGGGTGAAATCTTGTTCAACTCTAATTATATTACGCTTCTGTGGATTGATGCGGGGCCCCTATGGATATTAGCCGTCGGCTTTTCTCAATTACAATTCTCTAGCACTGCTCTAAGCCAAACTGAAACTGAACATTTTCCATATAAACATTGGAGACAACAGGAGGAAGCCGACCACTCATTCCACTTGTACACATGGGAAATACATTTTTTGTGGCATTCTGTTTCTAAAATATCCGCCAGTTTCTTTTCTTTGAATCTATGCAACGAAAAATTAAAAATTCCAATCGCGGGTATGACTCCTACGGTGCCTTAAGTCTTTCCACCTCCTGTAAGACAACATCCTGGGTCCCGAGGGTGTGGAGGTTTGACAGTAGTTGGTTTAGGCAAACAATTTCAGGGAATGAAACTGGCCATAGTTAGTAGTGTCCCTCTACTAAATGTGAACTAGCCAACACGAAAACATTCAGTATACCTACAGTTCTCCCACTGGGAATACTCGCACGCTCCTAGCCCCATTCTACAATCAATAGAGGATTAAATTATACAGTACAACCCGCTACCTCGAATACGTAAGGGAGTTCGAGAGCGCCAATGCTAAACAAGTCCTGTATCTAACCAAGGGGAACTGGTTTTAGTGCGAGACAGCAATGGAATCGAAGTAACCGGGTTCGAAATAGCAGGAGCAGGGATGTCATTAAGGGCCGGGGAGCGAGGATTTTCTGTTTGCATTTTGAGATATATCCTCGGCTACTTTGATACAACAACTCGAATCGCCGGCTATTTTTTGTATATCCCCACCTACTTCAAAAATTAGTGACAGCCCTGAGGACTCTACTGTGTTGCTTTCAGCGCCTTTGCGCTACAAGAAAATCAACCTTCATAGCTTACCTTAAAAGAGCTTGTGAACTTGAAATCATTTTAATTAAGAATGTAGCGAACCTGGGCAACTCCGACTCAACGGCTCCTTCTTCCACAATCATTTCCTAAGAGAAACAAGTCTTACTAAGGGCCAGTTAGCTGAAACTCGTGTGCAACGGAGCACCGTGTAACGTGGTCGGTTTCGTGAAACATTTTCGAACTTCTGATGCGAGACAAGACGAAAAGTAGAACCGCTTTGTATTTCCGCAACCGTCGCAACGATCGCAGTGGTGATAAAAACAAGAGTTTCACTGTGTAACACGACTTCGTGAGACTGGTCTCGCTCGGTGTTGTTACACTACGCTGCGCAAGCCAATCAGAAACCAGAACAACCACTTTCAACGTTCCCGAACAAGTTTCGACCTTGTATGTTACACGATGCAACCGAACACCAACTGAAACTTATTTCGCAAGGTCGTGTCATATACGGCACAGCAAAAAGTTTCAAATTAAAACAGCGGCTTAAAGGCCCCTTTAAATGTCAACGACAATCCGTTATCAGTAAAATACGTTCAACTTTTAATGCACTGAAAAAGCTGGTCAACGTTTATATTGGCAACTTGCAATGTACTCACTGGGGATATGTCTACTGAAAGGTTTCCCTGTTGACGTGGTGCTCATGATATTATATGGATAATTTACCTTGAACGCATTGAAATTCCAGTGCCTGAATCAGAAAACAGTTGATGGGGTAATGTCAACTGTTTTCGCGAGGAAAGGAAATCGCTTCCAAGGAGAGGGTTTGCATGTGTAAACCCTATTGTCTTAAAGTTAGTGAACTTTAACGTTGGATTTCTCGGAGAATTATCAAAGGTTTGAAACGGAGTATAAAACACTCGAACGATTGTTTCTTCGGATGCATAAAAAGCTCGAAGAAAGTTGCGAAAAAGACAAGCTCCGCTGCTCCATGTTTTTTCAACTCAATTCTCTGTGTTAAGATATCTTATGTAACATTGCTTCTCGTGTTTGATATTTCTTCTTGGAGGGTGGATGAGACCGCAAAGACAGCTGTCTACCTTCTGCTTGATATCCGTCACCACTGCACAGAGCAGAGGAGCCATAAGGCTAGTGTTTGATCCAGTGCGACGTCTTCCTGCCTCTGTAAGTAAAAGAATCTCGGCCAGTGCGGGACGGACTGCTAGCAAAGCCTGCAACACGTGACAAGTAATGAATGATGGGGTTCGCACATAGGAAAAACGCTTGTCAGTTGAATAAAGAAAATAAGTATATACTAACACAGTGGATAGTGTTTTTCGCGCACTCTGCCTGGCTGCTCAAGCTCGGGACGGCAAGTGTTTTTCACCCCCGAGCAACTCGTTGACAGGAATAAATGAGTTCAAAATCATTATTTTTAACCTCTATTATGTTCACTGTTTTAGCGTATACTAAAATAATTATTCACTCCGCGTCGGTGACCATTGGTGGATATTTACCTCGACAGTTCGCACCTCAGTAAATATCACCATTAGCTACCTCTACTTCGGTGAATGATTAGGGACCTTCAGATTTGAGTACGAGTACGAGATTGAGTACGAGTACGGCTTTTTAAATTTTGTTTGCGCGCTTTAGATGATCACTAGTGACATCAATCTTGTTTCTACAATCTCCTGTCCTGCTGGTAAGCAACAAGGAAGAGTGAGGGTTCAGGGGAGGTGACTGGTTTGAAATTACAAATTTGTACTCGTACCCGATCTCGTACTCGTACTCAAATCTGAAGGTCACTATTGTTCACAAGCCAACTGGCGCATCTGTTGACTGAGAATGATCTTGACATCTCAACACCGGTTTGCAAGAACAGCCCATTAACAGGTATACACATAATCAAAAGGGCCGATGGTTACATAGGAAGGAGAGAATTTAGACAGCAGTAAGTACCCAACTCAGAGTGCAGAAGAAAATTCTCATTCATTACTTATCATCGACTAGTTTCATTTCTTTTTTTTCTTTCTACGAATTTCTTAATTAACCAGCCACAGTTGGCTTGTTACTTAATTTACGAATGCAACAGATCACTGCTTATATTTACCTGGGGTAAAACATCGACCTCTGTTTTGTCACAAGAGGAAATAATTTCCAGCAGGTTTTGAAGGACAATCGACACAGGTCCTCCTCGGAGATTTACATTTCCTGACTCTGCAAAATAAATAAATGACTAAATAAGACAAGCGCTAAGTCAGTTGTCGAGTGTCCAGGTTAACTTGGTTTCTGTAGCATCAAACAACCAGCGATATTGATAATCCTTCTCAGATGGAATGCCAGACCATCACAGGATACCCAACATCAACTGACTACTAGTGTTACTCTTCCATCCTTCAGGGAGATACCTCTCCTCGCTCTCCCGCTACATGGGATGCTACAATCGTGGATGAAACTGCTGGAGAAAACATGTTTTCAGTCCAATCTATACTTCTCCAGATTGTAGGCTACAATAATGCGAAAGCAATTCCCGCAACTATGTAGAGAATTACCCCGTTCGTCCTTAATGGAATGACAATCCATCACACACAGGATGCTCTCCCTCCATCCTCCCTCCCCCACCCCGTCCTTCCCGCTTCCTTTCCCCCACACACACCAATTTCCCATTACATTCGTTAGTCCAACGACTGGATCTAGAAACACTGGAGAAATGTTTCCTCACGGGTGCCGAGGAGGCGGGGTGGATACAGTGTCAGACAGTCTCTCAATACTAACCTTCCGTCAAGAGCATACTATGTGTTACTTGATAAAGGAGTTTGGCAAGCTGGGGCAGAAACTCCAACGCTTTACAACCTGTTGGTAAAAAACACCAAAGGTCACACACCACAACCCATAAAATGGGTCTTAGAACGCGGATGGATGAATGATTCGAGTGAGAAGCACAAAATAAAAAGATCCTGATGGACCTGCAATTAAAAATAGATTTAAGAAACTATATAAAAGAGTCAATCCTTCAGTTCTACTATTCTCGCCGCACACATAATAAGCCCGTCGCGCGGCAAAGGCTTAAGTTCTTCAAATTCCAGCATTCTGTACCTGCGCGCTAGTAGCATGATGCATTGCGGCCTTCGCTTCAAATTTCAAAATTTCAGTCATCTCGTGGTCAGTTCGATGAAGTCACGGTAAAAGTTTCGCCTCTCCGACCTCCCCTGGTGGCGGTCGATGCTGTATCCTACATTTGACACGCCTTTTGCCCTGACAGTCGCGGCTATCCTCCCATAACTTTGCTTCCTGTGTCAGGGCAATTGTATGCAGTCAGAGTGATTTACTAATTTTGTGTGCCAGTATTGCAAGCTTCCTGAACTTAACCAAAAACATAGACAAACCGACGAACAGCTACCTTGAAAACAACCCACCTAGTTTAGCTAGAGACGTTGTAAAAACTGAGGTTTGGTTGTAGAATTTTTGTTGTACGATTCCCAGCATCAATACCTCACTCAAGCATGTCAGGATGGTCTGAAAAAAAATCGTTGAAGATTTTGTTAAATGTTACCTCACCTGGTTGATACTCTTTTGACCCAATTATATCTCAAACAGCTACAATCTTGGACAAACTACTTGAGAAAACTGGCCTCTTTGCGTCCAAAAATCGTTCACCAAAACCCCTGGCTCAACAGTACTCTACATTAACTTCCCCCTCCCCCTATTCAATGTTGAATTTAGGAAGCCGCAATTCTTAGGGAAACGTTTAGGAGCCACAAACAACATTGAATTGGGGGAGGGGGGATGGTGAAACTCGGTTGTTAGTGTTCTTACAAAAAGAGGCTTCGGAACTCAATTTACTCAACAGTTTTCTCCAAGATTGTAGCTTCTGGAAATGAAACGACTCCCTTTTACAACTATACAATGTTGACTACCAGAAAACAGCTATTTTCCGCGAGATACAAAGACACTTTAAAAAAGGAAGAAGGGGTTCGAAGCTACCTTCTCCGCAGAAGCAAAAAATTTATGCAGCACGTTCTCTGTACCTTGACAAGTTGTTCCACCAGACAACGTGAGGTTTGTCCTTCAACAAGAATTCTCTTGGCATGCGAGGCAGAATTTGGCGATGAACCAGGACAATTCCTAAAGGGTGTAAGAAGAGACTCATATGAATAGTGCAGAATTTCAGCATTCTGAGCAAAGAAACGTTTTTAAAGTCGACTGCTACAAAGGAATGAGAATGTGTGGTCATTTTACGAACTAAAACATCAGAAGGCCTCTTAAGAGGTTTTCATGGCCAACAAAGGTTATAGGGACACGTGATCAGTCCACCGCCTTCACCCAACCCTGAGATGTATGATGCCAAGGACAGACCACAATAACAGGAACCACGTTACCCCCTCTTTTCGATCAGTGGGTGGGTTCGTTTACATCCCCCGGCCCAACCCCCTTCAAGTTTTACATGAGAAGGTGAGGGGGACAACTCGATTGCTTTATCGTCACGGCTCAGTGACACGATTATCTGAACTGAAGCAGATGTTGAGCACACAGTCAGCATGATCTTACCAGTTATTTATGACCCTGGTAATTGGTCCGATCTGGGGCTTCAACAAACTACCCTCCGCTCGGCCGCTAACCAGGGCGGCGGTTATTTGGTTATCTTAGTCGTCAAAAAAAGAAAAAAAAAACTCCCAGTTCAGCGATGTACTAAAGACTACCACAACTGAAGGACCTTACCTATCTGTGTTAAGAATTGGTAGCAATACTCTGTCAGCCCAAACGAGAACGTTTTCCATGGCAAACACAGCTCCGCCACATTCCTCGTTCTTTTCCTGAAGAAAAAATGTGAATCGTAACAGAACTACGCATCAGCAAAAGTATACTACTACACGAATATCAGTTGCCGAGGACGAGTTCTCGTCTTATATCCGAACAGCGAGGATGCTATAACTGTTATTTTTTTTTTTTTTAGAATAACCAAGAAATTTTGCTGGATCTTACTGATTAAATTTTGCTCAGAAGATCTGAAGACGACTTGGAAGAGCTGCCAATGTGCCAGTTACTATAGGCGCACCTTGACAGTTCTGCGTTTCCAAATTCGTGATGACGAATTAAAACGGCTGCCATTTGTCAGGCACGATATAATGGCCAATACCCCAAGGCTTTGAAGCCAGTCGAAGTCCTTCAGTTGCATTATCCAATCGTCCGGGTTTAAGAATTGCTAATAATGATGTCAGCATTCAATCGGTGTGGAAAATTGTCTCTAATGCACGACTCAAGTAAGCTTTAAGTCCCCCCGAAACTTTTCGTGCCTATTTCGGGTGCTATAATTTCCTACGTATCTCAAAACCGAAGACGGTTCCAGGATTGAAATTTTGCAACAAATTTGCCCTTTCGTATCTTGAAATCATAGTAAAAGGCCAGCTTTTTAGAATAAGCGGATCGCAGTTTATGAGATGGCTTTTCGGGCCTGAAACGATTGCGGGACTTTCGAGAAACGGGCCCGTGGCTTTATGAAGACCATAACTTACCATGTGATGCAAATGTATCTCTGTCAGACAGTACGCTTGGAATGCCTTCTGAAAGAACTCCTCGTCACACTGACGCAGACTATCGGGAATGGACTCACGTGAGGACAGGCGAGACTCGATTGTTGCCTACGAACACAATGAACGACCATCATTAGCATGTATACTTGGAGGTTTTAAACTGAGGAGTAATGCAAACCTACCAAAGACCATGTCGTGTTCAGCTATGATGAACAATAATAGGTATCTAGTTTTCCCTCTCAACAGCACTTAATTAAACGGAAATTTCGAAGTTGCTATCGATTGATACTCGCAGCAATTAACCATTTAAGGCGATATGGGCCGAGAGTAAACCACGTAACCGCCAGTGACCAGTGGTTTCAAAACAAACCGGCGATTGCCGGAGTTCCACCGGCTACGTGATCACATGTCGCCGGTTAGTCTGGTCATAGTAGTCAGCTCCGGCCTTGCGACCCCTCACTTGTCACAGCAGCCTACTTTTCCAAAGTCTGACGCCTACTTCAAAACAGTTTGAAACCCCTGCCAGGGACTGATCTTATTTGTACAGAAAGGCGTCAAGCAACTCGATCCAACCACCATACCCTATATGTAATTTCCCCATCTTACCATTACCAGCCTTAAATTATCAGCAATCTGCCGAAACATCTCAGGATGCTCCTGCACTGCTTTACGGCAGGTAGGTTCACTCTGAAAAAAGAGAAAGAACAGAAATACCGCTCATAAATACTATAAACTACTGGTAAATTAAATTACTACATATGCTAGGGCTACAATTTATCTTGAAAAAGTTAACGTTTCAAATGACCCACCAAGAGGTTTCGGGGGAAAGGGTGCGTTACGTCTAATTAAGGAACCTGGTCAGTCAAATCAACTGCAACTTAGTAAAATCCAAATTAATCAGGCGCAGGTGTTATCGCTGGCGGGATACCGATACTTTGTCCGGGACACGCTTGAGCTTACAGTTCAGCAACGCAACTTGCCAAGCACACAGGGCCTAGCTGCTCAAAGGATGGTTAGCGCCAACCATTGGTTAAGTTGGATTAAAACCTATAGGTTGTCATGGTATTTGACCTCGGTAAGCGCTAACCATGCCGGCTTCGAGCATCTCGGCCCAGAACGCGAATCTTATGGACGCTATCTACGTAGGCGTTTTCGTACGATTTATGATTATGTGCGGAAAACAGATCTAAGCAAGTACCAATGTCATCCAAAAAGAAAATTGAGATTATTAACCACACATTTTTAAGAGAAAATTTTTAAGTGAAAAATGCCAAATGCAAAATGCGTAACAACATATGTAAGGCATGTTTGTTCCAAACTGAAGCTTAATTATCCCTGAGAAATGCTTGGTGGCTGCCACTTTTCTCCTTTAATTTTGTCTGCCCTCACCAACAACTGGGTTTCCTGCATTTATTATATGGAGGAGAGTGTTTTACTGGGAAGTAAACCACTCGTAGATTCCATACGCCACTTCATCCGGGACCCGAGTGGCGTATTTTCCGTATGTCACCTTTGTGAGTGTCGTATCGTTCAATGACGTCACGTTCCCGCCTTTTGCTTTTGTTGAATTGGTTTCTCGCGTCGCGTTTGTTGTTTAGAATAAAAGTATGGCGAGCAGGTTTGCGTCCATCAGCGACGAAAAAGTTAAAGAATTTACAGAAGAACTTGAAAACGAGAACACGAAGAAGAAAACCTTGTACGACATAAAAGTTTTTAAAGAATATCTTGAGGCCTGTGACGAGAGAAGGGAAATTGAAGATATTACGCCCGTGGAACTTCAAAGATTCGTTGTGAAAAGAAACTGAAAATCACTGTATCTGATGACTCATATAAGAATCTACCGCTGACCATTAGAGCATCGTCTTTGACCACTTAAAAAATATGACGAAGAAGTAGCTTCCCCTTTCTTCAGGCCCAAAGTAGAAGGTTTTTTTCTTACCATGAGCCAAGATAGGAACTCTATGGCCAACACATTCTTACTGTCTGTAGGTAATTGAAAGGTCACCGATTTGTTTCTTGCTCTCCTTGTACCTTCCCTCTGAAAAAACACATAATAGTTTTTACAATAGACCCTTTCCCAGTTTCTGACGTTATTTGGTTTGGGGGAAAACACGGATACAATTATAGTAAATGCACAAGATTTTGACCGACTATGAACAGCTGTAACGTCGCTTCAAAGAGGCGGATTTCCAACATTTGTGACCATTTTTAATAGTTTTTATTGATATCATTCATTTACATCAAATTAGGACATTGGCGATGGAACGACGTCCATAAATTGGGATTGTAAATCTTGTAGAAGGGCTTCTAATTTGGCGGCAGTTTGCTTAATTTTGACTAAACGGGTTTGCACGAAATCTTAAAAATTCGTTTAAGGTTGTTGCAGCTTAAATCTTTTCTTTATACTTCTGAAAATAGTCTCAGTACAAATGTCTTTTAAAAGGCATTTTCGCTGCCACCGTGGCGGAGTTATAGAGGTTCAAAGTCGGAAAAAATCCCATACGTTTACTGTAATTTTAGCCGTGTTTGCCCTCCAACTAAGATCGCGTCAGAAACCGTGAAGAGGTATATTATAGAAACACTAATAATCTAGGGAAAAGACATTTGGCTAAAGCTAAATTTAAAACGTAATATCAATTGATTATGACAGAAGTGGATGAGCTAGTTATTAGGCGCATTTAGAACATGCGCAAAGTGTCTAAAATAAGCCCTCCAGATACTACTCGGTTTAAGCAAATCATACATTCTTCTTAGCAAACATTAGGTGAAGGCACATGCATACGTTATTATGGACACGGATTGAGGTCCTGACCAAAAAAAACTGCCGGTACTTTCCGCCATCACAAAATCAATGTTGCTGAAAGAAAAACCTTAAATGACAATGACCAGAACCAGGTTTTCGGAGTTCGCAAGAGTGAGCAACCCCAGGCAAAGCATTGTTTTAACGAAAACCGCTGTGAGCAACCTGGTTCTGGTCGTTGTTCACGAAGGTCTTCCACGTCAAGCAGAATAAATCTTACTTCTCTTCTTGTCCCATTCATTCCGTCCACGATCCGTTCATTAATAAGCTTCAGTACATCAGTGGTTCTGTCCCAAGCACACAGACAGTTCAACAGTGGACCATACTCGGTGCTGAGTGTCGTGACAGGCAGGGAGGATAGAGAGGACATGCATTTGGCACTGAAAACACAATCGATATCTTTATCAGGGTTGCCACTCATTGGGATAGAAAAAATTCCAAGACTAATCCGTGAGCAAAACCAATAAAACCAGCAAAGATGCCACAGAAATCAATTGCTTCGTAGGATTTCTTGAAACGAAAACACCTCTAATACCAAAGGATCTCCTTCCCAAATCAAATGGCTAGCCAAAAGTAAATTACTTGACTTTTCACTGCCTTCCAGATAGAATTTAGACTGACTCCCTGACTTGATACACAATTCCCTGACTTTTCCCTGACCGTCGCAACCCTGTTTATTACGTCGAACTCTCGCGATCACCCACCTTTGCCATTCCTTGAAGCGATATTTCGATATTTCGCGGACACGTTATTTTGAACAGAAACAGACGGTAATCCGGTGTTCTAGAACGGTTTTCAGTTTCAAACCCCATTTACACGCACAAAAAAGTCGGCACGGCACCCTAAATTGTTGGCACCGTACTGGCGAGTTTTCCGCACGGCACCCCAAATTATCTACGTGTAAACGTATCGGTACCAAACAAAGTTTGGCACTGGTGCCCAAAATTTTAGGAGTGCCGAGACTACCTCCGCGAGGTAGTCTCGGAACCCCTAATCGTGGCAGGGTGCCGAATTTCTGGTGGACTCCGATGGGGTGCGATCAATTTTGTTGCGGTTACAACCGAAGCGCATGCGTTCCCTTCACAAAAATGAGTCAAACGACTGCCGCTGAAGCAAAAAGTTCATCAAAGAAGAATCGTGGAATAGTGTGGTCGTGCGAGGCCACGGAAACATTGCTGGAATTCTGGGCATAGGAGTCCATCCAATAACGTTTTTAGAGCATGCAAAAATCGTCGTTATCTCTCCCGTCGTATCTCTGGTGACTCGAAAATTCTCATACCATTGCTTTTCATCAAAGAGCGTATCTGCCATGTTAAACCAGGCCTGATTATTTGGTCTCATCCATAGGCTTCTTACCCGGAAGTTCTGAATAACTACCAACGCCATTGCTGGAAATAGCCATTTTTTCTTCTGTGCTTTCCTTCTTATTTCGCTAGTCGTTTTCATGTGGCGATCTATTTGGCCTTCAATAATCGTTGGCGACGTACAGTGTGTTTTGAACTTAAAATCTGGCGGTGAAGAATCACAGTTTCGATTTTTTCTGCCATTCCCAATAAAAGATGGATTATTAGGGGTGCCAATGAAAAATTGGAACTGGTCCCAGTGCGAGGAACACTTTATCATTTCGGTCGTGTAAATGGGGAGTGCCGTGCCGAAAAGTCGCCAGTACGGTGCCAAAAATTTAGGGTGCCGTGCCGACTCTTTTGTGCGTGTAAATGGGGTTTCAGTGTCGTAAAACCAGAACCAAAGTTATTATTTTGACCAATCACAACAGACTCAAACAGCACAATGAGCCAATCAGAATACAAAGCAATGACATGAAGTTGGAGCAAAGCGCGGGAAAATGCGCGGATTCAAGTCGCAATTGGCTTTGGTTTTGGTTGTGATTCTCATTGGTTGAAAAAGTGGCGCGAGTTTTGATGGCCAATCACAGAGCGAAGCAATACAAAGCCAAAACAAACGCTTCGACACTAAATTGAAAACTGTCCTATTGGGCACTATTCTGTTATCAGAATCAATGGAATATCACTTCAGTCACTCTTCACCCGATAACAAAATAATGAGAATGAATAGAACACGGTGATTAGCATATGCGTTCCTTGGGGAAAGGTTTGGCGGGAAAATCGTGCTCCACCCGCCAAGTCAGGTTTAGATGCTCAGTCCAGTCTACTCTACGCGCTTGTCCCAGGTCACCTCCCTCAACGCATCCCGTTTTCCGAATAAGTGATTACGTGGAAAACCATATTCTACGTATTCATTTGTTACTAAGCGTGTCATTGCGAACAACCAGAGTAGCTCATCAAAGGAACGCAGTGGTTAGAGCATCCGACCGGTGTTACGGAGGTTGTAGGTTCGATTCCTGCCTGGGACTCTGACTTCTTTTCAGTTGTCCTTTCGCCCGTTGCCAAGCGACTAGCATATCAAAGGAACGCAGTATTGCTGATCCTTTTCCTACAATTCAAATGACCAAAACTCAGCGCTTTTCGCTTTTCAGAGATTGCAAGAACGAAGGTCAGTCAGTCGGCTATAAGATGTTTCATAATTAAGTGAAGTACGATCGTCCGGGTGAGTGTATGTATATAAGATGTTTGTAGCTTACATATTCATCGAATGACCTACCTGAAAGCTGGCAGCGAAGATGACGGCAAGAAACCAGCGATAACCAAACAAGCTGCCTGGATACGAGGATGCTACCAATAATAAATTTGTTAGAGCGTTACGGGTACCAACGAATGAACCACATCTTCGACGTCACGGACGTCTTACAAACAACGATAGGTTTTACAGAGCTAATCTAAGAAATACAGGAATCCTCGCAGTTGAAAAAGAAACCTGATAAATTCAAACTTCCACGTTGAAGACTGAATTTTTCTAAGGTTTGTTTTCCAACTTCACAAGATGATCAAATGACTTCGAGAATCATTTCTTACATTCCTTTCTTTTTAAAAACCGTTTAACCACATCTTTTGGGAAGTCACACTTCACATCTGTTGAAGACTGAAACAACCGTGGCTAGACCTTGGACTTAGGAAACCCGACGGAGTTTCACTAAGTCTACCATTATTGGAAAGCTGGGGGGTGGGGAGGGGGGAAGGGGGAGGCAACTCCGATCTCATAAAATTTTATATTTTCTGGATAACCTAAAAATTGAAACGTTCACAAAGTTTATACTCAGCAACTCACCTTAACAGCTCCAAACAGCTTAGGAAGGGCCTTGGTGAACTTCTCGACCAACTTGATTTTTGTTGCTTCATTCCCACTCTATAAATTGAAGGTATTGTGCAAAACATTAAAGCACTCTGAATGAAAAGCAATTCGACAATTGTTCTTGAACATCTGACCATTTTCGACCAAAATATGTTGTACCCGGGTATCTCAATATTTCGAATGGTACCAATTTTGACGAAATTTGATATATTCCATGTTCAAAATCGTTTCTGATGCTCGGTTAGTCGAAAAGGAACGAACAAAATCATTATCATCTTATGAGCCGACCCTCTATAATGCTTCATACAGGTGTACCCTCTATGTATAACCTGGGTGCCGGAGAAAAACGTCGTAAAAAAGTAACCACTGGTCGCACCAATACCGCTGGACATCATTTCCGTGTTGTGCTGTCGCCTGAGAAACCACGCTTTTCATAAGCCAATCACAGTTATCAAAGAACTAGCACAAATTCTTTCCGATTTAATGATATGGAAACGAATTTCTCGGCTCCCGCCGCAGAGACCCTTCTCTCCCTTCTGTTTTAGTTTTCAGGGATATTTATTTTCTCAACAGGCCTCTGGAGCAAGAGTACTCAATGTACAGACAAATCAAACATGCTGTACTCGAGGTGTTTCAGGTGCCTGCGTACTGTTACATTCACTGCACCTTGTCTAAATTGTCTTTGATGCCTCCCCAGCAAATAGCAATTGTCTCGGCCATTCCAGCCAGCACTCCGACATCAAACGCTTCTTCATTTCCCATACTATCTGCATTTTCTTTGTCCTCAGCCGAGGTGACGTTCTCTGTTAAGAGGTACAGAATGAACTCATCAATAAAAGAATTAACGTATGGGACTCAACAAAAACAAGGACAGTATGTGTTGGTCGATGCATTTTCAACTTGGTTACCACTATTTTGCTTAGAATTTCAATTAAGCTAAAATTAAAATCCTAAACGTTTTCTAGAGCTGTAACGTTATATTCTAGATAAATCATATGGGACGGGGTTATCGTTACGGAGACATTCTGTATCTGAAGTCCCGAACATAATGTACGTCAAATCTGTCCCCCCAAAACGAAAAGAGAAAGAAAGCAACCGAATTCCCGGGAAGAGGTCCCTGTTTTAGCGAGCATAAAATCGAAACTCTATAAATGATCACACTTCGTCAGAGACAACAGTTTCTTGTTCCAACCACAACGCCAAGAATTTTAAGAACTGGCAACATTCCAGCCGTCGTGTCGATCGACAGACTGTCTTTCTCTTGAGTAGGGGAGAGAGAAGACGGCTGGAATTCAGTCCCGACTGAAAACTTTTATTAAAACCTCATCATGACGCCGCGTCGCCGCGCCGCGACAATGCTCGTCACCAGATGCGCCATTTTAAAAGCAATAAATCCATAACAGACGGAATGAGGTTAATTTATTAATTATGTATGATTCAAAGAACCAGATATACTGCAACAGGACTTTTACAACACAAACCAACCTTGATCATCGGATTCTGTTGATAAATTGCTTTCATCTCCCTCCTGTGCGAACTTCACAAGATGTTGGCAAAGAAACAACATAAACTTGCCTACAAAAAGCCGTAATAGTTACACTGAGTAGACGGAATGGTGTCGAACAAGTTTGCATACCTCGACGTTTCTACACGGGCAACGCGACACTACTGGATACATACAAGTGGTGGAACAGAGAATTAACTCTGAAGTGTAAATTAAAGTAGCCCTAGTAAAGGGTATCAGGGAACTACACGAGGCAGAGAAAGTCGGGGACGATTAAGGTGGTGAATCGCGGCGAAGAGAAAGTAAGGGTACATATAAACTTCAGAGTTAATTCTCTGTTCCACCACTTGTATGTGTTTATAGTGCTACGCGGCACAACAGAGAATTAACTCTGAAGTTTATATGTACCCTTACTTTCTCTTCGCCGCGACTCACCACCTAAATCGTCCCCGACTTTCTCTGTCCGACCTCGTAGCTTATATACTGCTGGATACAGACTTCTTGTGTAAGGTGAAACAACTTATAAGTTGCTTCTTTCTGTTCTCAACCGAGTTTTTCAGGGTTTTCAATTTAAGCCGGCGCCCGACGCACTGTGCTGCTATCACGGCGCAATAGTCCTCCGGGTACTTCTGAATATCCTCCTGCTACTTTTTTTCTTTTTGAAACCCCTGGTTTTTAGAGAGCTCCAGATAGTTTGTTATCTTCCGAAAATGCGAAAGATCTCCCCTGCTGCTTTTCAAGATAAAGAAGCTCCGCCGAGTGTTTTCCAAAGACCTTTCGAAAAGTTTTTTGTCCGTTCAATGGAAGGTCCTGTAAATCCAGAAATTATTGACCGTTTCGGTAAACTGAATATGCAAACAAACCTGTTGCTGAGACTGTTGAATGCAAATGCACGTATTGGTAGAATTTCCTAGCAGCCACTGGATTGTGTTGCCACAATGCCGAACATCGAGTCGCCTGAAACAGATTTAAAAAAATCAATATTAACTTGGCGTTGCATCACGTTGAAGGTGGTTGGCTGTTTTATAGTACGCACTTTTCGGTTACCTGTTGAGGGAATGTCTCCATTTTGTATAGAAAAATTGGTGTCTTCCAATTTTTCTGTCTTGGTGGAGCGTCATTTGCAAATTGTATGATTCCCCACAGCTTACCACTTTTAGTCCCACAACGCCCCACAAATAGAATTTTTTTGGGATGACCCCCCTCGCTCGCCCCTGCCCCCCTTCTTCTTTGATTTTTTTTTATGAGCATCTCCCTCTCAAAAGTTTTTTTTTTTTGGTGTGGCCCCACCTTTAAATCCAACCGGACCGTTACCACCCGCCCCCCACCTCCCCTCATAAAACGATGCCACAGTCACTACGTTTTTCCCGCAGCTTTTAGAAATGTCCTGGAAGAGGGTGGGTGTGATTGGAAGTCGACAAATGCACACATAGCTATGGGCAGGGCCTGGGGTGTAAGGTTTACCTGTATATCAGTTCCTTTGCCAGTGGGATGAAATGAACTCACAAGCAGCTTTACAAGCCTTCTGATTACGGATGCGGACTGCTCCACCTCCAGCTGGCAAAGCAACAGCTCCAGGGGAACTATATTCCAGAACTAAGAAAAGGCGAGCACATGATTGGCACTTGTTTGTATTGTAAAGCCAAAAATGCGGCTGCGTAATGCAGAGTTCAGTGAGCCTTTAAACAAGGGACCGTGACTATAGCCACAACGATGTTGGGTTGTCCCTAACAGCTGGCAGCCAGAAGAATCAACCGGCTTCTTGGGCTGTTTGTGTCGGCTACTTGTTCCAATTTTTTTCTGTTTTAACCGTCATAATGCTTCAGTTTCTTCTACCGGCTACCTTTTCCAATCTTGCCAGCCAACTGTAAATTGTAGGGACAACCCTGGATCATGTCTCGTAAAAAAATGGTAAAAGCGTGAAGAACAACGTCTACACAAATGCATTGAAAACTCTAGATTATTTCGTTACTGTTGTCTGCACAAACGGACTCAAGAAATTATGTGTATACCACATTAAAGTGAGAGGATGAAATGGTATAAGAATCCTACATGTATACTGCTATGTACCACATTCTACTGAATCGAATCGTATTGCATTAAACTTTGTTCCCTGGAAATCGTTAAATAGTTCCTGGCCAAGCCGAATCTCTCACAATTTTGTGAAAAGAGCAAATAGCAACTGAAGGACTGACGGACGGACGGACGGACGGACGGACGGACTGACTGACTGACTGACTGACGGACTGACGGACAGACGGACGGACGGACAGACTGACTGACGGACGGGCGGAGGGACGGACTGACTGACTGACTGACGGACGGACGGACGGAGGGACCGACGGACTGACTGATGGACGGACTGACTGACCGACGGACGGACGGACAGACTGACGGACTGACGGATTGACTGACGGACGGAAGGACTGATTGACAGAAGGATTGACTAATTCACTGATGGATGGATGGATGGATTGATTGGTGCTTTTCATGCTATCTTAGCTGCAACAGCTCCTAAAAATGCTGTACTTGGTTATTAACTTACCTTGATGGCCTTGAGGCCCTTGACAAGGATCAGAACATCAAGAAATGCTATTCGTACTTTCTCTGCTTGATCATGTACCAAGTCTTGCAGATTACCAAGCAATGGCTTGAGAAGAGGATGACTAAGGCGATTGTCCAGCAAGAACTTTAAACCCTGTGGAGGACAACTTAAAATGTTTACCTCAAGGGCGCTTGTGTAAAAATAAAGTTACCATTACCAATTATCTAATTTCATGGAATGAAAACGAAATGGAAGGGGCATAACGTTTGTACTCAATATCTGTAATCAGCTCCGACGTTTTTCAAAGAGTTTCATTTTAAAAACACTTCAACTTCAATAACTTGCCTGAAAAACAGCCAACCTTACAGCACTGGAGGAAGTGTCAAAAGCCAACTCAGTAATCTAAGCAAAAGATAAATGAGTTAATGTTTCAGGCAAAGGATCTTGCGCAATGCATAAACACTGCTACCACAAAACAAATCCTATGAAATTTTCCATGGCATTTTTAGCATGTTGGTGTTTTTATATATAAGGATAGGACAATTCATATGATTCAATACATTTAAAGTAGCTATCTAGCAAATGTGAGAAAAAAAATTCATTAACGAAACATTTGTTAATAGTAAAATTAAATTTTCTCACCAGTGTTACAAGGAACATCTTAATGATGTGTGCTGGAATGAGTTCCCAAAATACACCTGTGATCCGGCACACACCATGAACGGCAGTGGCTCTGACTGTGGGGCATGGATCCTCAAGCAAATCCTATGTAGAAAATTATACTACAATGTAAAATGAAGTAATGATGTAATACCTAAGTAGTATAGATGGGAGGATCACAACCTTGAATCTTTTACTCAGCATAACAGAAGCTTCCTCCAAGCATCCCGACATTTTGCAATCCCAAACTTAGAAGCAATCTACACCCGACACAAAGACTATTGGTGTGCACGGCATTTTAGTAGTTTTTTTTTTACTACTCATTAGTAGTTAATAATGAGTTAAATTTTGATTTCAAATCCAATCTTCACCATTTCCTAATTTGCTTCAATCAAGGAAACAAAACAAAACTCCAAATTCTGCATTTACATGATTGACAAACAGCATCTTCAAAAATACTGAGTAATATGATCAAACTTGCACTCTTAATGAAATTTTCCCTGTAATGAATGTGGAATCGTTTTCGAGGACAGGCATTTTGAATAACTAAACAGAGTTGGCTCCAGAGAGTTTTCCTCAGATTGTCCAAGGGTGTGTTCCTTTGGAATGATACAGGACAGGATTAATGATCTAAGGTGCAACAAAGGAAAGAAGAAATCCACTCTGGGCAAGGATTTCTCAGTTCCTTCAATGCACCATGATCTGAGTGATCTTGGAAATGTGGATCCTGAGCTGGATCATCCCACAGGAAAGCACCCCAAAATACATCCAAAACATTCCTCCACTGGACAATCTCACCAGAAAAAAATCC
Organism: Galaxea fascicularis; assembly: GCA_948470475.1. NCBI lineage: Eukaryota > Metazoa > Cnidaria > Anthozoa > Scleractinia > Euphylliidae > Galaxea > Galaxea fascicularis. The sequence goes on along the minus strand of OX419343.1, from coordinate 9,114,825 downwards.
AACAGGTGTCTGGAGGAAAATAAGAGGGCTTTAACTCTTAAGCCTGGGTAAAAGAGTAAATTACACACAAATAGTTACAGTATACACAAAGAAGCATGCATACTTTAAGAGTATCAAACTGCTTCTGAAGGAGAGCATCAACCTCTTCATTTCCAGCATCTGGATTTTGCAGGGGAAAAGCATCTGTCAACAGAGCTGCTGCATTAGCTCTCACCATTGGATTTGCAACCTTGAAGGAAAACAGTTAATGGGTGAAGATTTTTAAGGGGTCAGCAACTTGGTATGATAGATCAGTGAGCCAACTTCCTCAGGATTTTGACCCAAGAACATGCTCTTATCTGGAACACTGTCTTTTGGCTGTGCTCTGCTGAAAATTTAGATGGTGATGGACTTTTTTTAAGCCAGTCAAATTCTCTTATTCAAGAAATTATCTTAATCCAAGAAGGAACACTGCGCTGACAATAGGCAGGACCGCCATCAACAGAGCCTACATTGTAAACCTTGCAAGAGACTTGATATGGCCCCACAGTGACAAAGTGAAGGAGTGATGATGGTAGATTCTGTACTGTGTGTCAATCATTTACCAAAGACACGACAAAGTGTTATAAAGTTAGTACAACTTGTAGGTTCTACATCATCCATGTTTGAGGCATGTGGCAAAAATCCTCAGTAGTCTGTATTTAAAAAAAATGCACCTGGGTCTTCATGTACACGTACCTTGAAGGCTCTCCATATAATTGGTTGATACAATCTAAGAAGAGCTTCATCAACACCTCTCTGCTTTTTATGCTTATGAAAGTATTCCAAAACCTGCAAAGACAACAATGTTACCGGTAATACTGTTTGTCCAACCAACAGGAAGATTTGAAAGAACAAAATAATGTCCTGTTATGGAAGACAAATTATTTCCAGTGCTGACCAGGCTCTATTAGCAACAACTGGGAAATGACTCTGTGCTCAAGGAAGAAACCTCAAACCAGATTAAGAGAAGGAAAATGAGCTAAACAAATTACCTTTTATTATCAATTTGTTTCAAGTACCTTTCTGAGCCTTGATGCCATGGACCGAGTCCCGGTGCGCTGAGCATGAACAGCACAATACATCAAGTCTTGAATGCAGTTTTCTTCCAGTACCTTAAAATATTGCAAAATAATACCTATCTTTAATTAAGCCGCAGCTCCATGAGCGATTTTTTGCTTGTGATGGTGACGCAATTTTTTCCAGAAATTGTCACATTGCTGGCCCGTGGTGGTGATGACAGACTGTGATTTTGTTACCAAAAGTTCAACACATTGAACTTTTTACTGCGCACTGGCGATGTGACAAATTTAGAAAAAAATTGCTCGTGTAGCCACGGCTTTAGACAACAAGGAACTGACAATATGCCAAACTGCCTATGCAATGTCCACTGGTATAATGATATCATTCAATCATACTATTACTGGGACTGGATCTGATGAGAAGAATGGAGTGGTTAGAAGGAAATCATCCATAAGCATTCAAACAAGGAAAGGAAAATAATGCAAGAACTTTATCAAAAGACATGTTAATTTGACAGCTATATAGTAACTGTAAGTATCCATAAACAATGCAGCTGAGATGAAACTGTCTTACTTCTAATTAATTTTAATTTTTTACTGCATACAGTGAATGGCTTAGCAATTTATAATCACTCTATGACTCTTTAAACCCTAAGATCAAAATTTAAATTCCCATTTGTTGTCCCAACACATTTCTTTCTGAAGTAGTGGGGAGAACTTGGTAAAATATCAAGCAAATTAATGTGATCCTGTCCTTAATTCTCATGACCACTGTTTTATAAAGCATCAATGTTACATGGAGAAATTTGATGCTGATCACTCTTAGGGTTTAAAGGGTTAATCTTCATGTATACTAAACAACGAAATATACCAACAAAATCATGTTTTACTGAGAAATAACTAAAACCTTTAAATATGCTCCAGAGGAAACTCTCCATGCTCGGAAGTAGACTTCACCATACAGGCTGAGCATAGTCCTGTGAAATGCACAGCATACAGGTTCAAAATGATACAACTGCGTATCCAAAAATCTATCTATAAATAACTGAATACAGAAACAACACCTAATCAACATGTAAGGTAAGAGTCTCTTTTCATATCCATGTATGCCCATACTTCATTATGTATGTAAATAATTTTCTTTATTATGTCTTCGTTCTTAAAGCCAGGGGGAGCAGAGTTGGTGCAGTGGTGAGAGTGCTCGCCTTCCAGCAATGTGTCCCGGGTTCAATTCCCGGACTTGACGTCACGTGACATGTGGGTTGAGTTTGTTGGTTCTCTACTTTGGTCCAAGAGGTTTTTCCCAAGGTACTTACATTGAATTTGCGTAGTATATTAAATTATTATGATTATGATTATTATTATTAATTAAAACTACACAACTCACATTGCACATGATGGAATCTGGTTTTTGATTGTCTTGTGAAACTCCTTTGAGAGTTCAGGGTTTAAACTGAACAGATAGCTGAGGAAACGCCTTCCCTTTCAAATAAAATCGAAAATTATTGACTTGGCACTTCAGTACATACACATCTTTGGTCGTCAAAAAGAAAAAAATATTTTCTGACTACCTTCCTGTTTCCTGCCCAGACCCCTAGATCCAGTGTACATCTATGCATGTTTGCCACTGAAGTGCAAAACGTCTATTTGTCAAAAGTTTTGTTCTGATAATCCAGTTTATCATTATTTTGTCTTATGATTGTTAACCACAGAGACGTGCATCACCAAGTGCTGAAGTGCAGCAGTATAATGGATGAAAAATCTTATTAAATCACAATACAAATGATTAACTCAGCTACAGTGTATAATTATCATTTCAAACTGCAATGACAAACTAAAACACCCATCATGATAGGTCTTACAGCCATATTCTCTTTTCAATGGCTGACCAACCCAAAACAATTAAAAAAAATTAAAAAGAAATAAAAGAAAAACCCAAAACAATTAATTGAAAGTGAAACAATGGTCAGAAGTAGGAAGACTTACTCTGTGTTAAAGACCACTAAATTAAAATTTACACTTGTTGCTTCCTAAGATTGGACAAATATAATTTATTGCTACAGCTGTATGTGACATTTCTATTCCTGCATGTCTCTCTTAGGCCAATAATCACAAGCTAAGAAGTTGCACCAAGCTATAACAAAGGACAATTGCACCAAAATGAAAATTCACATTCCACTAACCTCTTCTAACTTTAGGTACATAGGATGAATCATGCACTGGAGAAGAAGCTGCTTCAAAGATTCAGAAGTATTGTCTTCAAAGTCCATTAACAGAAGACACTGACGTAAGCTCCAAACACGCTTCACATCAGAAACCTATGCAGGGTTGTCAGAGAGATTTTAAGTAGAGGGAGAATCTAGAAAAGTAAATGGCACTCAGGAGTAAAGTTCTACATCATTTTTTCCCCTGCATTTTCTATTTGAACCGACGAATCATAGTCAGGGAAACTTGGAAAGTAGCCCACGATGTTGCCGGTTGCAGTTGCTTTTGGACAACCCTGCTATGACGAAACTTAACTTTGTGACACTGACAACAATACTATAAAAAAGTAATAATTACAAATGAAATGACAGATATTAGTTTTGATAATTATCAATCTGTTTCCCTGCAATTTCAACACAATTCTTCGTGAGATCTCACCTTCCTTCAAAAGGCAGTAATCTAACCTTGGAATTTGACAAAAATAATATTGTACATTCCATCTAAAGTAGAATTCTCAAGTTGGTACCCAAATTCTCAACTTTTCACTGTACACTACAGAGGAAAAATCATTCCTACTCCTTGTATGTTCTTACAATTCCTCGGTTGAGGCTCCGTATTATGAGGTATGGCAAAGTTTGTGTCACCAACTCCTCCTTTCCCTCCATCTCATTTAGAAACCTGCAACAATGAATGTAAGGAAAAATAATGTTAATTTTTAAAGTTTTAAGATTTACAGACACTTACATTATATGGGGTTCCTACACTTTTTTTGACCAAAACTTCAGGGACTTTTCAAGGCCTTTCAAGGACACATTTTCCCATTTTTCAAGGACTCCAAGAGGGGCAAAATCAAACCAATATAATGCCACATCAGATGCTCAAAGTAGAAAGTGTGCCGATTTTTGTCTCAGACACTTGAGAACATTCATCAATGATAAAATTGGCAACAAATTTCTAGGACTTTTAGGGCCTTGAATTTTTAATTTGAAATTCAAGGACTTTCAAGGCGAGTGCAAACCCAGATTATATTACAAAAATCTATAACACCCTAAGAAAACCTATTTTTTTATTCAGAACCAATGATGAAAACTCACTGTAGATGTGTGTACATGTAGGTTTTGCAGTGGTGTGCAAAAAGCAGCTGGGGAATCCAACAATTGGGAAATCCCCAGACCCCAGCCCTTAATGACATCCCCATGTTAAAAGCTGTTTTGGTTTGTTTTCTTGGGTAGATGTATTGTTAAAATGCCAGCTACACGTACAGGATTCCCATGAAGGATGAAAAGAAAGCAAATTTTAGATCAATTTGCAAGGATGTACGCTGCAAATAATGGCGTGTGCCTGGGAAAATACTTGCTGTCAACCCCATATTCCTGGTTGAAGAACCTTCTATGTGTAATAATGGCTTCTTCTAGAGTGCCTTTGAACTTACAGCTGTAGAATTTCTGATTTGACAAGTAGCACCAAAAAGCCTGATATGAGATACCTGTACCATCATGCCAGCCAGACATGTCCCCTAACCCTTAAGCCACAGCTACACAAGCAAGTTTTTGCTTGTGATGATGATGCAATATTTTTCTTAAATTGTTATGTCCCCAGCACTCAGTAAAAATCACATGTGTAGCCACACTCACACAAGTGCTACAATGGCAAAAGATAAAATATCACAGAAAAAAATCACAAGGAATAATTCCATGAGTTGCACTTTTCACGGCAAAATCAGAGACTTTGTAACTCATGTAGCCAGTGACGCAACAATTTCCAGAAAAAATCGCATGACCATCACTTGTGTTTCTAAAAACCATTAATAATATTACCTCAACCAATAATCATTGGCCCATCCAGGTCAACAAACTTAATATAATACATGCTAAATGCTAGTTGTAGTAAACTCAGTAACTGCACAGTTTTGCCCATACTCACCACAGTTCACAAAGCTGTGCAATGTTGTTCTGCAAAGTCTCTGCTCCTTCAGGCAGGAACATCAACAGACCTTCAAGAGGAATCAGAATGTTCTGATCTCACCAAATACATGGCCTGGATGTTGGTCATGTTGCTACAGTCTGTACATGTATATTTTTAACCTATTGTACAATGCAGGTGGATATCTCTCACAAGCTTACACCTATTGTATGCTCGGTCCTGAGTGTGCCCCCTTACAGCTGTACTGTATGGGAAGTTTGACAGTGCAGTGCAGTACGAAAGCGTCCTGGGAAGAGTTACAGTATCTATTACAATGTACAAGCTAAAGGAAGTGCCCATACCATGAAGAATAACAGCAGTCTCTAACAAGGCAGATGGAGAGTGAGCTGTTTTTTCGGGTGTGGCTAAAGCACAGAGGGCTACTGTTGTGACACCTTCCAAGTAAGTAACCAAAGCTGACAATTCCTAGAGGAACCAAACAGTGCATGTCTGTACATGTACATGTAGATCCTAAAAAAGTACTCATTAAAGCATCAATCAACTCCAGAATGGTTAAGGAACACTGGGATGGCAAAGGTTTGTAGACTGGGCAAAGCTTAGTTTATTTATTAATATTTACAGGTACAACAACATCAAAGAAATAAAAGAGATGCAAATACAACAGGGAGAAACTGAATCCTCATATGGAGCTGACCCCTAAGGCTGCAAGGTGACTGCTAGGCAAGGACAGAGGAATACTGTTACAGGACACATGTGCATGTAAAGTAAAAAGGGAAAAGACAAAATAAATTTGCCTGAACAGTATACATGTACACACACGGCTTTGCCAAATCATCATCTTTAACCGCCATCAAGCCACGCGGGTAAGACTTCCAAACAATCCCTTACATGTACATGTATGTAAAAGTCATGGTTGTAATCATTTTTGACTGTGTGAATGCTCGACTTCAACTTTAACTTTCAACTTTATTGTAAAATATGTTTGCGATATCATAATAGCAAGGCACAATTCATATCTAGATCTGTGTGGAGGGCTACGCAAAACATAGCAGCTATTATTATACACTGTATCTCTCAGTTAGTACCTATCTCTTGTTATCTCAGTCCGTGCTCTAAGTTACAGATCCCTGTTTTTACTTGTTGATTTATGGCCTACGCACTTTGCACTTGGGTCATAAATAAACAGGAAAAATTTGGTCCATAACTTACAGTAGGGTCCAGAAGCTCGGTTTGTAAGAAGTTTCCAATACCCCCCCCCCTGACTGTGGCCTTTCACCAGTGATAATTGCCTTCAAATAAATGCTGCATGTACAGTTGGTGTGCTTTCTTCTGCACATTATTTTCAATACAACATTTTTGAGGAAATTTTAAGATATACCGACAAATGTTCCTCATCTTCACTGAGAGCATCTTCCTGAGATGTACATGTAAATGGATTCGATAATATCAGCCTCTGTGTCATGTCCCGGAGACAAGTCCAAAGCCTCTGATGTTCTTTCCTCGGTAAGGTCTGAAGCAGCTCTTCAACATCAAACGATTCATTCTTTGAGTTCTAAAAGAACGTGAGATAAGCTTCAGATATTTTCAAATGCAAACCTAATCAAGTTAAGCTTAAGACCTTAAGCTTACATACGCTTAAGCTTAATTAAAAATCTTATCGATAATTAATACTGCAATAAGATTCAGTAGCTCTAGTTGAAATCAAATGTTACATAATGGACAAGCTAGAGGCCAGATCAGGCTGACTTTGTCAATCTTTCAAAGTCTAAAGACGAGAAAAAAACCAATCGATCGATGATGCGTTCACGAAATCAACACGATCACACGCATAAGCTTAATTGTAAACAACAACTGAACACGTCTTGCGTGGAACTCGGTACTCGATCCTCCACCTAAGAGCACTCTTTACTCACATGTTGATCCATAAAACGAAGGAACGTTACTGGGGAATCCTCCTCAACGGATTTAAGAAACTGTTCGCGAAGATCCATGGTAGTAAACATGAGAGCGATAAAAATGAATGACTGACAAAAGCGCGCCTTTTTTTCGATCTAGTGATCACGTGGGTCTCTTATCTCGGTCCAGTCTTGCTCCAGTCTTCGTCGGTTCCATTGTTGTCCATTTACAACAACACAAAGCGTTGCTTGCTGAAAATTTCAAATAGTCTTCAGAAAGATCGAAATTTAAATTTTAATCATAAATGAAAACGGTAAATACAAATAATTTTGAATAATAAAATAGCTCAACAGAGGAAGATTTCGTTTGTCAGTTCAGTGCTGTTCTGAAGAAGACGCAACAGTACGAATAAATGACGTATTCTCTTTAGAGAACTTGATCAGATAAAAGAATTACAAGATGGCGGCCCGTAAAAAGGATGGCGCTCCTGATTGGAAATACTATGAATCCGCTGAAACTGTGGCGCTCTTCGAGCCGGTCAAGCAATACCTTCTCAAAAACTGTAAAAAGGTAATGACTATTTTGTTTAGGGTCTCGTTAAGGCATCTGATCAATTAATCTACAGTTTTGTTCGATTGTTTGAACACATGGCTCTATCCGATTGAATGTTCATACTCATAATTACATTTACTCTTAAAACAGTCCTTCTCGCTACCCGCCTAGATTAGCTTTAGCTATTTGCGGGTTAGCGCTGTTGTGTCTCATGTTGATTAATTTTAATAAACTTGAAACTTGAAACTTGAACTTGAACTTGATTACTACAGTTAATATTTTTTCGTGTTTCATTTCTTACAGTATGTGCAGATGGAACCTCCGACAAACAAAACGCTGTCCACACTTACCGCACAATTGTTGCAGTTTCAAGAAGTAAGTCTGTGTATATACTAAGCTTAATTAAGCTTAAGTTTATTATGTTATGACCATCTGGTAATAATGACTTTATTTACGTCTCAAATCGTTCTAGCCGAACACGAGTGTTCTACTAATTGGGGAGACTGAAAATCAAATAAACTCAAAATCACATCAAATCAAATGTTGGTTTTTGAGGAGAGGGGAAAACCGGAGTACCCAGAGAAAAACCTCTCGGAGCAGAGTAGAGAACCAACAAACTCAGCCCACTTATGGCACTGAGTGGGGGAATCTAACCTGAGACATGTTGGCCATTTTTGTACTAGAGACCCATTATCCGTCTGGAACGGCACAAGACACATTAGGCGTCTAGATGAACTGTCCTTTCTAATTCGTCTTGAAAGACAAACTTCGAGCGAGAGTTCGTCTGGATGCATAAGTCGTCTTGTGCCCGTCTTTATGCTGGAGATGCTTTAGCAGACAAAGTACATATGTTTGTCCAAAGTTGTCCAGATGGATAATGCGTCTCATATAATTCGTCCCATCTTTACACTAGTTGGATATAATGGAAGACACATAAGTCGTCTGGACGTATAATGCATTTCTAGTATAAAAACAGACATTAGTGGAAAGCGAGCGCTCTCACCACTGCACCAACCCTGCTCCCAAAAATAAACAACCAATGTCTTTTGATCACATTGGGTGGTAAACAACCAATTTCTTTGGATTACTGCAGTGCTGTGACTTGCACTGGTCTAAACGTGCTGCAAACTTGCTCTAGATATGGTCAGTAGTACCTGTAGGCCCTTTTATGGTTATTTTCAACTTTTTATTTTGATTAGGTAACAAAGATCTATTGACTAGAAAGACATCGAGAAAGAGCTCCTAAAAATTAGTGTTTTAGTTTCACATAAGCTTAGATCTTGCAAAATAGCAATACAGATCATACAGATATACAGACGTCTGTAAAATTGGCTAAACTACAGAATACAGGGCCACTTTTAAGCATCCACCAAACGAGCCAGCTCATTTGGCACATTTGCTCTTTCGTTATAACTTGCGTATGAATCATTCTTCATTATTCTTTCATCCACTGCCGAGCCAAACAAGCCGCTAAATATATGAACCCAAGACTTAACCAGCATATCAATTATTCCTTGTTCTTTCATTCACTGTTGAGCCAAACGAGCCACTAAATTTATGAACCCAATACTTAAGCAGCATATCAATTATTCCTTGTTCTTTCTGTGAGTGCAGAAACTCTAAATACTAGCTATGAATACTACGATCTCTCAGGACGATTAGCACAGCGATGATACTGTCTCCGTTTGTTTGATTGTACAGACTTCATTTACACACATTTGTTCTCCTGGACTTAACTCTTAGACCTTAGGCACAACCATAACAACAATGTATATCCATACAACAGGGTAATGCGGTAACAGAAAAATCTGTGTTCTCTAAAACCTTGAAAATGTGCGCTTGACCATGAAATCTAAACGTTCATATATCCGTGAACAAAGCTACAAGGATCAAATCTACGCTCTTTTCCCTGTGAAGAACAAAAAATACCGTAAGCGACAAACATTTTCTTCTGGCCCCGCTCACATGTTCATCTGGGCCTTCAACTTAATCTCTAGAACCCGGTCCTTCGCAGCGCAACAGGAATATCAAGAGAAGGCTGCAGCAACACTTTCATTCACTGCCAAGCCAAACAAGCGGCTAAAAAAAATTGCTTTGATTTTGGCCCTGCATTCTGTAGTTTGGGATTTAAAAAGACATGATTGTCTCCCAAGCTAATTTTAAGGTTCGCTCTTTCCAGTGACATTGGAAAGAAAAAAGTTGCTTTAATTGAGAATTACATTAAATCTCAGGGGTTTCAATAAGTTTTGAAATAGCCGTCTGAGCTTGCTAAAATAAGCGGCGACCTGATTAATTTTTTTAATCATATTAGTGAAATCTAGACAAAGTAGGCGGCGGTGAGAGGCAAATTATGACAAACTAGGCGGCGATTTTCGCCGGTTGCTGGCTTCTAATGAAACCCCTGAAATCTTAGTACAAATATCTATTAATAATTATATTATTAATTATCTAGCTTGATCGCATTATGTGCAACTGACCGCAGTGTCTGTACAGGTCCTGTAAAATCCTGGAAAGTACTTGAATTTTAGTCTGGCATTTTCCAGGTTTGGAAAGTCCTTGAAAATGGTAGGAGGTAATTTTGTTAACTCCACAAACAGCATTTTATATTGTTTTTATTTATTAGGATAACTTTGGTAAAGATGTCAGCAAGCAAGCTCTTTTGACCAAATTACCAGTAAGTCATATCAACAGTGTAAAGTGGGCTGAAAAGCTAAATATAGTGTATATGAAGAGATTTTCAACCTTGGTTAAAAAAAATTTTATCTGCATTTAATATACATGTATTATGTGTGCATCTTTTACATCTATGAGGAAAGTTGATGGTTATTTGGAATTGTAGTGATGTGGAATTTTTTTTTTTTTTTAGATGAAGTTGTTCATGGATTATTCCAGTGGTGGAAGTCTCTGTGTTATTCTTGCCAATGTATTCAAGACCAAAATGGAGCAAGGATGGTATGTTACTGATGTCCACTGTATGAGGCAAAGCTACATGTACTCTGTGTTATATGTACATCCTACTTATTAACCAAGAGTAAGGTCATTACAGGAAAATCCCAGACTGAGGCCTTGATGTATTGACTGAGCGATAGTGAGGTCGATACCAAGGCTGAGGTCTGAGATTTCCCTGTAATAACTTATTACACCCATTTTGAAATCACTCATCATTCATGAAATCTGATTGGCTCCCAACAGTGCAATTTATTCCCAAATTGCACCATTTTTTGCTCTAAATCACATCCCTTTTTTATGCCCATCAAAATTCAAATTAAACTGGTTTTCCTGAAGTGAACATTAAATAAATATTAATATTGACAAAAAACTGTGTGATTTCAAAATGGGTGTAATAAAGTGGTAATTGAACTTCATGTCATGCAATTTTGGTCTAAATTGTGATTTCAAATCGAACTCGTGCTGCGTGCCCGTTCGACTTTGAAAACACACCTATGATTTCAGACCAAATTACACTCCACATAGTTTAATTACCATTATGAATTAACTTTGTCCATGATTTGTAATCATTTCTGTTCTTTAGGAGAAGATTTGATTTCCAGTCTCCTTCACGTATGGACAGAAATGTCGAACTTTTCTTGAACATTGAAAAAGCACTCAAAGAGGTAAAAGTTCAATAGCAAAAATACATTGCAATTTAAAATTAATATGTTATTTTAATGTAGAGTACATTTATGTTACAAATACCATTGTAAGGTATTCCTGGCAGACAATTTAACAAGCAGAAAGCACCTCAGTAATAGTATTTTTGTCACAAAACCATCTGTTACCAAGAATTGAAATGATTGTTAGTGGAGATGTGGTAATTCTTAAATGGACTTTCCTCCTATACAGTGTACCATCCATTGTACAGTGTATGCTACTTGTTTATAGAAGGGAAGACAGCTTAAATAAGCAGATGAAGGAAACAAACTACATGTACATGTATACATACTGTAGGTTTTAGGAAGGCCTTCTTCATTGTCATGCATGAATGGCATATACGTGTAACAGTCCTTTCTATAGCAGAGGCCTTCTGGTAATTTCATTTTTGGCTAACGTTTAAATTATTTACTGACAGTTTCACTTATTGGTTAGTTTGGTTATGGTGCAGGTTATTTAAAGTTTTGTGCAAATTATGCACACATGAAATCTTATTTACTTGACCTGGGCAATGCATAATTATTTTCTTGTTTCAATCAAGGCAAAGCTGTTGGCTGTCCCACAAGTTTTCATAATGCCAGAAGTAGAGCTAAAACTTGCAGTGAAGTTGAAAGACATTGTAAAAAGGCACAATGTAAGATTTAACAGGCCTTACAGTACCATATCAGTTTTAATATCAATAATTATTTACGTGTAGAGAGTGACATTTTTATTATTTTCTTATTGCACATGGATTAATGATATAATAATATATTTTGTTTTATCACAATTGCTGGTAATCTTGCTATCTGATTGGCTAATTTGCTGTTGTCGATAAGAGTCTAGACAACACTGCTCAAGTCAACTTGTCATACAATGCCTTTTTCTTCTCTCGTTCTCTGAAGTAAACACTTCTTTGACACCGATATTGTAGCTGCGCCTCATGAGTCCACAACATTCTGACCACTGTGGTGACGAACATCGTTGTTCATAAGAGTACAGACAACGCTAAACCACATTTGATTTGTTAAATTATCAATCTTTGACAACAAAAATTAATACTCTCACACTAAAATATACTGCACATGTTGCAGGTACCCTGTTGTTTCTGCTATCATGTATTACACTGTATGAACCGTTTTCTTTGTTTTCTCAACTTTATTTCAGGGTGCGATTACAGAGGATAAATCTACTGCAACTCACATTGTGTTTGGCCCCCCTCCACCCTTTCCAGAAGGTGAGAAAGAATAATCCTTATTCTGTTTGATCTGTGTGTTTATCACATACACCTTAAATACAAGTATGGAAGACA
>OX419343.1:8992267-9094767 GCA_948470475.1 Galaxea fascicularis | reverse complement strand
CTTGGAGTGTTAGACAGGACCCTACTGGGGAGCAGGGTTGGCGCAGTGGTGAGAGCGCTCGCCTTCCACCAATGTGTCCCGGGTTCGATTCTCGGGCTCGGCATCATAAGTGGGCTGAGTTTGTTGGTTCTCTACTCTGCTCCGAGAGGTTTTTCTCCGGGTACTCCGGTTTTCCCCTCTCTCCAAAAACCAACATTTCATTTGATTTAGTTTGAATTAGAATTGCAAAGAATTGTAAGGTGCATTTGATCATATTCACATGCTAATTTGCACCTAATAAGTAATAAATTATTATTATTATTATTATTATTATCATTATTATTACTACTACTACTAGATTAGAATGCTGACAACCAATGCTGCCAAATCTATATACAATTTTTAATTGCATGATGTAAATGTCAGGTTTTGCTATGAAAGGACTATGGTGTTTTAGTAACAATATTAATTTTGGTAATAATTTTTGTTTTTGTATAGGAAAGCTAAAAAAGCGAAAACGGTCACCTTCTCCTGATCAGAAAAAGAAAAAGAAGCTGTAAGTTGAGTACACTGCACACAAAAAGGTCTTTTAACAAAAAAAATCCAATCCATGCACTTTTATTAAAATTACTTGGCAATGAAAACAATTATCCCTCTAAAAACATGATTGTTGCTAAGCTAACTGCTGGATTTATGGAACTAAAATAGCAGCTTCTATATTTATTTACATTATTCACCTCCTGTAACAATCCATACTCTAATTTACATTATTTGCTTCATTGCTACTCATGTACTAGTTTGAATCAATTTCACTTTTCTAATTAATTTTAACAATGTTGTAATCTTGTAATAATTTTTAATTGTTTTTATTTCCAACCCTCTTGTTGCATTTTCATATTATCTGGACCCACCCGACTCGATTAGCTTTGCTACCTTCGGGTGGGTATGCATTTCAATTTGTACTTGATTAATGTTGTTGTAATAAAGTTTTGTTTGTTGGTTTGGTGTTCATGTACTGTAATTAACATTAACAATTTTGTGAATACAGGAAATAATATTTTGATAAACTATAAATTATTATGTTACTCATAGTATAATGGCAACTGCTTGAATTACTTCCCACCACAGAATCCCAATATTATTGAAAGCTCTTTGTATCTCCAACAGAATGGATGTTGATATTAGGGCTTTGCTAACCCAGTTAAGTTCTCTTACCAGTGATTGATGTAACGGCTGCAAGTCTTGCTGTAACAATCCTTTTCATCTCACAGCTAATTCTTGTTGAGTTGCTGCATGTGTATTAGCATGTAGGCAAGTTTCTTTAACTCTGGTGTGGAATGGGGTTGTTGGTGCCACACCCAACCCCTAACCATGCCCGGTAATGCCTGGCCCTTACCTGAAATTTATGTGGCCATCTTGGTTAGACCTCCTGGGAAACATTTTAAGCACCTTGTGATTTTTAGCACCCTGGACCATTGATGTCTCACCGCATTAGCAAGAAAACTAGGAGTGGTCAACCTGGCCATACATTGTATTTAAAGAGAACCTCCACACTTACAACAAATTGGCCATAAATTGTTGGAGATGATTACTAGACTCCAAAATTTACTTGAAAACTGGAAAATATCTTCAAGGTGTACAGGAAAATGGGTATTATTTATGCCTGTTTCAAAACTTAATTTTCCTGGCGCCGCCATCTTGAATTTTATGATGTAAGTTGGCCCCAGCTATTGTCAGGAAGTAAATGAAGTAGAAAATATTATTGTTATGTTAAACAACAGCTGCGGCCAACTTATGTCATAAAACCCAAGATGGTGGTGCCTGGAATCTAAAATTTGAAATCGTGCCCACTTATTTGTACACTTAAAAGATATTTTCACGTTTTCAATTAAATTGTGGAACCTAGTAATCATTTCCAACAATACCGGGTCAATTTGTTGTAAGCGTGGATGTTCCTTCCTAGGTTTACTTGTGTGCAGATTCCAATACAGAGGTGAATCCCTAGGAGTTATAAAATTAAAACGTTATGTATGGTGGTTACAACAAAGACAGGCATAGAAAGGAGGCGACCACAAAAACCACACGAGGAGTCTGTGCAGGCCTGTGACTCTTTTCCCGTCATGTAGTCACATGCAAGTACACTACAATCGAAATGGCTCTTTATCACTTTCTGCTCGCCACAAATCATACTGTAGCTCAGTGTTTCCTAAGAGCGTCTTTCTACTAGGCTTAATACTAAGTGTTGGTTTTTCTTATCTCGTGCTCAAATCAATGTTACTAGTATCGATTCATATTTTTAATTTGTAATGTTGGCTTTTGATTCTGTGAACAGTGGGGCTCCAGCAAATCCTAAGAAAAAGTCTGGAAAGGAAGAAGACAATGACAGGTACGCGGCACAGTGTAGTTTAAAAGATTTTTCCCGATAACTCTGTTAAGTTTGCTTATGAAAAGGAAACATTCATGCAACTTTTATCCACCTAACATTCGTCCATGTTTACACATGGGGGGAACTGGTTAGTGCACTCGCTTCCCACCAATGTGGTTTGTTGTTGGTTCTCGTTCTTCCTCCGAGAGGTTTTTCTCCGGGCAATTGGATGTGAATGAGGGTCGCCCTTATTAACTTCGTGTCTATTTACACTAATGAGTAGTTTTTGAACTTGCTCGCATGTCATTTTGTTAAAACGTTTTAAGTTCGTACGAGTCCTTGAAATCCTGGAGAGCTATAAACTGAAGTAATAAAGTTATTTTAAAAGACAAAGAGGAGCGGCCAGATGGGGAAGTGTTGAACATTTTGGACCTACATAGGATACGATTACATACCTCAGTCGGGCGCGCCCGAGTGCGGAGCCAACCGGCTTTTTACCGGGACCAGCTCACGTCAACCCGTCCCGCCTACACACGTCAGTTTTCACTATGGTTTTCTATAGGATTCTGTGTGCGGGACTGTACTGGTCATATAATAGTGAATGTTATTAGTTACAAATCAAGACCTTATTCCCTGAAGTAATAATCTTTTCTGCTTGCTTCATAGCGATGATGCCACAAAAGATCTCCCGGATCCATCTCCAGTGCCCAATGTAAGGACGAGATTTTGAAACCGGGTTTTGCATAACCCGACGCTTTGATCTTTTCCTGAAACATTTTCGTTTTGCTGGTACCATGCTCGGGAAAACATTAAGATAATGTTGTAATTTTTGGCGAACTCTTAGTTCTATCCACAAATAGAGACCCTATCACAGGAAGCATGGGGATACTAGGAACCTGCAATGTTGGTTTGCAGTGGTTGTCTTCACTGTAGTTACGTATGCCACTGATGCAATTTTGTTTGCCAGGTTCAGGGCTCGAGATTAACGGTAGCCAACTAGCCACAGACTAGTAAAAAATTTCGTTTTGGCTTGTGGGTTTTGCGCTTCACTAGCCATTTTGGCTAGGGGCCGGGGGAGGGAATGTCTACGCACTGGAGGACCAGAAGAAATCCCTGATATATTTCAGAAAATTGAGTCAAAGCGTGCAGAATTAGAAACATCGCCTGTAACAAATGTATTTTTTATTGCCTCAAGTGAGAACTTTAAACTACTAGAAAGCGAAAGAAGGATTGACTTTTTCGGTTTTTTGCCTTACTCAAATAACAAATGACATACAAACTGCTTGCTGCAAATGAGAAGTAACAGAAGTCTAGGGATTCCGTTTCATGCCTGAAAAGATCATGTACGCTTTTCCTTCAATTACTTGGATGAACAGTATTTTGAAATAAAGGGATTTTTTTTGGCGGTTTCATGACAAATTTCTCAAGGGTGCGGAAACCTTTGTACTTTTAAGTTGTTTATTAGCAAGTATAGTACAAGCTATCCACAGGTTAGCATTTATTTGAAATTCTAGTTTACGTCCCTTAAAATTCAAATGTTTGTATTTAAACTGCGGTGTCATTATCACACTTTTAAACGTCTGGAAAAAAGGTACTGAAACTGCTTGACAGGTTGAAAAATAAATTACTAAGAAGTAATTGTGGCTAGTGAAAATTTTATTTTAGCTAGTAAATGAAACATGTGCACTAGCCACTGGGCTAATATGCTGAAAGTTGGTTTCGAGCCCTGAGGTTGTTGGTAAATTCACTGTGACAGCTCAGTCCTGGTTTATCGTTTTTACTATTATTATTATTTCTGTCCAGGTTGAAGAGGTCACTGGTTCCGTTGCGTCAGGTAAGGAGTTTCCAGTCTCGACTGACACTCTGTTTCCATCTATTGGAACGAAGAGTATCCCCCCCCCCCCCCCCCCAGTATTAAACTACTGCCGTTCATGTTAATCATTTGTTTTTGCTATATTCTTTCAAAATGTGACAATATAATCAGTCAATCAATCAATCATCAGTTGTATGACTGATTGATCAATTAATTAATCAATCAATCATCAATTGATCAATCATGATCAAAGTGACATTCAATTTTGCTTCCCTATCGACACTACTGTACAATAGCTAAAAGGACCACTCGTTCAGACAGCTCCTCTCTGTATTACCCAGTGTATGGAGTATGCACCTTCCCTGTCTACCGGCTTATGAATAGCAGTTATACAAACCGTTTCTTCTTGATCTGTGGACATTTGTAGGCTCAAAGGGAAAAGAGATTGATCTACAGCCAATGAAAGGAAACTCCATTACAGACATCTCGGACTCAGGTAAAACCTTTTCATACAAAGATCGATAGCACACATGCGGACTATAGAGAGAGGGAAAACGGAGTGTGAGCGGTGCTGCATAAGAACCAGCTGTTTTTCAATGGTTCGGTTAGTTCAAGGTCTTTGTCATTCTCTTGGAAAAAGACACTGTTTTAGCTGGTGTGAACCATAACTTTTAAGCAGCTCAGACCTTGGTTGCAAACTATAGGCAGCGTTTGCTGACAGGTTTGTAGGCATCAAGGAAAATGGCGCTTAAGTGCTGCATAAGGTATGAATCAGCGGATCTCGGTTTCATTTAATATTACTACGAAACGTCACAAAATCAGGCAAAGCGAATTTAAGGTTCTGATATATGTTTCGTTGACGTATGAAGAATTGTTCACGTGTTTGACCGCAATTATAGGAAAACTAGAGGAAGCTGACGGTGATGAGGGTGATGTGGGAAGTCACATGGATACACAGGTACAGAACTGTTGTGGCTAAAGACGACGAGTGACGTTGAACTCTGAGAATGAATTTCCGGAGAACAGCGAAGGCAAAATACCAACGAGTTAGTTCCGTGAATCAACTCGTAGCTAGTTTTTTTTTTTAGCCATAATTAATAAGTTATTAACCTCGCTGCAAACCGCAGTTGGTTCATAATTTGTTTGTCTAAATTTTAATCACAAACTACTTTAGACCAATCAAAGCGCTAGGTTTACACCGTCCATTTTATAATGGCTGAATTCTCTCACTCTTAAAGTGTTTTCATGCACTTCATGAAATAAGAATCATTTTTCTAGGTAGCAGCACAGGAAAGTAATACTCAGTAGCTTTCATTTCTTTGGTCAAACCTCAGCATTTCATCCGCAGACTCTGGCACGCTCTAGAACCACCTTGTGCATTAGTAAGCGCAGTGGGACGGGGAACTAAAATTTCGTTTACTTTACTATTTTCTTGTGCTGTTTGTGCCGGGAGGGATATAAAACTCGCACGGGAAGCCGAGCTATTATTTCAGTAATCAAACTTCAGGATCACGTCCACAGACTGAAATAGTTACACCCACTGTTTTACAGCCTGACACATTGCACCTCACGTAGTTCAAATTAAAACTTTTTTGTAGAAGTTTAAATTTAGTTGTTTAGTTTTTTTTTTTTTTTGCTGTTGGTATAACGTCATTTCAACAAGATTGTAACAACGGACTCAAACTTTTACAACCACTGTGTATCGCTTGATGAGTATCCGTGTAATGTAAGTTAAATTGATAAAGTGAAGTTTCTCTTAATTTTTCCAGGAGCAGGCGGACGAAAGCGCCGAGCAGTCGGCGCCAGGCTCGCCTTCATCTAGCCAAGCTAAGGATGGTATATTCAAAGAGCCGCTTAACGTACCAGACACTGAACCGCACGACGAAAATCTTACGGAACAAACTCATCACATAATTATCCCCAGTTATGCCTCCTGGTTTGACTACAACAGGTGATTAATTCTGCTTGTTATCGTTTGTGAACTTTCTGCTTTCACTTTTTTATTCCATTTTACAGTTGTGCGTTGAGTGACCTGACCTTCGTGAAAAAGTGGCGCTGGAAGTGATCTTGCTTTGATGCAAACCTCAATGTTTATCTTTTGATAATGCACACCTGTAGACTACTTAGCATAACAACAATATCATTTACATGAGAAAAGAAGTGAGGTCTGTATCAAAACGAGGTCACCCCAGCCTCGTTTCCCTTCATAGGGCAGGTCACTCAACACGCAACTGTAAAATAGACTATTGACCGTCTATTCGTGTCACTTCACCAAGGAGGGCGCTATTTATAATGTTGCAGAGTGAAATGACATCGTGGCCTTTGTAGCACTGTACACTGTTGATGACACCTATCTTCTGAAAGTATCAACCTCAAGTATTGTTTTTTCTGAGCTTTTATTCATGGCCTTGTCCACCATCTTTATTATTGGATTACCATTCGCCATTATAATACCAAGGTAGCCTTAGCTGGATTTTGAAATAGGCCCTAGGAAGATTGCTAGAAGGAAATTCGTGGTAATGCTCAATTTAGGCCTGGTTTCTACTGGTTTTGTGCACAGTTCATCCACAGCTGAGTAATTTGTTCCTGGTCTGTAGCCATTGCTTTGTTTTGCCTTCCTTTTAGTGTACATGCCATTGAGCGAAGGGCCTTGCCTGAATTTTTCAACGGTAAAAACAAATCCAAGGCACCCGAAGTGTAAGTATAGACGTATGTTCTCGTGTTATTTTTATTAACAGAAGTGGAAAGTAAGAGATTCAAGGACTGGTATCTCTAGCAAAAGCCCTTCGTTAGAGCGCGTTTGAGGCTCTTTGGAGATCTGAACCTTCTAACGTTCGGGGCTAGAATCTCTACACGGTGGCCGGACTACCTTGCCAATGTAGCCGACAAAGCCAACCTAAGTCAAACCAGACATCTACCATCTCGCTCTTTTTGATGTACGCAATGAAGAAAACCATAATTGAACGTCACCTGACACCATCATGGCTGAACAGGGCTGTGCTGTAGCAGAGCCCGGTGGCTTCTGGCGACTTCCTGCCCTTTGCCTTTGGGCGACCAGGAAATATTGGTGTTTCTACCAAACTTCTATGCTAGGTGCATAGAAGTTTGGAGATTATAGGTTCAGACATTTTGGCCTCCCAACTACGTTTCTTGGAGCACAGCCTTGCTGGGAAAGAATTGAAATTTTCAAAGCCTATCAGAACTCCTTGAAATGTACTGTACCTCAGTAGACGCTGTGGTTTTTCTCCAACCATGGAGGTTTTTTTTTCTTCTTCTTCTTCTTTCCAGATACATTGCTTGCCGTAATTTCATGTTGGATGCCTACCGACTCAACCCAACAGAATACCTAACAGCTACAGCCTGTCGGCGAAACCTAGCTGGAGATGTATGTGCCATTGTGAGGTCAGTAGGCCGATGAGCTTTGAACAGTCCCTGACTTTTGGGGGTACACAATGCAAACACCATTGTGTACCCCCGAGGTTTCTTTTGATACGCACTAAGCTGCATCTCTGACCTGCATTTTGTTTTCTTGTTCAGGGTTCATGCCTTTCTAGAGCAGTGGGGTCTGATTAACTATCAGGTGGATGCTGATGGTCGCCCTGCCCCCATGGGCCCTCCATCGACATCACATTTCCACGTGTTGGCAGACACTCCTGCGGGGCTACAGCCTCTTCAACCCTCCAAGACACAGGTACGGTCCAAGGGTGCTTACCGAAAGTCAGGACTCGCCAGCCGGACCGGTCATTTTGAAAATGAAATAGGCTTCATTCGAGAGTTTTCGCTAAAAAAAAACCATTAATGCTCTGCATACTATTGGACAGTTCCAATTAATAGTGGAATTTACAAATGGACTGGTCTGACCGGCCAGTTCTGACTAATGGTAAGCGTCCCAAAGCCATCTCACTCAGTGTGCATCCACATGTAAGAGACCCTGTTCTGAGGAAGGGGATTGGGGGGGGGGGGGGGGGGGGCGGGGGAAGGAGTTCAGTTATCCCATGAAACCCAATGAAACGACAACATTTTCTTTCAGCTTCTCTCGCAGCAATGCAGCATTTTTCGCGTCTTTGTCACTCCGCACGCAGTAAACTTTCATGCTTTGGAAAGGAAGCATCGTTTCTGCTTTTTCAACATGGAAGTGTGTTTCGTATACAAATGGTAATACGGGCAACGAAGAGTTGCAACGTGCAATAGGGACCTTCAGATTTGAGTACGAGTACGACTTTTCAAATCCTGTTCGCGTGCTTTAGATGATCACTAGTGACATTAATCTTGTTTCTACGATCTCCTGATCTGCTAGTAAACAAGGAAGAGTGAGGGTTCAGGGGATGTGACTGGTTTGAAATTAGAAATTCATACTCGTACTCGATCTCGTACTCGTACTTAAATCTAAAAGTCCCTCATGTAACGATGGTGGGCGACGAGTTGATCGAATCTGTTCCCAGTTTTGCTTGGTCTCCTTGCCCGTCATTTTCTCGAGATTTATCGCCTATGTAATTTTTCTTTACGTATTTCATGTCACAGAAATCCTAAACAGGGCCTCATTTAGCCCTGATGCTATAATAGTTGTTATCTTCTCACTGGAGTATGCCACTGGAAACTGGGCGTCAATGTGAAGTAACATGTATTGAGGTTAAGCCCCGTCCACACGTATCCGGATATTTTTTAATCCGCAACTTTTTCTTTGCGGATTCAAAATTAAAATCTTCATGTCAACACGTAGCGTATTCAAGTCGAATTTGTCCGTCCACCTATCCGAATTCACTCTAGCATCCAGGACTCTCCTGTAAATAATGTCAACGGAGCATGCGCCATTAGGCGTGCGGGTTTGGCGCCAAGACTGGATTCGATTTACGGAATCGGATTCGGATTCTTAGCATATTCACAAATTTCCACTCTGGAGAGCGGATTAAAAAATGTCTGGATACGTGTGGACGGGGCCTTGGTGTCTTGTCTACGTACGATAGTACGATCCTTAATCCATCGCCAAAAGTGAGACGACCCATGA
Organism: Galaxea fascicularis; assembly: GCA_948470475.1. Classification (NCBI taxonomy): domain Eukaryota; kingdom Metazoa; phylum Cnidaria; class Anthozoa; order Scleractinia; family Euphylliidae; genus Galaxea; species Galaxea fascicularis. The sequence goes on along the minus strand of OX419343.1, from coordinate 9,085,605 downwards.
AGTATATTTGGACTACAGTAACAAAGATATAAGGCCCAACCTTGAAAACGCCAACCACGAAATTCAATTTAACACATGAACTTTGCAGCACACAGGCATTTGTTCATAATTATACTTGCATTTTATTCCACATCCAGATTCCACCCTCGCAGCAAATGATTCAGTTCAAAGATGACTTCGGTGGAAAGGAAACGCTCAAGAGCAGTTTAACTGGTGGCAATTTTGGGTAAACAAAGTGAATCGTGTAACCTAAATGAAGTTCACCTGATTTATGTTTTCCCGGTTTTTGTCGATCTGCTAAAGAACCACCTTGACCCATTATACAGTTGTGCATTCAATGATCTGGTGTTTGAGTAAAAGCGAGGCTGGAGGTGACATTGTTTTGATACAAACCTCTCTGTTATGCTCGTGTAAATGTGGACTAGTTAGTATAAATAACAAAGAACCACTGAGCTAATTTAGACTCGTGCGGGTCATAGATCCCTCTCCTGTTATGAGAGTTCGGAATGTTCTTTTTTCGCTTATCCATGCAGCACTATGATAATTTGGGTTTGTTTCAACACATGGCTTTCCTTCCCATGCTTTCCTCTTTTAGAAGATAATAATCATCTTCATATTGTTGCTCTACAACCGTTGTTCGCGGTTAATTTAACAGAGATCTTGAACTGCTTTATCTTTCTCCTCACAGGCTTCGTTCAGACCAGTATCTTTCAAAGAAAAGCCAAAAGGTAATAATGCAAGCGAAATTATTCTTTATCACTCTTGGACTTCATCGTCTTTGTCCCTATTATTTGTTCAATTAATTGCTTATTTCTCGACTAGAATTTAAGTGGCGGCAAAGTTTTCTCTTTCCTGTGTTGTTGGCTTGTATTGGAGGCTATACAATATCTTTCGCTTGTACTGACTGCACAATCCTGCGACTTCGTCGCTTGTTTATGCGATGGGATCACTATTCCTTGTCTAGACTAAAGAAGTCGACCTTAGTGTCGCGCTAAAGTTCTTTAATTTTTCCAGATTTACTCATTCAGCGAAAAGCGATACGCTTGGAAGTACGCGAATATGCGTTCCTATATACTTCTTTTTGTGAGGCAATGGAAAGTCTGTTTCTAATATCTCTATTATTTTTAAACACGTCCTTAGTTGAAACTTGAAAAGTTTATCAAAATAAGACATTCTAAACAGTTAGATTTAAAACTTAAAAAGTTTTTCTTTCTCGCACAGGCCGCTACAGCAACAAAGGAATGGACCGAGCAAGAGACACTGTTGTTGTTAGAGGTGTGTGTGCGGAGCATGGGAACAAATTTCCTACTTTTTCATAGGACTGTTGTGTTTTAGCAGCCACTGGATCAATACACCATTTTGCTAATGGTCAGTTCCGAATGAACTGTGGGTAGATCCAGCCCTCTGTGGGGGCAAACGGCCATTTAAAGACGTAATTTGAAATTCTAATTTTGACCGTTTGCCCCCACAAAGGACTGGATCTGCCCACAATTCACTTGGAACTGATCATTAGCAAAGTGGTGTATTGCTTGCTCTGGAAGTCCTTGGTTGAAGGCTGGTAATGGCCTCGTATTTTACGTCATAATCAGAGCCAGGATTAATGAATGATATATAAAACTACTATATTACTTCTGTACTAGTACGACTGTAAATATAGGCCAGTGCATAACTTTGAAGCAACACATACAGGACCTTGTCAAGTTTATATGTGGAGCACTAACATCTCATTGACACCTTTCTGAAGCAAATGTAGTTTTTAAAAAACTAGCAGTAACCAAAGGTTACGAAGTGCGGGCGAGGACGATGCCTGGTGTTGCTCCAAAACGAGGCAAGTTTGAGATCTAAGCATGCGCATCCGAACCGGAAGTGAACTAGACCTGCTTAAATACAATACACTACACTGTATTCGATATACAATTCCGCAACACGAGAGTCCTCCCAACACGCGTTCGGAGAGGCCATTGCGATAATCCAGTAATATATCAGGTAAGCCTAGCTTGCCCATTTTTCTGTCGTTTGTTGCACGATATCATAACTTGGATTTTTGATTGCATCGTTCCCAACGTTCTTTACCGGTCTCCATCTCGGAGTGAGATGAACTGGTGTTGTATCATCATATGCAGCCCTTTGCTCGTTTACGAGGTGTTTGTGTTTCGTTAGTTATCTCTTTGTTTATCACCAGATTCATCGACCCGTGGCTTATACTTAGCTTGCAGTTAACCTCGGTCGTAAGAACTTGAAGAGTTTGGATTCTGCGACCTCCTGGGCATCTTTTCACTGCTCGACACTGCTTAACATTGCAAAGCTCGTACACAGATAGTTGTATCATATGAATGTGCTACGGTTCTTAGGTCCGTTCCTGAAGAAGAGAGTGTTTTACAACCGTTCTCTAAGCCGCAAATGACCTTTTGACCTTTTTTTCCCTCTCCCCGCCTTGCCTCCAGTCTCAGATTACGCGGCTGTCTGATGTTTTTGGTGGTTATTAAGAACGCACTTTTATCTGAATTTCAGGGCTTGGAAATGTTCAAAGATGACTGGAACAAGGTGGCGGAACATGTAGGAACTCGGACTCAAGACGAATGCATTTTACACTTCCTAAGACTGCCAATCGAAGACCCCTTCTTAGAAGACGTGCAGCTAGGTCAGTTGCCGTGCCCCATGCACACGCCACCTAGAGAATTCATATGTGCGCCTGTCCCTGACACACCAACTTTTGAATTTACGCAGCCAAGTATTTTCCTTAGGTAGTCAGCATACTTTTCAATCTCTCCCCTTTACCTTACTCCCAACTTTTAAAAAGCGAATTTGCAATCTTTCTGCGGAAAGTGTACCAGTGAGCCGTTGGCAAAAACGAAGTCTCCCGAAAGAAACTACGAACGCAGGATCCTGTTTATGTTGTTCTTTTGACCAATACATTGTGCGACAATGACTTTTCTTGGAGTGAATTTTCATTGATTGTTTGTTTGTGTTTTTCTCTCTCTTACCTTTTCTTTTTCTTTGAACGAAGCAAATAAAGTAGACAGTTAATAACAAAGGAGACGCTCATCAGTTGAGACGTGATTGAAAAAAAACTGCGGTCTATGTGTAATAAATGTTGGTTTTTCAGGTCCCTTGTCACACCAGCCAGTACCGTTCAGTCAACAGGGAAACCCCATCATGTCCACTGTTGCTTTTCTTGCTTCGGTTGTTGACCCTAGAGTGGCCAGTGCTGCTGCAAAAGCTGCTTTGGGTAAGGCGACGCTGTGCCTTCAATCAATCAGTCAGTCAGGCAGGCAGGCAGTGTCAGTCAGTCAGTCAGTCAGTCAGGCAGGCAGGCAGTGTCAGTCAGTCAGTCCGTCAGTAAGTGAGTCAGTCCGTCAGTCAGTCAGTCAGTCAATGAATCAATCAATTTATTTACGACAGAGGCTCATTTTTTAAAAGGGCTTACGTGAGAAGCGAGCGACATGAAACGCGCAGTCCATCCAATAAGAACCATTCGATTTCAACACGAGTACGAAGTCGTGTACAAGTACGACTGTCAAATTTGAAATCATCCTCTTTTCCAGAACCCTCACTCTTCCCAACTGCTTACAGCAGATCGGGAGATTGTAGAATAAACAAAATCAATACCTTAAGTGATTCTCTGAAGCGCGCAGATTTTTGAAAGTCGCATTGGAACCCAATACCGTATTCGTGGTAAAATCTCACGTACCCTTGTGTTGAGTCTCGTTAACAATAAATTAGGAACAAACCGCTTTTTGTCTACTAGCGCGGGACTTGATTCGATTCTTGCCGCATGAGGGGTGTTTTGGAGACTGTTGAGAAAAGGATGGGGGCCTAGAAATCATAGAGTTAGAATTCAAAATAGAGTGTCGCTCACCCACAGATGCATCAATAGTTTATGGAATTCAGTGTAGAGTAGAAAATAGAAAATGGAGACTTAAGGGTACAGATGCTAGCGTTGAACATGAAAATACAACAAACCCCAGCCAATAATTCAAAATAATATCTCCCTGTTTATTTTTCGAGGGATTTCTGCACAAGGCAAGATGCTCCCAGCAAAATAGTACAGGGTAATGAAAGAATGACGTTTTGGTAAAATCTGGAAGAAGTACCCACTCTTTATTTATGTTTTTGAAAAAGACGCGCCGCGCAGTCGTCATTCTCCAAGGAAGAGTAAATGATTAGAGGGCCAACGACATTCCGATTGTAGACAGTAGACTGACAGTAGATGCGGTGGAACATACTGAATTGTTTTGTTCTTGTGAACAGAGAAATTCTCAGAAATGAAGGACGAGATACCTCAGGCTGTTATTGACAGTCATGTGAAAAATGCCGCTATCGCCAGGACGGAGAAAGCGAAGCAAGACAACGCAGAAGAAAGTGCAGGTAGGGTACAAGTATTGTACTTATTTTATAATGCAAAACCCGTGCACTGTGTCGATCAAAGAGATATCGATCGGTTTGTAGGCTGCAGATGCGTGATTTATGAAGGCTGCTTGCTACGCAAAAAGATTGTTTGTAAATCAGGCAAGCAAATCTGTGATGGTCGTCACGACCTGCCCACAGTTTTTCAGAGAATGTCCGTTGGATAGTGGTTTGCCCACTGGATGAGGTTCTCCGCTTTTTGAAAACTGGAACCAGAAAGTTCAATGTAGCAACAAGAATAGCTCTGTGACCTGGCCTGTGAATGAAAATGAGGCTGGGGTGACCGACCTTGTTTTGATACAGACCTAACTGCTTTTCTCATGTAAATCATGTTTTTCTTAGCTAACTAACCCACATTTGCACGCGAAGGACAAGATAGGTTTTTATCAAAACAAGGTCACCTCCAGCCTCGCTTCGACTGAAAGGCCAGGTCATCCAACACACAAATGTAAAATGGATCCTTTAGGACTTTTTGGTGTCTCGCGTGATGACGTTAGCAACTTTTACGCATGGTAGCAGTAGTATCCCTGTGCCAAAATCTTGTTCATGTAGGTGTTCAGAGTGTGTGGAAACAGCGTGTGAAGGAAAAACATTCACAACGGTAAAAACGAGATTGGACCGAGAAAAGGCCTCGTCTTCTCGGCTCCTCGCGCGGTTGCTTTCCCCGCTCCTCGGGCGTGTTTACCGAAAGCCAGTTGCTGCTAATCCATGATCAGGCGCAATGATGCTTTTCTTTGTGGACTCCGACTCATTAAGAATGTATTGTGTGAGGCAAATGTAAACTGAAGGTCAAGATAAGTTCAACTCAAAACTAATGGGTGACAACTTCCTGGAAATATCTTTATCGAAAAGTGATTAAATTAGAATCAAAGTTCGGACAACTCCAGGATAATTTGAACAGTCAGACCCTGTGGGCATTGGAACGCCAGTGTGTCTCCTGCTGTTGAGTCATCCGATTCACGTAATTATGAAGGTAGATCTTGGACAAAATGTTCGACTCGTCGTTTCGTTTCAGAGCAAATTATGAATAACTGCGTCATGTATAAGTGCATGGAATTAAGTAGCACTTCATGTAATTTACGTCGAATTATAGCGCCTCTGAGTGGACGAGTCGAAACGACGAAACGACATGGCGAAACGACGAATCGACAAACGAGACTAGCCGACGAATCGAACTGGCAATTCGCCGAGTCGACCTCGGAAAACAACGAGTCGACTAGGAGTATCGGTGAGCCGAAACGACGAAACGAAACGACGAGTCGAACATTTTGTCCAAGATCTACCTTCATACGTAATCTTCTTAGTCCCCTTGTTCATCAATAACGTAAACCCTTTTTCATTCTCAGAAGAAAAGCCTCAGCCGATGGAAGTCAATGGAAGTCAATCGACAGGAGCTGACGAAGCACAGTCGGGAACACAAGATGTCAAGGTGACACAATCTGATTGATCAAACTCAAAGACCAAAAAACAAACCTTTCCTTCCCAAAGTATAAACTGAACACTTCACCTGAAATTACGGGGGGGGGGGGGGGTTGCAGGACAACCGAGAATGCATCTATGCGTCATTAGTAGCCGGTAACCGGTTACTTCAGTAAAATCAGCCGACTACTCTTAGTCAGAAAGACAGTAAAACTGCTGTTACTATAGGAAGATTTGTACGATTCTTGACTGGCTACGTTCACTGAGAGACCAGCTTCCGGCTAAAAATGTTTAGCAGTGGCGGATCCAGGATTTTTTCGAAGAGGGTGTTGTAAGTACGAGAGAAGGTAAAAGGCCCCCGTTCCGAGGGAATGGAGAGCTAGGCACTCTAAAGTCCTGTTTTAACATAACGTTTTGAATATGTAGATTTTCCATTTTGATTTTAGAGGAATCTTATGTACTAAAAAGAATGTCGAAAAAGATACTTATTTGTCGCTTTTATCTACCTATTTAATCAAACAGACTGGCTTGAAAGAGCCTTCTTGGATGAGCCTTTATAAAGGCTTTACATATCCACCTCGAATGTACTAACTGTGAGATCAGAGAATCGCTCTTCAGACGTAGTTGACCTAGAGCAGGTCTTGATCAGAGTGCTAGTTAAAGGTTGTTTGGAAGCTCCCTATCTGTTGAATGCCATAGTGTTTCCCATCTATACAGCTCATCCCCAAGGAATTTGGGAATTGGAATGTCTTTCTTCCAGTACATGTTTTCTTGTTGATCATGTAGCTGCAGTGCCTTAGTTACCGTAATCGGTGGTACTAGACAAAGCACATGGCGGGCGCGGCCATCTTCGTCAGAAAATCGATCTTGCATGTGGGTGATTAAGGAGTCGAGAAAAGGAATACCTACGGTCTTCTTGTAATGATCGGCGCTTCAACGCCATCTTTCGAGCTGGCGTTGACTAAATCAGTCGCCAAAAGTATGGTTCTCCTCTGAATTAACAATCACCCAATCGGCGATCAGTCGCGTTTGAAACAATTTATACTATTATTTTTGTGATTAAAAAGGGACAGCCAAGGGTAGCCTGAAAAAGTTCGAAAACGTCCCAAAGAGGGGGTTGCAACCCCCTCAACCCTCCCCCTGGATCCGCCCCCGTTTAGGATAGGAGCTGGCTGTGAATAAATTAAGTTAGCGGAGTTTTTTTTTTTTTTTTTTTTTTGTATTTGTTTTATATTCACTTGGTCTTAGATCGAGTGTCTTATCTGAACCCCAGTCTCTTTCTCATTCACCTCCTCCTTTCTTTCACGTGACGTATGGTTTTAGTCTCAAACCGGGAGCGCGTTTCTCGAAACTTCCGAAACTTTTTGGGCCTATTTCGGGTGCCATAATTTTTTACATATCTTAAAAACGAAGGGGTTTCCGACATAAAATTTTCAAAAGAAAATGCCCTTTCGAATCTTAAACTCTTAATAGAAGACCAGCTTTTTAAAATAAGTGGGTCGCAGTTTCAGAAATGGCTTTTTATACCCGAAACGTTTTCGGGGCTTTCGAAAAACGGGCCCCTGGTCTTGCTGCAAATACGAGCCATAATCAGCGATTGTGGGCTATCGATTCCTCCCTTTAGCATAGCCGGTTTATTCATTTCAAGGTGCTCCTTACAAATACTGTCGATGTATTTTCGTTTTCTTGCCCGTATATAAATGTAAACTTATTGTTACAGTGGTAAGTATCAGTGCGTAACTACAAATCTTTAAATTTTTTTGTTCTGTCCAAACACAGAGTTTACAGGCTTTCTTCAAGTATATTCTTTTTTTTTCCTTCAGATGGAAGATTGGTCCGAGACAAGTAACCAAGCAGAAAATGGCGAGAAAACCCAAGCTCTCAACGAAGAAAATATTGCTAAAGCTGCAGCATCTGCTCTGGCAGCAGCTGCTGTTAAAGCCAAGGTAGCCCAAGTAGATTGTGAGATGACATCGGGTGCTACTGATGGGAAGGGGTTTCCCCCTTCCCATCCCACCCCACTCACACCCCACACCCCACCCCTTCACCCTTCCTTCTGAGACTCAAAGCAACTAGATATATCTGACCTTTAATTCTGTATGGGATTAGTAACACATCCCGTAAGTGGACACCCTAGTGACCGATAAAGTTGTCTGCTTAGGGAGCTGTCCGCTCACAGGAGGTTGAAACACTTTTAAGTGCCTTAAAAGACAACGTAGGAGGTACGAGATTAGCGAGAATGATGAGAAAAGTGCGGGAAACGTTGAGAGAGGTGTGGGAAGGAAACGTTTGTTAGCTTAAAAGACCGGGGCGACAATAATAGTAATAATTACATGTGGCGGACCCCAAGCGGGGGAAAATGTGTGTATATTAGTCACGATTGATTTTAATTTTGTTTTTGCTTTTCATGGGTTAAGAAAGTGACGCTAGTTCTGCCAACCAATCAGTGAGCGAAGTAGTACAAAACTAAATCAAACGTGAATCACTTTCGACACTCAACCGAAAACCACACGAATGACTCCTCGCATTTAAGTGATCACGTAAGATACAAGTTATAAACACTTAAACTGTTCCCTTGACCTCGGGAATCCTAAGTAGCGTTTACTTTCGTCGCAGCATTTGGCTCAAGTTGAAGAGAGGAAGATCAAGAGCCTCGTGGCGCTGCTTGTGGAGACTCAGATGAAAAAGTTAGAAATTAAACTTCGCCACTTTGAAGAACTTGAAACCATCATGGACCGCGAACGAGAAGCGGTGAGTAAGTAAACTGGACAACGATCGAGAACTGTTGTGATAACTTCATTCGCCATCTTTTCTCGTCCTTGATCCTGCTTCCCGCTTGAACTGTGTCAAAACGTTCAGGTCTCATCGGCAAAATATTTGCAGACTACTTTTCTCTAATGAGTGATGAATTAGAGAGGTTTTAAATGAGAAGGTTGCCTCAGACGTATTTGCAATCTTCCAAGTGTCTTCTTTCCCTTCGACCAGCGGTTCGGAAACAAGTGAATCTGAGAACTTTTGGTCTCAGTTTTGGCACTTCCGTTTGAATTGGGCATGCGTAGAGTGCAGTGCCATGTCATATTTCTCTTTTACTCTCAGTCGTTCGTGTTGCTTAAAAAAAAAACATTCAAAATCCTTTACCTAAGGGATCTTTTGAGAGTTGCTTGTTTCCCCAAGCGTGCACAACAAGGAACAAAAACTGATTTGCTGTTTTGTCTTAATTCAATCAGAAACTTTGATTGTTTAATATTTAAGGATACGGGTACAAATCAATGATACAAATATTTTCCCTTTTTTTCAGTTGGAATACCAGCGTCAACAACTTCTCGCTGAACGTCAGCAGTTTCACCAAGAGCAATTGAAAGCTGCCGAGCTCCGCGCACGTGCAGCAGCTGGGCACTTGTCCCCTTCAGCACCTTCCCCTGCACAGATTCAACCACAGTCACAGGTTTCCCAACCTCAACCCCAGTATGCACAGCAAAACCAAGCGCAGCAGCAAAGAAATTCCCAGCAGATACCATCACAGGCACCCCAACCAGGAATTACTGGTCAAATGCCACAAGTTCCCAGTCCTGCTCAGCAAGGTAAAGAAAAATGTTGGTAATTATTTCATGTAGTAAGTGAATAGTTGAACGACTAATACGTGATCACGATCGGTTCTGAGGCTTCGTGTTTGTGAGGACCTGTTCGTTTTGGGATACTGTTGTATTTTTACGGTTCGCGTGTAGTCAAAACACAGATACACTCCTAACTCCTAAAGCTGTACTGCGCAAGTTTAAATTCCGCAGAGTTCAGAAATCAACGGCCCCAGTCCATTTTCAAATTAGCAAGCCTAAGGTCCTGTAGAAGTGATGAGAAAGCAAACTTTGTACTATTTTGTATCTTTCAGTTGCAACTACCGGCCAGTCTGCGGGTTCCAATCCCCCATCCGCCTCAGCCTCGCCAGCTCCGCCCACGAACCCTGGCTCCGTGCCCCCGGTAGGGTCCCACCCGGCTTCTGGCTGTAGCACCCCGGTATCTTTCATAGGATCTAATGCTGCATCCCCTGCGTCCGGGCCTGGCACCCCTAGCGGGGTTCCCCTGGGACATGCCGCTGCTGGCCAGATACCTCACGCGCCTGGCGACAGTGCAGGCTCCATCGCTAGTCCAGTTCCCCCGGGCACAGGCATGATGGAATGAGGCGACGACAAAGCAGCGTGTGAAATCATTCGTTTCTTTGCTTGTTTTTTAAAAGATTAAACTGTTTCATTTATGTAAAATCATTTTGTTATTGTCAGTCCTTTAAGATTTTAGTTCAGCCTGCCAGTTATATGAAACTTGGATTGAAACGTCAGCACTTCGAAACGACTCAGTAAACTGGCTTTATAGATCACTGTCCGCATAACATCATATCTCCTTGAAACGTGACACTTAAACTTCCGCGTCTAAACCCGCGCCCATAACAAGGTGCTTGGTAAGTGATGCCGTCAAGAACAGATCTTTGTTCGTATGTTTTGCTTAATTAGCATGAATGGTTTTTCAAAAAGGCTACGGATAAATGGATGGTCTCCTTCGCAGCCGTTATTAGGCTCGTCACGTAACGCTCCTTCCCACTAACGGCTGCTCACTCGAGCTCTGCATTCCTTTCTTCAAACTGACCAATAAGGAGCAGGCTTTCATTTCCTAGAAACCTGTACCTTGTTGTGTTTTTGGCGGCAAATGTATCGAGAAATATGATTGGTGCAGCTGCTAACAGATATATGCAGGTTATTGGTTCTCAGTAACAAAGCGAAAGGAACGCAGAGCTCGAGTGAGGAGTCGTTAGTGGGAAGGAGCGTTGCGTGACGACCCTGATAACGGCTGCGAAGGAGACTAATAAATGGACCGTAGACATTGAAATTGCTCCGCAAATTAACTTACTATTTTGGTTATTCCGCGTGTCCGCGTTTTGTCCTACTTGTACGGATTGTTTTACTGTGCTGTCGTGTTGGCTCTCTGGCTCCAGAGCAGAACTTGCTTGGCGGAAAATTCTCTGTTTTCCGACTAATTCAAGCGTTAGTAATGGTAGCTTAAGCCCGGTTCAGACGCCTACTTCAGCCGAGCCGAATCGAATTCTACGAGTTAAGTTCATGAGAAGTACGGCGTCGGAGTCAATTGGGAACGGCTGATTTAATTTAGATCGGCTGAGTCAATTAATCCCGCCTGGCTCAGCCGGGCTTTGATTCAGAAGCCGTACTCTACATGAACCGAATCAAATACATAATTATTTTAATGTCTTTTTCATGCTGTTTTTTACATGAGCATGCGCAAAGGAGTGTTGCAGGAGAAGAATGGCGGCTTGGCGGGCCAAACTTCAAACGTAGGTACATGCGTAGTTCGCATTTCGTTACACCTGTACTGACTCGTCATGAGGCATGACCAAAAGCAGAGAGTGAGTGCACATACGGTTATCACATGTCTTCTTCTGGTTGCAAAATAGGCTAAGACGGTTTGTATTCTCATTCTTCTTCTTTTTGCACTGTTTCCCAGCATTTTCAGTCGAAAAAAGGCTATTGTTTGCAGATCTCGGCATCCGCCATGTTTACAATTGTATGCTAAACCGTTGACCGAATCTTATTTTCTTCGGTGAATTAACTGTTCGGCGTCTGAATCAATTCAGCCGGGATTAATTAATTTAGGTCGGACTAATCGTTGAATTCGATTCGAATTGGCTGCAGTACGGCGTCTGAACCGGGCCTTAAACCACTGAAGTAACTGAAGCAAATAAATAGCTATGATCTCATTGGGTGAGTTGATAATGATACTTTAATCAAACTATTTGTTTCACATTGCTAGTCCTTTATATCGGGGTTTCAAACCCACTGACAAGGCATCTCTCACTCGTTAATGCGACAACTGCCAGCCTAGAGCTGTAAAAGGTGCCATTTACTTCTCGAGATTTCTTCACCATTTGTCATTTGCAGAAGCATATTTTCCTGACAAACTTAAAACATTCCAAGCAGTGACAACTTCGACATTTCAAGACAAATTTCCCAAAGGAAGACAACATTTTGATATTACTGGAAGTAAAAATTCCACCGCTCTTGATATGCACGATGCACGCTCTTTTATAAGAACCAGTAAAATTCGACTGAGGCTCAGTTGTTGTTGTTGTTGTTGTTTTTGTTTTGGCGACTTCAGCCTTGAACTGTTTTTAAATTGTTCTTTTTTCATACTCTATACAATACGCTCGCGTGTATGTTATAGATTTCGTGGCCACTTCTTGTCCATAGTCAGCAACACACCGCATGAGGAATTCCAGCTTCCTAACTAATACCTTGCGCTTTTGTAAATAAAAGAAATGCGACTTTGGTAAGGGCGTAACCATGAATTTTACAACGTTATCTGTATATGTCGATTCAATAAAATAACTAAAATCTGTCTGATCAAAACTTCAACCTGGGCTTATCTTGTTGTACCATGGATGCCTGAGGTTTATTCTTCTTAAGGTATGAAACGCCGACAGGAACGAGTACAAAACAAGCTGTGTAGGGAAATAACCTCTAGCGCCCAGGGTAATCTTGTTGTTGAGTTTTAGACAAATCTCAGCATGAGTATTCTTATAAAGTTGGTTCTCATAAAAAAAGCGTGTAGCGCCGGCCAAATTTCGATGTCATTGGAATGTTATTCAGTTGATCAGCAAAGTTGTTTTCATTTGTCAGGAAAATTTTCTGACCTGCAGCTTAGAAGAGAATCTGGTTGATTTTAATTTCGTTACATTAATGTTGGGAGTGCTGTGCATTTACATTGCGATGCACTGGGGGCCCATTACATTCAAATTACGTTTTGTGCACCCGAGTCACTCGTACAACAGCGCTCTTTCATGTTTCAATCGATAAAGTAGTATATGGGGAGGTTACACAAGTGTAACTCAGAACAAATTACTGGTACATCCTTTCGCTGTACACACGAACAATTACTAAGCATTTGAGGGTAGGATTTTTTTTTTCCAAAATGCAATAAAAACATCTTAAATTGTAACGAAAAATAATCTTAATATTTACTTGCATCGAATAAAAATTAAATTACCGTTATGAGTAATTACTTATTAGGCGGAAAAATTGGATTACAGTCAAACTAAGTGAAGCGTACCCCTCAAGATTGCATTAATGATTTGATTATTTGAAACTTGAACCCGTTAGTCGTTTCGAGAATGCAATAATGAAATTGATTATTCGAATATTGAACTCGCTCGCTTGATCCAAGAATACGGCTAACGGGTTCCGTTTTCGAAAAATCAATTCACTGTTGCGACTAGTAGGTTTCAAACCAACTGGTCTTTCCTAGAATGCAATAGTGAATTGAATTTTCGAAAACGGAACCCGTTAGCCGTATTCTTGGATCGAGCGAGCGAGTTCAATATTCGAATAATCAATTTCATTATTGCATTCTCGAAACGACTAGCGGGGTCAAGTTTCAAATAATCAATTCATTAATGCAATCTTGAGGGGTACGCTTCACTTAGTTTGACTGTAAAGTCACAGCAGAAAAAGAAAACTGAGAGAAAAAATACAGTAAGTGATGTACACGAATTGGAAGCAAATCTGGAAGCTTATCGAGTCAAAGAGTAGAACAGGTTTTATCAAATACATCGTCTGTTCCGACTTCGGACTTTGTCTATGTGATCGCCAGATAACACCACCTGTTTGACTTAAAGCTCAAACATGGTTTAGATTTCATTTCTGTAACTTAAATCGCATTCAACGCAAGTGTGATTAGACGTAAACATTGGCACTGTCCTCCAGTGCCGGTGTATTATGTCTAAATAACCAAATTCTGTTGTAAAACGATTTCCCCTTCTATTGTGAAAGTGAGGGAGACGTTTTTAAGTGATAATTTTAACGTTAAGAAAACATTTGCCAGCAAATATGATTTTTTTCTTTTCTTGTAGTGCTTAGTTTGAACTGTTTGGCGACAAGAATTTCGCTCACAATATTCATTCATGCTGTTGTAACGTGAAGGGCTAGCCAATTATCAGACGCGTGACGTGACATGTAGCATTCATTCACTTTTTGTACTCGTTGAGGGTCAGAGTGTTTTGCAAGTCTTTTTTCCTCAACCAGGTTTTGCATGGAGCTTCTTTGTGTTTTGTTTTGTTTTGTTTTCGTTCTCTTGTTTGTTTTTGTTTGTTTTTTTGTTCGTTCTCAAGTTGAAAACAATTCCTCACACTGTTTAAAAAGAGGTCAAATCTCGAAAACGCTCTTCATTTTCAAATTAACAGCACGTGTTATCCAATTTTTAATAAAAGAACAATAACGACGAGTTCCTTTTTGACTTTAGGCCATTCATTGAGCCTTTACAAAAGTCAAGCAAACTAACCCAGTTAAATGGAACGTTCTCAATGTATATTCAGGGTTGATTGTTGACAATTTTTGTTTCTGACATCTGTCTGCGTTAAACCTTCGTTAACTGTAATAATCGAGAGCCAAATCTCCAGAAAGAAATTAACGAAATTTTTCGGCAATTTTATAGCTGCGGACTTCAATTCCAGTCATAATTTGCATAAGTTGATACTGGTAGTATTGATTCTCTCGGCAATTTTTTCCAGTTAGAAGCATATTTCAGTCATGCGATCAATCGTGAGAACTTTTGCGAGTCTTAACAAAAACCAAATAAAAGGCATTTAACAGAAATGCGATTCAGGTAGACTTGTACGAGGACCAAACAACACTTTCGATTAAGTTCTTCCAACTCCTCCCCAATTACTTGGCAAACTCTTATCTCCGAGCCTTGCCTAACCTTAATGTTATTCTTGAAACTTCAACGTGGGCTTGTTGGAAATCGCACCATTACCGGTCTTAACTTCTTGGTTATCGCTAGAGAAGGAAACCGGATTGTTGAACAGCTGATGGTTGAAGAGGGGTTTTCCCTTCCGTTTTTTGTAGATCCACCAAGCACCCGCTCCTCCAGCGATAGTAACCAGTATCACAACAGTCACTGCTATTCCTGCTTTAGCGCCATTAGACAAACCACCGGATTCATCTGAAACATATGGATAAGTTGAGATCAAAGCCTCATTGAGGGTGGAATTCCCAAGGTGTAAGCCTACGCATACCTACACCGAAGACGCCGTTATGCATACTATTTCTAGTATCCCTTAACAAACTAAATAACAAGATAAGCAACTCAACTCAACAGTGACGATCTACTTTAACATTGAATAATCTAAGTAACCATTGATTTTCCCCTTCTACCTACTCAGTGTTACCTCGCAGTGATAGCGTCTTAAAGTGTACACGAGTGACCACCAATGACCACGAATGGTCACGAGTAAGAATTCATCAACATGTTTTCTTGACATCTGACATCACAATGACGTCGTCATTACGCCACCTTATCAAAACATCACTTTTAACCGGAAGTAAACATTCCCAGAGACAAATATATATCGATAAACTAAAATATCCTTATTTTCCAAAAAGGCGGCTCAAGTGCATGCAGGTGGGAGGGGGAGGGAAGGAATGATTTAATCCCATTTCCCGCCATATTTTATTCTTGGTGTGCTTCTTTGAATTTCACACGGGTAAGAAGCAGTCATTCATATTATTGCTGTTACTGTTGCTACAGCTGTTGTTGTTGCAGTTCTTGTTGATGTTTCCCCATCGGAGTGATGGTTCATTTCCCAGAGGCAGATCCAGGGGAGGGGCCCAGGGTGCCCCCCCCCCTCCTACCTTTCCTCAAAATCGAGGAAAACGCCAAAAACCACTAAAGGGCAAAAACAGTCCCCACCTTACCTCTAGGTCTGGATCCTTTCCAAGGACTAGTTTTCTACCTATCTCTACCGTCTAAATCGTGCGAAACTGGTTTTCTCAGTTGAGTTCAAACAAACATAACTCACCCCCAGTCCGAGCTGCAGCGGTTCCCTGGTCACCGGTATCTAAAAGTTAGAATAACGACGGCTTTAAATTTTTGACAACCACTTCATTTCATGTTCTTTGTCTGAGGCGGAGCACAATAAACCACGCATACTGAAGAAGGATTTCGGCTCAGAAAAAGAGGTCTATTTTCCAAGTTGTCCAAGATCGTAGTTAACAATACCTTTTAAGTGACGCTGTTAATCACGCTGTACTAGGTACTTCATGGTGATTTCGTACCTGTCACCTCTTTAGAAAAGTGCTTTACCTCGTTGCGTCATTCTTCCTTGAACAAAGCGCTTAAAAAATACGCCATCTCCCTTTCTCAACTGAGAAATGGGAAGCCTTCTTCGTGTTATACAGATACAGACAACAAGAGTACAGTATTATAAGATATACATCCTTGGATACGCACCAGATTTTGTGATACTGAGCGAGTTTGGGTCAACTTTCAGTTTCCCCAGGCTTCCAGTTCTCACAGCGTTGACAAGGTTACTGGTAATATTTGCACCAAGTTCGTTGGCTATGTCCCCAATGAACCTCAAATTGAACAACACTACAACACTGCCACGCCTTCAAAGGAAAAGACAGTCAGTGTACAGTCAACAAATCAATCCTTAAAATCCTAAGATCAAAACTTTAATTCTCATTTGTTGCCAGTAGGGAGAAATTGTTAAAATATCAAGCAACTTCATACTTAATTCTCGTGACCACTATGTTTTCTAGAGCGTTGATATTACAAGGAGAAATTTGATGTTGATCAGGGTTGATTAGGGTTTAAAGGGTTATGCCAATCAACTGAGTGTCATAAAGCAAAAATCAAAGCAAGTTCCCTGCTCCATCACAAAAGACGCAAACAGCGCTAAAAGCGGAGCTCCACAGTTATTTCCTTATTAGCACTTACATATAAACTAACATGGCAATGCCAGGACTCGAGCCATGACTCCAATAAGAACCGAGTGCCATAAAACAAAAATCGAAGCAAGTTCCCTGTTCCATCAGAAAAGACGCAAACAGCGCTATGAACCAATCGGTATTCGAAGCAAATACATGTAAATACACGGAGGCATGCACGGAAAATGCATGCCAGCAATTGGTTCTGGTCTTGCTTCTCACTGGTTGAAAAAGAGGTGCGTTTTTATTTGCTTGCCAATCGCAGAAAATAGCAATGCAAACCCAAGATAAACAATAAATATTTTTAACACGCAATTGAAACTTTCTCTGTATATGCTTTATATGGGCTAAGTCTGCCGATGAATAGATGAACAGCCAATTGGACTAAATCGAAGGAAATGTTCCTGCTAAGATTATTTTTTATTTTGCCGTTTAATTTGAGACACCCCGCAGCTTTTCAGACGAGCTCTATGATTGGAAAGCGAAACAATAGATGACACAATACAAACAATACCCCTAGCCCTGATGACAAAGGAAACTACAGGTCATAGGGCCAATGAAAACATAGGTCTCCAAGAGCTACATGACAATATATACTATTTAATTTGGGAGAGTAGGCAGGAGCCCTAGGTTGCTTTTGACCGTTGAACAGTTTCACAGGAAAACTATAATGTCCAAATTTAACCAAACAAGGTTTGCGGTTCAAAAAAACCGATCACGATGTCTGGATAAGCGAAAGTTGAGAGCCTGACTGTGGTAAGAATTCCTAAATGAAAAAACGCAAAACGGGACGGCAAAAATGGTCAACTGTTCAACGATTTATTCACGAGCCGGAGCGTCGTCCAGACACAACAACAGACATGCGATCCGAAAACAAAAGGTCACGTGAACGTTTGGCGCGAACAATCGCCCACCTACATTTCTCCCCGGTCATCGACAATTCTATGTAAACATAACACGTACCTGAAACCTGTAACGTTAACATATAAAAATGCCAGTGACGCTTTATCTACTCCGGAATACACTTCGGTTATCTATTGGAAAAGAAGAGAAAGTAGATAAGAACGCAGGCGGTTGTTCCTGTTCTCAACGACATCATCTTTAATGTTGGAAATTGGGATTTTGTTTAAAGGATGCCTTGCTAAAGGGACACTGTTATGGAAGTTTTGCTGTTTTCCACCCCAAACTTAACATAAATGCCACTTAATGATCTCTACTCATGCTGAATCATTCCTTAAAACGTAGGATAAAGATTTCAATGTAGGAGAAAGATTTTTTGCAGGAAAAGAAATCCACGGTACATTTTGGGCATGGCTTCAGGATGACGTGCGAGAATTTGAAAAAATTAGACTAAAATTTTCACAATGCAATCCACTTTCATCCTTACTATCCATAACAGAAGAAGACAGTATTTAGTTTCAGTGTAGTAACACAGTCCTGAGTAAATAAACTGTTTCATTATTTTTGTTGTTTTTTCTGATTTAAAGACTTTTTTGCATCTTACAGCGGACCGAAATAGCATGACAGTGCTCTTTTAACTAAGAAAATATGATTATAGACGATGTGTTTAATTCTCTATACCACTCGAATACATGGAAATCGTATCTAAGAACTAAGGGTCAAAGATTTAAGATACCAGGGATCATCGCAGTTCTGAACTAAACCGAAGCAGTTTCGAAAAAAAAGGAAAAAAATGACCAGCTCTTAGGTGGTTTGTTGGCTCATTTGGGGGCTCGAATTCTGTACAACCCTACGTTTTTTCAGGGTATCTTTTCGCAGATGCCATTTAAAGTAGCGTTCGCAACGGCGGTATTCTATATACATGATATGCTCATCATACCCGGGTTATTATGATGTGAAGAAAAGACTAGTCGGCTGATGCTTGGAAAAATTCTTTCGTAGAGCACTGAATCGATACTTCAAACCTCGTGAGTTGGAATCCCTACAACCCTTTTTTCAGTTTATTTTGTTCTTTTGGGTTTTTTTAAACAAATTTTTAAATTGCTTACACTAATAACGACGACCACCCAAGTATTTATACCTCTCACTAACCGAGTTCGAGGTCCGTACTGCAAGTTACGGATCGAGTTTTTTCGCGTTCGCTTATGGCCCAAGCGCAAAGCGCACGGGCCATGAATAAACGCCGGGTAAAAACGAGGATCCGTAACTTACAGTATGGACCGAGAAAGGAGGTTAGTAAGATATTTATTATATCTCTGAGATTAATCGGGCGAACGAAAAAAGAAACTTTCAAATTTAGCGGGCCGTACAGGAGAATACGGCCCGCAAAATTGACCAATCAAAGCGCGTACTAACTGAGAGATATAATAAAGATCTGCAGTTCTCATATAACCGTGAGGATGAATATGTTGTGGCCCAATTTTATCCTTAGTTTAAATTATCTTCCGTTACCATACCCGAAAACAAAGGCAGATAAAATTTACACCAGGGACAAAATTGAGCCACAACATATTCATTCTCGCGGGAAAAAAACCGATCAACAAAACTGAGTTCCTACCGACGACTCCACTTTTGCTGCGAGACGTTTGAAGGCAGCGCTCTTGGCATCCTTATATTCGTCAGTCCATTCCTCCTTAGAAAGCCTCACTGATCCGGAATAAACCACGTCTGAAAGGGAACATGAATTCACCTTCATACTCAGGCATTCATGTTTTCAAATTCGGTTGATGATTTCGTGGCGCTGTTTTTTAAATATACTCTGTAATAGTAACAACCGTCGAAGCGAATGTGGTGTTGTTTATTACAATCCATCAAATATTTTCGCTCTCACGCGATTGGTCTAACCGTGTCACGTGACTGAATGATCCTCAACTAAAACTAGGGAATATCCGGTAACATTCCGGCCCAAATGCGTGTTAGGAAAAATATTTGAAGGATACTAAATAAACACAATAGCCTCCATTTGGCTTTTAAAATGTGTCGGATATTTGCCCATGGATATTATCAGTTCCTCGAAGCTCACAGTTCGCTTCGCGGAACAGATTAAGTCCACGGACAAATATCCGAGCATATTTTCGCGCCAAATGGAGACTATTGTTTATTTATCCTGTACAAAATTGGTCAAACTATCGACTTTGTTTTTTTCTGAATATTATGTCCATAATGGGGTCGATGCTGATGAAAGCTAACGATCATTTCTCTCTTGTGGCACTCTTTACTGCACCACACAAGTTGTTTGAGTTCATCACTGGCCCATTTATCACCTTCAGTGCCCAGGTAATTCATGTAATATATCGTCAAAGAAGCAATGAAAAAATTCTGGACTTTTACCTTTCAGAGGCGGACCACTTCTTGAGGGAGAAATGCTAGGAAGAGGTGTGGGTTGCACATCTGAAATTCAACAAAACATTTGCTTTAAAAAGCGATCACTGTAAAAAGAATCAGAGCAAGTGGCGTTCGAGCCAAAAGGCGGCCGACTTAACCGCTCAAAGGTCTCAGGGAGTATAGTTGGAGAGTGTAGCGTTGTTCTTAGGAAGAACAGATCGAGACACACTGGAGTGAACTAAAAAACAGTTCTTTTAATCAACACGATGCTCGAGTGCAAAACCGGAAAGCATGGCATAAAGATCGGTTGCCATGGTAGACGTGACGTAAATGTGGACCGGAAGTAAATCGTCACAGAGAGGACACGTAACTATCTCAGGTAAAGCACCGACTCTTCCGCGTTCCTGCCTCCTTCAATGCTCTATAAAGCTAGCGAATGAATTTGTGACAATCGACCCAGATTAGTTTCAACTATCCATAAAGAGTTTTCCATCAAGAAAAAAAGAAAGAATTTGCTATCCAAGCTTCAGCTACGCTTTGCTTAAAACGAGCTTTCAAAACCATTTCCAGGAGGCCAACCTAATCATGGATTTTTGCGGCCTTCACACGACAAACAAATGTTGGCGAACTCGTATTGGCAAAGTCAAGTTAGCGCGTGTGAACGACGCAACATGTTAATAATACTTGCCTCTATTCTCGCCAACTTTTGCACGAGTTGGCAAACTCGCATTCGACATGTGAACGTGTGTTGTTCACTTTCAACCAATCAAACTTGGGGTTCTCTTCACGTGATTTGCACGACATGGCGGACGAAACAGTACTAATTATAACGTAGGACCGTGAAAGAACTAGGACTCATTTCCAAAAGCTCGTTAAAGGAAATTTCATCGATCTGCAAAAAGTTTTTAAATGCTATTGGATCCTCCGCGCGAAGCTCTTGCGCGTTTGGTCTCTATTCAGTATTTTCTCAGACTGTTGATCGTTTCATAACCTCCGAACAAACATTACACATAAGTATATTAGCTCAGTGTTGTAAAAAAAATTCACATCGAGAGAAACGCAAGATGAAGTTCACACGCTCAGTAGGAAACCAAGAGACACATCCACGGTATCCACAGACTGTTCACGTGTCATTCACGGGTTGGGCAGATAAATGAAATGACAGCGGTTGCCCAATCTCATCTCTGAATTCCACGCGAAAGTTCGTTCGAACATTCAATGGAAGCAACGTTCAGTTACTCCGATTTCTGTGCGCAACAAAAGTCGCTTTCTGGTTAAACAGAGACTTGAATGGGTTTTGTTGTGACGGTTGAAAATTGCGATTAAGGCAAAAATGTTGTCAGATTACCACACCATTACTAAGTTGTTACTTAGTAATGGTGGTGTATCTTGCACTATAAAGCTCGTACATCCTTAATTACATCGCTGTTACTTAAAATACGTGTTAGGAAAATGAAATTGACAGTGGTGCTCATCACACCTAAAATACCACAGAATGTAGCATTCAAACGTCCACGTTTTCAATGTCAATACCTTGCTTGGTTTTTTGTTTTCTTTTTTGTTTTGTTTTTTGTTTTTTTGTTTTTTCATGCTTCCTTGGCAATTGCCACCTAACTTTGTTCTTAAGAACGAGTACTGTTTATTTCCCATGCGTGTCATAAATTATTCGTTCATTGCCAAGCTACTAGCTCAAGGGGAAGGAATACTATGCAAGAAGATTATATACAGACACAAAGACAGCAAAGCAAAACTCACCCTCTTCACAACCAAACAGTTCTAGCCGCAAACAGGCTCCGCCAGGTGACCACGACTGCGGCCTTAGGCTAAGGTTACGAGTTATGATTGGTTCTCCCAGAAGATGCGTCATTGGATTGACCGCATCTTGGTTTCCACGAAAATTCTATAAAGCAGTGGTAAAAGTTTCCTCAATGGTGAAAATATATTAAGCAATGAGGAATAACTTTATATTAGCTCGCAAGTGAGATTATTTTTGGTGTAGCTCTCCTTCGAAATTGAATGGGTGAAGTTCCAAATCCGCAAAGGTACACGTTTCTTGACAACAAATTATCAACTAACAGATAATGAAAAGTTGTGCAAGTAACTTAACTCACAAAATATCTGAGGGTGACCCGCATGGTATGTATACCTGCCAACTTTTTCCAAGTCAAATGCGTGAGATTTTCGTCTCCTCGTGACCGGAATTTCCGAAAAATGTTCCGGCGACTTCCGACGATTTCTCGAAAACGCCCGAACGCTACCGAACATGTCCGAAGACTCGTAACGGTTACGAGTTCCGAGGTCCGAGTTTATTAGTACCATCTGATCGATCTCAAGGCAGACTATGATACGAGAGCAGCAACATTATTTTTTTACTGGAAGGTAACGGTTATAGAACATATGCAAGGTCTAACATGGTGTGGAAACACAGTACGAAAAGGAGATGACATGCAACTTGGCGACATGCAAAGGGCAGCTCAGGAACAGAACTGAGATAGAACATAATACCATGCTGGCGTCACGGCCATCCATAATCTACAAAAAAAACGTGACCACAGTGAATTCAAGAGATACTCACCCTAATTTTCCCGCCTTCTTTGTAGTCTGCCCAAGTATTGACGTCAGCCGCAACAGTGAACATCAGCCGGTAGACAGTGACAAAACCCGATCCTTTCCCTCCTCCCCAGGTGGTGATTTTTGTAATTTTCGTATACAGATTGGGAAATGAAATCTGTAACCACGGGCGAGTATCAGATACCTATGGAGGAAGATACATAACTATCATAAAAAATAAAGCATGCGTTACGATAGCTAAAAAATGAAATTGCTTTCTATTTCACACGAAGAATCGCTCTGAAACACCATTGATGGGGAGTCGGGAACAGGGCTTGTTTTACATCAAATAGTAAACACTCCTTTTAGCGTAAAACTTATTTTACAACTTTGTACCTCATTTTATGTTGCTCTTTTCCGTGAAAACGCGCCCAACATCCTACAGTTTTAAGCCTGGTAGGGTGTTTGAATACCGTGTTGGGTGTTGTTGGTAGTTGTTCAGGAACCGTTTAGGGGATGGGGCTAGGAGTGCTTATTAATCAATGAGTTACCTTACCGTTGAAGGGATGAGAGTTTTATAGATGCACTTCTAGCCATTACCGAAGAATTTCAAATTGTCCTGGGGAAGCGTGCCCCCGTAACACCTTAATGTACTAACGCCTCTATCTTACGCAGTTACGCTTCGCGCTATCCCCTTCCCCCCACAACCCCTCCCCCCCCCCCTTGTTCCTGCCCCATTCCCAAAAACGCTCCGCGATTCCTGTTGTTGCATGTTTTTGTTTGAAGTGCCATCAGCTCACAATAACACTAACACGGTGGTCAAATACTCCGAATGCATCTTCGGCCCAACAACGCGTATGATCCTGATCCAATAGCTCGCGGGTTTAAACAGCTCTGTAAAACAGCTGCCTCAAAACGGTCAAGAACATTCTAATTGTGATTTTCCGCTCTATTTAGTACAAAGAACCGCTGTTAGAAACGGCTGTCCGTTCGTTGTCCATTAAAAAGGCCGGGATGAATTTTTCGAATGATATTCTGTCTTCTAAACTGAACACTCACAAACTCTTTTCTCTTAGCTCCACTCTTGGCAGCATTCGCAAAAGTACCAATCAGTTCCACTGTCTTCAGGTAAGGTAACAAGAATAGGCTAAATATCTCTTACCTTTGCACACCAGCCAACGCTGCTTGAAGGGCGAGCATTGGTGGCCCTGTGCTGGTTGTCACTTGAGGATGAGGCTGAGACGGAGTTATCCTTGACTACGCCTGACTGCATTCCAAGGGGCGTCTCACAGGCTGCAAAGGCGATCATTTACGACGAAATGAGATAACAGACAGATATTTCTAGCAAACGATTACACAATTGCGCGTTTCCTAATGAATGATTTTTTGTCAATTAAATCTGATCTTTGGAAATGAAACAGGAAGGTAGCTTAAAAATTGGCCTTAGCATTTTGTAGTCTTCTTCGTAAATACTTAAATGATTCGTTCTTTGTTCTTCTTTTTCAGTTTTGGAGTCTTTACCTTTTCTTATGCTAACTGCTTGTTGAATATTAGCATATTGTAGCCCTCGTATAGATTTCATCCCATAAAGGAATAGCATAGCTAACCCATAACTGATATAATAAAGTCAATCGTATCTTTTTAACGAAACGTGTTTACTATATGACGTACCAAACGGACAGCCATAGAACTCCAATCGCATGCAGATAGAACCCTTCCAGGAGACTGGGACTAGCCGGATCAATTGTGTATCTATTAAAGGTTCAACAGCGGAAGTCACAACTGAATTGCCATCGCGATTTGCAACAAATATCTGAAAAAAAAACAAGCGAACGAGAAGAGGCAGTCAAACGTACTTCACTTCTATCTTCGTAACAGTCACTGTCAATTACCAACGGGTGCGAAAGGGAAAGTTGCTGAGAGCTTCTGAGCAGCACTTTGTCTTGACTGCGATTTGTTGCGCTGCGCTAAGGGAATCTTATTTTTGAATCTTTGGATGAAATCCTTAATTGCGTCCATTCAAATGAAAGCTACCGGCCAGGCCCCAGTTGTTCAAAGAGCGGCTAACTATATCTAGCGGATAAAATATGTCAGTTCCAATTCATTTTATCCGCTCATGGATAGCGACTTATACACTGAATAGAGTTATCCGCTCTTTGAACAACTGGGGCCAGCACCTTCCTCTGTCCGTGTTAATTACGCTTTGCAAGGTGATTCTAACTGCTGCAGAAGAGGAAGCAGCCCTTCTCTATGATGGTATTTATTATCTTGTGCTCATCAGAGCTCTGACGAAAAGATAACGCTCGAAACGTCAGATTTTTTAATCCCTTTGCGGTGGCCAATTTACAGTATTCACTCAGTTGATAAAACCAAATTTTCGTGAATCACCGCCGCCCCGTCCCCTCCTTATCCCCCAACGCAGCGCCCTGGACAGTTTTTCTAGAAACTAACCCCTTCTTTTAAAGAGAGTATTTCATTGTAAATGACCTTCCGAATTTCCGAAAACAAATTTAAATACATTTCCACCCTAAATTTTCTGCGTGAACCTCTTGTCTTGTGTGTAAAACAATTAAACCACGAAAAAACATTCAAAGAAAATTGTTTCTCAGTGAAACATTAAAGTTACTTTGTTATTTTGTTCGACGAAAAACACCCAATTTTACAATACTTCAAATACAGAAGTAGAATTTTAGTAAAATAGTGAATACATCGCTTTCTTACCCAGTCCTTTCCATTTTTCCGGTACGTCTGAAAATTCACCCCATCCTCACTTGTCTGTAGTTTAAACAGACTTACATAGCTGTTGACCCCATTTAAGTTGAATCCTTGTGTTGATATCTTTGACAGCCGTGTCTCGGTCAAGAAGTCCACCTGAATAGATTCATGAAAGTTTAAGTAGAATGTTGTAAGGAGAAGTCCCGAGGATTACGTTTACTTAAGCTACAAGGTGGCAATTGAATAGAACATTACACACGTCTAATTTCTCATAGTGGCAGGTTTTGTGACTTCAGCACTAAGGAGACCAAAATATCCTATCAACAAAAACAACCAAACAAAGAAACTAAAAATTCTAGTTCGCTTGTATGAATGCAGCGTACACGGTCAACAACAGCTGAGTCAAATACCCAAAAACGTTTTCTGAGCCTCAAGCGAATATCAAACCCACGACCTACCAAAGTTATAGAGCCAAGACGCTCTAAAACTAAGCAAAAGGTACCCATGAAAAGCTATGTAAAACAAAAGGGTTAATACGGGTAAAATACAGTACATACAGGTCGGATGGCACTCGCAATAAGAGCCCAGTTGTGCAGACTACTATACAAGACATTTGGAGAGAATGGCCCTACCGCGCCCCTATCGTCCTGGGCCGAGTTGCTCGAAGCATGGTTAGCGCTAAGGGGGGTTAAATACCATGACAACCTATAGGTTTTGATACAACTTAACCAATGGTTAGCGCTAACCATTCTTCGAGCAACTCGGCCCTGAATTCAATCTATGGAATACGACTTGGTGCTGGGTGACGAAACCTGCAGAAGGTAGCTGTCGACATTTGGAAAAGGTACTTAATTTGCATCAGCCAAGTACACCATATTTTGCTGCTGACATACCTGGATAAACTGATCCATAGTGTCATTTCCCGCGCACCAGGCTCTCGACGAGTTAAGTCGTGCCATTCCTGGACTGTACAGAGAGGATGCACTGGAACTAGCTATAACTTGGGTCCTCTTGATATCACCGCTGGCCATCCCTAAAGCTCCGGCACATTCTAAACAAAGCAGAAAGAAAAATCAAGTTCCTTGACCACATGAAC
This sequence comes from Galaxea fascicularis, assembly GCA_948470475.1. Lineage (NCBI taxonomy): Eukaryota > Metazoa > Cnidaria > Anthozoa > Scleractinia > Euphylliidae > Galaxea > Galaxea fascicularis. The sequence continues at coordinate 9,059,370 of OX419343.1, read as the reverse complement.
CCAGGCTTCAATAAAAGAACTGCCAGTCCGACTACAATCCCTCCACAACGGGAACTAGAGGGCAACTACTCCGAGAGTCAGTACTATAGAGGTTCGACTGAAGAAGCTCAAAACTTACAAAAAATTACTTGATTGTGACGCGCAACGAAGACGGTTTGTGGAGAAAATATATTTGGGCTGGATATTGATTAACCTTACACATGCGAACCTCCATTAAGGTTCAAAACCTAGTCAGAAACATGCGTGCCACAATTTCGACTTCAAAGGGATGTAATCACTACATAGGATTACAATAGCTTTAAAAGAAAACATTACCTAAAGAACACAGTGGAAAAGAGATCCTCAACATTTTTTCTCCAAATCAGGGATTGCATGTCCGACTGAAGACGAGCCAAACCAAACACGCTCCCATCAAACTTAACGATTAAATGTTTGCTAACGCTACAGCACCTAAACGACATACAGTACCTAAAGGTTGTTTGCAAATGTAGCTATTAAACTTGGTACAAATATTGTCTATCCACAAGAAGCTGCCAGCAGACATCTCAACACAATTCTCGATAAAGCTGTCATCATTAGGTTCACCAGGAAGCCAGTTTAGAAAGCTAACAGGACTCCTATCGCTCCACGTGTATCCGGCCTCTAGCGCTCGATCGTTCAAGCCTAGAAATCGAGAACGGGAGACACAACAAACAAACTTGGAAAAAAGGAAAAAACTAGATGTCACTAAGTTGCTGTGTCAAACAGTGAGTCTACCCAAATGTGAGATACCTCGCCCAAAACAAAGCAGTTTGCTCTCCCTTAAGCTAATTCCCTTGAAAAGGAAGTACTACCCAGATTTTTTTTAAACTTGGCACAATTGATAACTATGCATAGGACATTGAAAAAATGCAGTAAAAAGATGGAGTCACCATGCTTGTTTTTGCCCTGCATGCCCGTTCTTCTAAGTGCTTTTTGCTGAGCTGCGCGAGAAATGTTAGAAACTTTATCAACAAGAAAAATTGTTATTACAGTACAAAAACTACGAATATTACTGAAACCTAGGGCCTATTCTTCTTTCTGGGCTATAATCTTTTAGAAAAGTGATTTCAAATTGCCCGATGTTGCAAATAATGTAAGGAAATTGGACCGCTGTCTCATATTCTCATACTCCTCCCTGGCTCCAAATGCAGAGTTTTACATCATTTATACACAAATTCTACAACTTCTTCTACCCAACTTTTTTTCTTCTTGAAGTATGTTTTTCCTGTACCTTTTACAAGCAAATGACATCAATAAAAATGGGAGGTCACCGTACTCGTTTGGGAGAAAATCGCCATTTACCTATTTCTAGGAGACCATTCCTTCAGAAAACAGCAAGTTGTGAGCAGTAAGGATGCGCAATGCTGATCTGATTTAACTACGAATGAGGGATTTATTTCCCTTGCGAGCAAGTTTTCTTGTGGGAGGATTCGTCGAACTATTCGTTCCTGTTTGCGGTTTGAACCACTTACCAGTCCAAATGTTGCCGTAATATTGGTGGCGGTAGTGATACACGATGTAGTCTTGTTCCTGCCTTGATGTGATGCTTACTAAGTTTCCACCTTGTCTTTGGCAAGTGGCTCTGGCTGCCGTCCAGGAAAGTCGATCTCGTCGAAACTGGTAACAGTTCTTATCAAACTTCTCCCATCCAGCGGAACAATTGCCAAGCACTGAAAGCACAAAAGTAATAAAGAAAGATGTCAACTCGTTACACTTCAACAGGTAAATGTGCAAAACAAAACAACACAACGTAAACCGAGGACGTTCAGGGGAGAGAGGGGGCGGGGGGAGAATGTAATAACTTGATGAAGAGTATTCTCGTCTCTATAAAGAATCGGATGAACAATTGCTTTGTTTCACTCACATACTAATATTAAAGATGAAAATGAACATCTTAGGATTCCTTACTTACGTTACTGTACATATTGAACTGTATACTTACCTGGCGGGGATACGTGCGGTTCGCCTGTAGTAAAGAAACAATACATTAAATCAGCTTACAAAGCCGACTATGACTTGTGAAGGAAATAACCAATTAGCGTACTATGCACTCAAGAAACTATGAAGAGGCTTCCAAGAGTGCAAGATTCTGGAGTCGTTTGGGTAGGTACACAACTGGTTCTCTATAAATGGCAATAGTAGTCTTTACAAAGAGAAATTATTTAAAATTGAGCACCGCTAACTTGAGCCGTGCAATCATTCACTCATGGCAATCTCCCCAAAATCTCAGCGGAAGAGATTAAATTATATTTTCTGAATTCAACACGAGCGATCCGGTTAATTAACTCTGCAGTTCTTTCTTGCTTCAACCTCAGAAGCTATTGCGTCCATTGTACTGTTCCCGGTGGTGCGAACTGACCAATTACTACGGCATGAGACCAATCAGGTTCGACAATTTTGCCTCAGTCGTAATAAATGGTTCCCGCCCAAGAATCGTTTTCTGCCTCGTGTAATTTCTAAGGTGTCTCGCCAAACTTACCTCGTCTTATTCTGCAAATAAATCCATTTCTTTGAGAACAATCCTCGTCACTCCAGAGTCCAGCATTAGAGTTCTTAGCGACAACACAAGACTTCTGTGTGCTCAGGCCATTAGGCTCTCCAGCGGCCCAAATTGAATACGTCGGTAGCGAATGGTCGGTCCAGGAAAACGAAGCAGAGTTTGCTTCACGGACGAAACCGAGCCACAAGCCACTATTGAAGTTCTTCAAACTGCGAACAACAAAAGCTGGAGAAGAAGTGCAAAACAAGGTGTGGATAAGAAGTTATCTTAACAGTCTTCTTCGCAGAAACTACTGTTATGTGCCCCACACGGTCTAAGACAGAAAGAAGTTGTCTAACCTGTTTTGGAAACAATTTTTATTTGCTTTATTTTACAAACAGAATCTTCGCACAGTAACTCAGTTTTGTGCCACTGGTTTAAAGAAATCAATGTGTCTCGTTAAAACGCCTTTAATGTCAACATCATTATTCAGCTTCCAACAATGACAGTTACAGTGAAACGTGAACAGATCAATTCGGTTTCGCTGATTTCCGTTTTCAGAATAAAATATGCAGGAGTGCGTCAAGGGAGAAACTACAACAGAAGAAAAGAACTTTACTTCTGAAGCAGCAGCTGGCAAATGATGAGTATTGCAAACAGAAAATAAGAGCAAGAGCCGGTTTTCTCAGGAAACTTAAAGTGCTCCTAGACCCTTTTTTTTTTTTTTTGCTTAAATAAATCTTTGCTCCTGTTCGGAAAGAATTGCGCCGTTTCTCGTTCTTTTTTGCCAAATGTTGGCTTTTTATAGGCTTCAAAACTTGCGAAAAAGTAAGCATCATTTGGTACACGACCGAGTGAAAAGGGGCGTGGGTCCATTCTTGATTTGACGTCAAAACTGCTTTGCATGCATGTTTACAAATACTTAATGCGATGTAAATCGGTTTGTGACGTCAAATCAAGAATAGACCCACCCCTCTTCTGACTCAGTCGTGTACCCAATGACGCTTACTTTTCCGTAATTTTGGAAGCCTATAAAAAGCTGACATTTGGCGAGAGAGAATACAAAAAGGGCGCAATGCTTTTCGAACAGGTGCAAAGACTTATTTTAGCGAAAAAAATATTCTGGGTTTAGGTGCACTTTAAAAAAACGTTTAGGCCGAAGCAGGAGCCCATTACTAGGAGCGTACAACTGCCCTATATTCGCCTTTGTCACACGGCGGCCATATTGTCCCAGGAGACCAAAAAAGCTTTGTTTTACCACGCCAAGCCTCGCCCCCACGGTTTCGACTGCGAGGCTTGGCGTGGTAACACAAAGCTTTTTTGGTCTCCCGGGACAATATGGCCGCCGTGTGACAAAGGCGAATTCCTGTCACGGCGTTTTCACAGACCTATTTATTTTTAGATTGAATTTGCCGCGAATATGGGACTCCCTCAGGAGCCTATTCTCTCGTGCGAAACTTTTCCTCGACCATTCTTTTGTTCTAAAGTTTCTCTGCGAAGCTAAGAAACTTTAAAACAAAAGAAAGGTGATGATGATGCGGTATCACGTGTACCGGAACTACCTTTTTTCACGGGAAAGATAGTCTAAAAATAAATCGCTCTGTAAAAATGCCGTGACATAGGCTTAGTATGGGAGTTGTACGCTCCTAGTGATGGGCTCCTGGCCGAAGGTTTGCAGAAAGTCGTGAAGAACTGATTGTGGCGTCGTTACCGCTTCTTTTCAATTTCTTTTCTTACGGTGGAAATTATTGAGGGGCATTTACGACAATGAAGGTTAACATTATGCAAAAGAAAAACAAGAACAAGAGCTTTCTGAAAATACTGTGTGAATTTTCGCCCCAAGCCGTAAACCATTAAGACGTTGATAATTATGGTTTCGTTTCTGCGTTTTACCTTGTTCCAAGGGAGTATGCACACTAATCAAATCCCCATTGCTCTCTGCCCGACAAACCTCACGCGCCTCCTGCCATGACAACTTCACGTACGACACGAGATAGCAGTCGTCCCCAAACAGTTGATAATGTGGGGGACACTTTCCATTACTGGGTGAAGCCGCTGTGCAAACAAAGCAATCAAGGTGAAGTTAGAAGTGCGAAATCCTCAGATTACGAATTGAACAAAATTAACGGCACTACAAGCACTACGTCACTTTTGTTCGACTTTGTACAAAGAATCGTGTTAGAGGTCAGGCTTTATCGTGAGATTAAGTTTGCGAGTTATTAACGCGATGAATCAAGCGATTACGTGTTTGATTCTACTCCCCGGCTCACGCCAATTACTCAGTGAAACCGTACATGCAACAATCTGTCTAGATACACGAAAAAAATTGTGTATAAGCATACACCCCGTACGTGAAACATGTTCCTCGCTAGCAAGATATCAGCTTGTACTGTATTCTCGATGTGAACCGAAAAAACCAAGTTTTATTCAATTCCATTCATTCACGACATTTCCGAATTTAAAGTCAATTCAGTACTCCTCGATTTTGAAAACTAAAACTAATCATTAACTAACTAAACGCATACCTGTGGTAGGACCAAGAGGGAGAGCTCCTAAAAAGAAGCATAAAACAATACATTACAAACCAAAAAGGTTTTAGAGACTTTGCTCGCCCCAAATATCTGGGAGCCTGGTTCAGGCTTGAAAGAGTAGGGAGCGTGGGCACCGATGTTGTGACCTGTCCTAAGTTACATCCAGGGGCTGTGTAAAGGCAGCGAGGAAGGCTTACCACCTTAGAAGCCTCAACTGGTCACAAAATCGACAGTGAAACTAGCAGTCGACCCTTTGCTCCCAAAGCAAGAGGACAAGGTCCTGTGTGCAATAAACAAAATGTACACCAACAACGCTTTAAGCACTTGAAAAGACCTCACGGATTAAATTGTGTACAAGAAGTCCTCGCCATCGATTGTCCCTATCCTACTAAGCAAACTTGGCAGGGGGCCCATGACTGACCGCCATTACCAACCAAACAGAGGACAACGATATTGCTCACTTAGAAACAAGAAAATGCCCCAAAATGATTATTCTTTTTGTTTTCCTGAGGGAAGGTGGGTGGGGGAGGGGGGGGGCAGGGTAGCACTTACTTCTCTCACAGATGTATCCTAGTCTCTGTTCACACTGCGCGGTAATCCACCGCCCTTCATGATTTCTGGAATATGTCATGTGAATGCAATCAAAGAGAGTGTTCGAATGGCCGGGTTGATTTGCATCCCAGTTTGTATATTTCACAGGGCTGTTGTCAGTCCACCAATACCGGCCTTCGCGTCCTCTGTCGTTAAGGCCGATCCAGAAGTCTGCTTGCTTCTCGAACAGCATCGTGGACAAAAATGCTTGTTCGTACCTACAAATACCAAACGAAATGTAAACACATTTTGATGGCGAGTAGGTTATCATAGAACCAGAAGACACCCCCCAGTGGGTTATTTTTGTTTTGTTTTCGTGTTGACGTGTTGATGAGTTAAAGTAAGACTGATAAACCTTTAAAGCCCCTGACATCAAAATACTTATTCGCTTGGCTAACCTCTCTCAATTTATAGTCTTAGTATCAAGAAGAAATAGGCTAAACACCAGAACATTTTGTATTCGCTGATCATTTCTTCTTACTCAAGACCGGTATGAATGGTCACATGGCGCTACTGTTGTAACAAATGAGAAGCTCAAAACGGTTAATATTACAGTGACGTGCATTGTAGTGAGTGCCGGGAGCAAATATAGTGAAACCCAGGCAAGAGCGTTACAGCAATGGTTGCAGTAAACTAGCCCTCGACACAACTTGATGTTCAGACTTAAGAAACATATCTCTTGTCTTAGAGACATGACACAGTGTGAATGATATATATAAAACAACTCATATATGAACTGCAGCAATGAAATCAAATGAAGTATGATCCTCGCAGTTGTGAACGCAATTTGTGCAATTACGTAAAGAAGCCTGAAAAATTGGTGACCTCGCGATACCGGTGCGATGCCCTAACCAACTGAGCTATGAAACCACTGACGTTAGGAGCAGGTCAATTGTGGGTTCATATGTTCCCGTGAAAGAGATAAATGTGAATGATATATAAGCTCCCAATGTTAGTGGCTTCATAGCTCAGTTGGTTAGAGCATCGCACCGGTAAAACAAGGTCATGGGTTCAAACCCCGTTGAAGTCCTGATTTTTTTTTTCCACAAATTGCCCAAATTGCGTTCACAACTGCGAGGATCATACTTCACTTGAGACACAGTATGCAATTCTTGTACTTCTATTGCTCGGTGTGCAATACTACTCATACGCATCAAAACAGACCTTCCATTGCAAACTGCACCGAGTAGCATTGAAGTGCAACCTAAGAATTCATTTCCTCCTTGCTTAGCTGGCGAGGATTGCAGTCATACTTACTGGTCATCAACAGTGACAAGGTCACCCTTCATACTGGAGTTTAAACCTTGTCTGCATACATCTCTTGCGTTTTCCCAGGTTTGTGGGCTTTCTGACATGAACAAGTAGCAACTCTCGTCGAAGTTTACCCAGCTTTCATTACATCTTCCGAGTTCTAAAAGATAGATTACAATAACCAAGTTAATCTCTCTCGGCAATGTGGGTGCTGTTTTCCATCAACACCCTCCTCAACTCTGTTCCTCAGAATCATCCTTTCCACTTTTACATAACAGTCTAGAGCGCTTCAAACTCAAATCGTTAAAAAATTTCCTGACACCACATTCTAAATCGCGCGTTCCAGGAAGAGTATCGCTACGCTGTAGTTTTAACCGCAACAATAAAATTATCAATCGCGGTTGTGCCACTCTAAAAGGGAACACGTGATTAAAACTTTCCCCAGAAATCTTTGATAGCTCTAAGACAACACTCGTCCACCCTGGCAATGAACACCATACCACCCTTTCCTTTCACAATGGATGTTGTACAAATTTGAACTCACAATGATAACCGGCATCAACGGCGTTCAAAAGTCAACTGTTTGTGGTTCCCTGTTAAACAAGGCGAGTTGGCGAGTTTCGTTACCGTATTATCTCAGCCTGTGGTCATGAAAAACGCCTGGCATCGCTTTCGTTCAGTTTGTTCGTTCAGTTTATGGTTCCAGCCAGAGAAAAAAAGGACAAATGACAATTTTTGCGAGTTTTCCGTCATATTTCCTTAGATTGTAGCGTTGAAAATGCCCCAAACGGTTACCTTAATCACATTACAGTGCTACCCTACTTGCGCGTGTTGAAAATCAACGTTACAGTTAATACACCAGACAGTCCGATGTACAGGCAAGCGCCCCATATTTTCCAAATACACGCTAAACTGCATCGAATCATTTACACAGAAACTAGTCCACATTAAAACAGGTTATTAGCAGATGCAAAATAAAAACATTACAGCCCAACACTGTGGAACCAAAGGGCACGTTGGATTTGTTTTGAAATACTATTTTTCCTTGCTGCGCGCGCGTTTACCAGCTGCAATTTCAATGCTGCAAATTTCCTTTAAGTTTCGAACACGTTCCAGAACTCCGCGAATTTACAAATGCGCTTTACAGCAACAGATTGGGGCGCGACTTAAGGTAAATTGAAAGAGAAACCTGCCCTAAAACAGGTCTTAAGACAGATTAGGACATTTACAAGAACTATGATGGTGAGGCTATCTTGCAACCCAAGCAATTTGCGCAACTAGGAATTCATATGCCAACTTACTTGGACCAGGTGATGGAGGAACCATGGTAAAAGCCGGGATGATGGTGTCTGCAAATAGAACCGGTCAACAAGTTACCCACCCGTCCATGAAAAGTCCTAAGTCGGGCACACATGCCAACAATCATATCGCCGTTGACTCTCTAACTGGAGCAGAATGGGACTGTACAGTGACGAGACTAGGGGTCCTTACCATTTACAAGGAAAACGCGGAAATTGCCCCTTTGCAGTTTACGATCACATGGTACAAAAAACATCTTGCCGGAATGCAAACCTGCCACTGGGAAATCCAAACCAAAAGAATATTAAGTTAACTTGCTTTGTTTTGGATTTCCCAGTGGGCACATGAGTTTGCTCTCCAGCAAGGTGTTTTTTGGACCAAGTGATCGTAAACTGCAAAGGGCCTATTCTGTTTGGAAAATCAACTGGTACATACCATTCCATTTTGAACGTTTCAGAAATTATGGGCCATCGGCTTAATCAATGCACTTTCATTCTCTTTGAGCTTTCCAATTGATACTACTTACATTTTGTGATTTGTCCATTTTGCGTTTGGACAAGCTGCAGCATGGAATATTTACACTCAAATTTCCAGCCGGATGGATCGTGTAAATGGCAACGACCCAAGACTTCACATTTTCCTTCTCTGTACTTACTGTTAGTCTTCTTGCAAATGTATGGTCTTGTACTGCTGCAGTGCTGATCACTCCACACTCCCAACCTATCAATTTCCAGACAGTCTTCTTGGCCATATTCATCATCGGGTTGGTTTATCCCGTAATTTGTGTAAGATACTGGGGAGCCGTCAGTCCACTTGAAGCTGGCTTCTGTTCCAAGGTCATTGAGTCCGATCCAGGTCGCATAATATCCGTTCCTGTTGTAGGGAACCGAAAAGATCAAATTGAGGTTTAATATTCTGAGTCAAGGCCCTATAATTTCTAATATAAACTTCAACTTTCAGTAAGGTCTCAATAACAGCAAAACGGAGAAAATTCTGATGGATGACGACGATGTTCGATCATACAAAACAAATTTCCTGCATTCAACGATTATCTTCAGCTTTTGAAGAAAACCTGGAAAGGAATCCTGTAAAGCTGAACGCCAAAGCATCACGCAAAATATAACAACATAGGTTCTTGTCAACGATAACGAAATGTAGCAACGAAAAAAACTTAACCATTCCTCGCACAAAAACGTGTCCAGATGACGCAATATACTACATCGGAAATAGCTAAAGATTTAACTGAAGTAACATATAGTTGTTTAAGATGCAGATGGTTTGGACATGAGACTGTTCCCAGTCTCTCTCAACCCCTTAAACCGTAATACCAGTATGCATATTCTCCACTCGTCTCCATACATTTTCTATGGTAATGATGAGGAGAATTTGCTAGACAATCAAGACCTTTGTCACTTGTTGATCACTTCCTTTTTTCACACTACCTTTCTTTTTGATTGAGCAGTGTTACAATGAGGAGAAATTAAACATTGGTCAGGGAGAGAAGGGAGGGAGTGAGGAAAAGAGGTTTGACGGACGGACGGACGGACGGACGGGCGGACGGAAGGGCGGACGGGCGGACGGACGGACGGACAGACGGACGGACGGGCGGACGGACAGATAGACCGAGGGAAGGACGCCGCATAAATAGATCGCTTAGTTTGGTTACGCGTTCTTGTCAAAGGGACGGCTGAATTACGGTGAGCTTTTGATGAGTTACTGTTGATAACAAGAACACCCTCAGTTGCTTCATACTTCAGAAATCACTTCTGAAATCAATACTGACCCTGAGAACATAAATCAGCTCACAAAATCGTTCCTTTATTGACAATTCTAAAAGAGCTTTGAAGGCTTTCAACTCAGTGACTCACAACCGGTGTTTCTCTGTACAAGCCACTGAAAATTCCCCATGACCCACGCACAATATTCCTACTCCACACCTTACAGACACTCACCGTTGAATTTTCGATTTCACGAAATCGTTCTCCGCAACACTTAGAATGCTAACAAGATCGCCGCCTCTTACGCGCTGGCATTCTTGGCGGGCCTCATACCAAGTAGAATTAGATCCATCAGAAAAAAAGTAGCACATTGTATTCCACAGAATCCATCCAGAAGGGCAAATGTCAGGAGCTGTAGAAAATAAGGACATTCAATTTTAAACAATGACACGGCACATTACATTCACTTTACTGTTATGGGAGTGCATCACCCTTAGACAAACAAACTTTATAAAATGACGGAAGAGAATCGATCCAACGGACCGAAACCAGCAGTAAATGCACAGGAAACTTCAAAAACAAGCCGAGTTTCCCAAACATCTTTAGAAGGTACATCCGCTAATCATCATCAGTGTAAGTATGTGGTGGTTGCTTTCAGTTAAAACTGAAAACATTCGCTTGCAACAATTCGTGAAGAATTGTCCACTTAAGAGTAATATTATTTCTTTAGTTATCGATAAGTTATTTGTTTACTATATTTCTACCACGCCTCAGGTGCCTTTCAATGACTAATGGCCATCATACGACGCAATAAGTTAATTTTAACACCTCCTTTCCAACGACTTGCTTCATGATCTGGTGTGTGTTTCTCGAAACTGCCGAAAACGCTTCGGGCCCGAAAAACTATTTTAAGTGCACTAGGTGCATGACCAAAAATTCAGTTTCTAATATTTATACTGAAATCCTGGACAAAACTGTTCAGAAAATTGAGCTTCAAAGCCTCTTTATGTGAAAACACTAACAACCGAGTTTCACCACCCCTCCCCCCCTCCCCCAATTCAATGTTGTTTGTGGCTCCTAAACGTTTCAACATTGAATTGGGGGAGGGGGAGGGGGAAGTTACTGTAGTAATACTGTTGAGCAAGAGGTTTTCATGAACGATTTTTGGACGCGAAGAGGCCCGTTTTCTCCAGTAGTTTTGTCAACGATTGTAGTTTAAGAAAGCACGCTATGAGAAATTGAGATTGGGATAGGTTGTCTAAAAAGCTATTTGCAATTGCTAGAAAACCGACGTGAGAAATACTTCTCGGGCCCGAAATGTTATCCGGTGTTTTGAGGTACGCACGCCTGGCGCGCGTTTCTCTTTCGGGCCCACTTCGGGTGACAAAATTTTCCTTCGTATCTAAAAAACGAAGACGTTTCCAGGCATGACATTATTGCAAAAAAAATTGTCCTTTCTTATCTTGAAATCATAGCAAAAGACCAGCTTTTTAGAATAAACGGATCCCAGTTTTAGAAATGGCTTTTCGTGCCCGAAAACGGGCCCCTGGCAAAGGATTTGAACCATGGCCCTAGGCTGAGAAATCTAGTGTTTGTTGCGGCGACACCGACAGCACATAAAATCTCATATAAATACACAATGGATCAGTGACGAACACGATGTCCTATTGGTAACCTCACCTTGTGGAGTGGCGGCAGAAGTTGTTGTTCTAGGTCGAGCTGTTGTAGGTCCATTGTCCGCTATCAAAAGATAAAAAATTATCAAAGTTTCAATAAAACCTCCTCTCCCAGTCTTGATTCATAACATGGACTTGTCGGGCGATTTTGTTCAAGCCATGGTCCTTATTCTGGTTCGATAGAGTCGAGACAATAAACCCATTACAACAACAAACTCTCGTATCGTACCCATTCGAACCACATCTCACTGAATTGCTTTATCAGTTTCTTCATTATAGGATCACAAGCAGACGCCAAAACCCCACTATTCATCTGCAGCTGATGTTTTCATTGTTTAGTTTTAAATATAACTGCAGTAATGCAATAAGCCCTTCCCAGGGACAACTTACACCGAGGCATCTTGCAGATAAACTGCTTGATAGAATAACAGCCAGTGTCACCCCACTCCCCAGAGGAGTACATCTCAACACAGGGCTGCTGACCATGATGACTGTCCGGCTGCTGTGGATTCCATCGCGTAAATTCCACAGGACTCTTGTCACTCCATACATAACCTATGGAATTTAAATTCAAACAAGGAGAGCTAAGGTAGGAAGTATGTGGACGAGAGAAAATAATTTTAATGCAACTCTGTACAGTTGATCCCACGTGTTACAACCTGCGAATCAGAACAGGTTACACTCCTATAACCTCTGTTATTTGGCTTTGTCTCTAACTAAGGGGAGGACGATGGCGCTGTTGCGAGAGCACTCGCCTCCCACCAATGTGGCCCCGGTTCGATTCCTGGTCTCGACGTCATTTATGATTGAGTTTGTTGTTAGCTCTCGTCCTTACTCATTGCTCATAAAACTGGTTTTCCCCTCTCCACAAAAACCAACATTGCTAAATTCCAATTCGATCCAGAATTCGACCCAGAAACGGCTACTTTCATTGATATTTTGCCGAGGTATGGCTATTATAACAAAGAATTCCAGGAAACTATTTATTTACCATAGAGAACGCCGCGATCGCTGAGTCCAATCCAGGCCGCAAAAGCTGATCCATTAAACAGACTGGCAACAATAGTATTTTCAGCAAGGCTGTGGATGCTGGCCAAGTCGGAATTTTGACTGACGGCTCTGCAGATGTCTCTGGCAGCAGTCCACGTCTTTCTAACAACACACAGCAAAAGGCAAATATGACCAAGGACGAATACGAAAACCAGAGTTTCCACTTCCCGGAATAGAAAGAAATTCCCTGACATTTCCCTGACTTTTCCCTAGCCATCAGAGACAAAACCTTGCACATAAACCCAGCAATGGCGCTACGGAAATCAATTTCGTTGCAATAATTTTGCGAAGCGGCATTACCAATCTCCTTCCCAAACTTGACGGCTAGCCAAAAGTAAGATTCTTTTTTTTTAACATACTTTCAGGTAGAATTTAGAATCTCCCTGACTTCATACACAATTCCCTGACTTTTCCTGACCTTGAAAAAAATCGACTTTTCCTTGTTTTTTCCCTGACCATGGCAACCCTGAAAGGTCAAACGTCACGACGAGGCAAAGACCACCCACCATACATACTACACCAATACTAGTATTACATACCTCTGTGACATCATTTTATAACATGAAGAACCATTCAACATCCAGCCAGAGGGGCATGAATCGTTGGAAGCTGAAAACAGTAAAACATAGTTGCTTTTAAATGCCATTTATTCATAGATAACAAACGGTTTCGACAATCTCATTCACGGTTTATCTTAATCAACTGTGACGTGACAACAATAAACGGCTTTCTGCGCCTTCTAACGCGGAGAGCATTACGTTAAGTGAGTGACACAAGTAACACACGAGCTGCTAGAGATATATCATACTGACGCCAAAACAAAATTTGTTGAAAAACGTCTCTTACACTAAAAGCATTGAAAGGATCGAATACAATACCACAGCTAAAATTTCACCCGCATGAACAGTTACCTGTGGTGGGAAGGGACGTTGGAGGCCGATAGTTACCTGTTTGAATAAATAAAAGCCAAATTCAATGCTTAATTATTTCACTTAATCAGCAGACAGCAACAACAACGTTTATTTGGACTGTAAGTTGTGAATGAATGAAATACACATAACAGACTGGACTAAGCGCGGTTTCGGTGCCATAAAACTAAAACCGAAGCGATTCCTCTAACCAATCACAAGAGACGCAAACAGCAAAATGAGCCAATCGGAATACGAAGCAATTACACGTAACTGGCACAAAACGCGGGAAAATGCGCGCGTGCAAGTCACGATTGGTTTTGGGTTTGTTTCTTATTGGTTGTGGTGCACGTTTTGCTGGCCAATCACAGGGCGCCGGAGGCAATGCAAAAACAAAAAAAAACGCGTTTACTTTCGAAACTCAATTAAAACCGCTTTATCATTGACTAAACGTAATTACATACATCTTATGAAAACATTTCTTGCTTCTCAAGCAAAATCTCAACTAGTGGGAAAAACTAAACCATACAGATATTTATCTGGCATAAGGACTGACAAATAAACCCATGGTGGAATTCAAGCAAGTGCTAATGCTATAGTGTTTGATGGGCAGCTGAAGAGAAGAGAAGAGAGTAAAGAAGAGGATGATCGAGAGTGGATAGGCAAACATTTATACTTGCTTGAACAAGACTAATTTTGCCGACAAAACGATATATACCACTCTCCCGTGGGTGCAGGACAGATGGCGAAACTCGAGAGAACACAACATCATAACTGCCATGAACCAAACAGAGAACTTGAACATACCTGCCATGAACCAATTCCAGCAAAAATACATCCCTGGAGTTCTTTCGTTTATAGTTTGTACAGAATCGAAATGGTTCAATTGAAGCAAGAAAATAGAACAAGACAACTGATCGAATAGTTGTTTACATGACCAGTTTTGCCCCAATAAAAGTGAACCTGTTTCTTCAGTCCCAAAACAAAGCTAGTGGATCACACAACTACCAGAGCAATTCAAAAAACAAAAACCAAACGTTATTAGCGCAACCAGCCATTCAAAGTTCGAAGCAAATACATGAAGGTGGTGCCAAGCGGGGGAAAAAAAGGAGGGGCAAATCAAAATTCGTTTTGGTTTTCCTTCTCATTGGTGGAGAGAGTGGCGCGATCAGATTGCGTAAAAAAGAAAACCCAATGCAAACCCGAATTCCTTTAATTTGTCAGAGAGCAAATTTTGAGAACTTACTCGGATCCCTGGCACAGACATAAGGAAGTTCACGAGCACAATCATCATCTTTCCAGAACAGCCAGCTCACTTTACCAGGCTGCAGGGTCGCACTAACACAGCTTCCTAAGAGGTCCCTCTCGTCTGGCTGGCCATTAAGCCAGCTGGAGTAATCTACAGCTGATCCGTCTGTCCAGTTGTACATTCCCTTCTGGCCCGCGTCTGTGAGTCCAATCCATATTCCTCCCACATCTGCAATGTCCCAGGAGTTCACTAGCATCGACGTCAGCACAATATTTTCCATGCTAAAATCGACCAAGGTGAGATGAATAAGCAAGGCCTGAAAACGCTGCCAATTATTCGGGTTAGTAATGTAATGGCTCATCGCAGTTATGAAGGCTTGAGGAGTCGCGAAAAGAAAGCCTGCAAAAATTTCACACTTATACGGGAGTCAAACCCATGATCTGTGATAATGAATAACTGATTGCAAACCTGTAAACCTTTTGGTTATGGGGAAAGGTACTTGGCTCGATCACCAGCCGTTGTTTCGGGAAATGAGCCCGCACTTATCCCCGGGGAGGACCCGAGTGAGCGGCGGAGATCGAGCCTAGAAATCAGACTTGTCAATCAGGGAACCTGGTTTTAATTTGGTCCACGACGTAGCTCCTTTACTGAGCATTTTGTCCGAGAGGAAAAACATTTTATGGAGATATTGATTATAGGCTAGATATTTATGACAACACTGAGTGCTTAAAGTTGTAGCGTCGGATTTTATATAACAAAAATAGAGATAGGTCACAGTGTAAACGTCGAATGTGTAAGGAAAAAAAAGAAAACGGAAACAAGAAAGTTGCAGTCCTATCGTTATCCCCTGCCGAGATAATTTCTTAAAAAACATTGCCCTCATAAGAAAAGTAGAAGAAAAACCCCCACACCACACCACACGACACACGCGCGAATAAAGTCCAAATATTGGTTACGGATGAATTATTTGTAAAGAGGCAATGGAGAGACTGATCAGCTGATACCTGCTATGTATACTAGCCAGGTCAGCTCCAACCCGCCGACAGGCACTTCTAGCATCCTGCCAACTGTTGCGATCGAAAACCAAACGAAGGCAGCGGGAACCATCAGGAGTGCGGATCCAGCCTCCAGGGCAGCTGGTTATCACATGTCGTCCTGCAGAGAAAATGTTCAAATGTCAAATGGCAGTGTTCGACCTTAGCTTTTTAACAATTTAGTTCATGGGACTGCGAAGACTAAAATATACAGCCAACTGGTGTCATTTGGTGGCCAAGCATCGATCCTCTCTGTGATGATTTCATTTTGTTTTTCAATTCTTCGTGTTAGTGTTAATTATTCATTGTAGTGTTTAGATCTTGTAATTAGAGGTGTTTTGTAATTGTAAGAATACAGAGTACGTTTATTGTTCTTAAGTGTTAATTTAGTAAAGCGTTGTTATCGTAGGAGTGTAAGGTATCGTGTTTAAGTGTATGTAAGACAACTGTTTGTTGTAAAAAAGAATTAGCATAAATATATAAATGTTAGCCCAGTAAAACGCAATGTGCTGCAGTTCTTTGGTGAAGGGAAGAAGGAGCCGAGACAGAACCAGGAAAGACAGATTAAGGAGAGACAGATTAAGCAGAGACTGTCAAGAGTCATTGGCAGGACCGAAGAGAAGGTTCGTGGAGTTGGTTTTGGTTGTGGAGTTAGGTTTGGTTTGCGGTGTTGGTTTACGAAGTGTCAAAGACTTCACAGAGGAACTGAACAGTTAACTGTGTATAATTTGTAAATAATTAGTTTATTCCTGTGTAATCGTTTAGGTTTAAAATTACTAGTTAAAGTTATTTAGAATTAGTTTTACTTAGTATAAAATGAGCGTCTTTTCCCATTTATTAAACATTAGTTATTTTAAATTCAATTTATGGTTATGTGTTGGGAGATTGTGGAAAGGGATTTGTATGTTACGCTTTGCTTTTCCCTCCTTTTGCTATGTGTGCCGGGGAAAATCGCCGGACTCACGTCACACTCTTAAGACCAATATTCTTACTACTGAGCTTGTATGAGGGAATTTGTTTTTTCATTTCTTTTTGGGATCAAGTGAACTCAAAACTGGTAGAATTTCTCTTCACTGATACTATCTCCAAAACCTCGTCTCTCACAAGTAGCCCAGTTGCTAGTGGTTCTCAAATTTTACTAGCCCAAACCAAATTTCTTCTAGTCCTGGGCTAGTCGACTACTGCTAGGGTCGAGCGCTAAACAGGTTCCACTACTGCAAGGAGAACTCGGAAGCTCAAAGTTCAACTATCGTTGAAGAAACTAGGAATTTTTTTCCAACTATGTGTCTAACAGTATTGAATAGTTATAAAGCACATATTTCGTTCACGTTCCACGCATCCAAAAACGAGTTCGCCACGAACAAAGAGGTACACCTCGGGCCCTAGCTGTTCAAACAGAATCATTTGGAATTTGACTCTTCAGACCCTACTTCCTAACAAACACGGTGCCCACCGCTCACCCCTGCATCAAAAACTACCAGCATAATGGCTCCACTCACCGTTTTTACACACATAGTTGATCTCAAGATACTTGGACACCCCTGCACAAGGATCGGAGCTAAATGAATTGGAGGCTCTCAGGGAGCAGTGATTATGGCCCTCGCATCTTTTCTTTATGTCTGACGTCACATCAAGCCGACAGTTTGGTAATGTAGGGCGTACTGAGCCACACCTGTTTGCATCATCGCGGCCCCAGTACGCAGTTGTGACGCTCAGAACCGTAGAGAAAGGGCAGCTGAGAACTGCAGAGGTCAACTCGCAAACGTAGAGCGTCTGTGGAGCTATAGAAAATAGAAATGTTTGAATAATTTGACGAATTTGTTGTGTTCTTACGCTTGTTACGTTCACGATCAGTTGCTTTTCAAATGGCACATAAGCTAGGGTAAATAATAAAAACGGCATCATATTTGCGTGGACACAACTGTCGTGAACGCTTCCAATAACGCGAAGGTTCGACCAATTCCGTCCTTTACAAGCAGTTTAATAAACACTGTTACACTCCTTCGTGATGCATGTTTACTGAATTGGTGTCTAAGTTGTCCATTGAACCAGATTTTCAAACAAAGGCTTGACTTTGAGATTACAGGGTTTATTAATTTCACTGAATAAAGCGTAGCCAGAAGAAAGCTGAGTTGACAGGCCAATGGCAAAATCCCTATTTGAAAACTTGCGGTTTCTTCATAGAATATCTGATTGTCTTTCTCTTATGGCAACAATATGTATCCAGTTTCAGCTCCTTCGCTCACAATTACGGTAGTCAACCTATATATAATTTGTTTCGCCATCAACAACAACTCAGCGGAAACGAAAAAACAAGGTGTGGTGTGAATAAATGGAGCAGAAACAGTCCTTACCACTTGTTGGAGCAATTCCACCCGGAGCGATGTATTCTGCAGAAACAAAATAAAATATATTATTTAAATAAAAAGAAGACGACATCACTTTGCTTTTGCGCCAAAAACACTCCTGGTTTCACTGTTTAAAGATACTTCAGTTACCGAAACATCCATGAAAGAAAAATTGCCTGAGTAATTACGATCGCCGAGGCTGAGAAGTGTTTGAATAACGGCAGAAATTAGACATATCGTCTTTTTATACACTCGAAGCACTAAGATAATTATAAAATGATATAAAAATACGGTTACAATGGGGCAGTTAGATATGTATTTCGCTCTTCGAGCGTCTTCAGAAATGGACTACTCTGCGATAAGTGACAAATGTAACTTCCCTCTGATCTTGATCCGTTTTATTCAAACAGCAGTGTTGACCTAAATACAAACCTTTAGGTCTCTTGCAGATGTATGCCAGACTGTTCCGACAATTCTGATCGTTCCACCGCCCATCATTATAGCTTCTGACATTAGCACAGTCTTCCGCCCTTGACCAGTCGTCCGGGTTCCAGCCATCCCAGTTTGTGTAAACCACAGGAGACCTATCCGACCATTCAAACTGGCTCTCAAAACCCTGATCATGCAAACCTGCAAAACAAGTTAAGAAATAAGAACGTTTTCCATCTTTCTTTTGAATTAAACCAACGTCGGTTAAAACACGTTGGACAAGCGAGAAGAGCTGGTGTTGCAAATTTCTATGAAAGTTTATGTTAATCGTAGTCGAGAAAAGGGCGAAAAACTAAAATACAATGTTCATGGATGGCCAGATATTGACTATATCAAAGAATCCACAGCAAAGTTCTCCCGACAACAGTCGGACCTCGGCATGAAGTCGTCGGTTACAAGAATTGAGATCAAACTGGGGTCCACATTTTGGGTCATTAGCATGAGGTAACAGCCCATTTTACAGCTGTGTGTTGAGTGACCTAGCCTTTGAGTAGAAGTGAGGCTGGGGGTGACCTTGTTTTGATACAAACCTCACTGTTTTTCTCATGTAAATCATGTCCTTGTTATGTTAAGTAGACCATTTGCACAAGAAAGACAGAGAGGTTTGTATCAAAGCAAGATCACCTCCAGCCTCGCTTCTACTCGAAGGCCAGGTCACTGAACACACAACTGTAAAATGGGCTATTGTGCACTCCATTAACCCATATAACATTTCAATAAACAAATTTGTGAAGCAAAGAGTTTCATTAGCCAACGTGATTGCCAGAATGATAAGTGTTTCAGTCTCATAAAACATGACACGTTTTACTCGGTTATTTACCGAGTGTTGATTGTTCAGTCGCTTAGAGGGAATTAAACCACAACTAATAACAATTAAATCGCTTGAGATGTGCTTTAAAAACTTCAGTATTATTATGGTATTATTATACTACAACTTTAGGACGTATTTTTACGATAGAATTTTGGTACAACAGAATGTGGTCTTCGATCCAAAGTTAACCATAGAATATGCAGCACGACAACTCGATGACGCGAGCATCGGTAACAAGTGGCAACTAACGGGAGATTGAATACAATGAAAAAACCCCGTTAATCAGCTCTGAAACTAGTCGCAGTCGCTTTAAAGAGGTTCCAATTATAGTGATTTGGTAGGGAAGATTTTGTAAAAGCGGTCGCTCACGGGAGGTGATCGTCTAGAAGAGGTTGTCGGTCGCAAAGAGACGTTCAACTTGTAGTCTCATTTCTTAACAATAACAATCATGAAAGCTCCTCGTAAAATCTTGGTATTTACTGTCTAAGCCTTTTCCAAGTTCTGTGGATTAACAGTAAATACACTCTTCGAAAACAAACGAAGTCTCTTAGAACAGGCCTACGTATACATGGCCCAAGTTAGGGTATGATTTGTTAGGGTTACTTAGTCAAGACAGCAAAACTTTATGTCCTATGAACAAAACAAATTCAAACAAGCTGCATTTTTTTTTTCCCAGTAATACCACACTAGGGGTTAGTTTGAAACATCCCTGATCAGTTTTTCGAACTCTTTACTGGAGATTGCAAATTTTATCGGCTATGTGAGAGTAGAGAGCGCCATAATTTCTGAAACTATAAGAGAGTCAATTCGATAACTCCTTAAAGAAAAATGTATTACCAATCCAAGCTTCCGCTTGTAATCCATAAGGACCCACTTCTAAAGTTATGTGAGACTGCTCAACTGGGGAGTGAATGCTGACCAGCTCTGCTTGTTGACTCACACAGGCCACTCGCGCATTGGACCAAGACTTCTTGTTCAAGTTGAACTGATAACAGAACTGTCCAAAGTCTTTCCAACCAGTTCGACAGCTACCAAATTCTGCGGAATTAAAGGAAAGGAAATTATCTCGGATGAAATACTTCAGTAGCGTAGTGGGTTGACCATACACTATGAGAACTTCCTATTTCCTACGTTAATGTTTCGTGTTGCAACGTAATTCTATTCCACTCCGTGCTGTCTTGCTACTTGGTATCTCCTGAGCCGCACATAAAAAATAAATTTTGTACTGTCAAAAGCACCTGAAGACAGTGCCTAAATGCCGCATTTTTTAGTGATTGAGGTTTTCGGGGCCTGAGGACTGGGTACTGGAACCCGAAAGGAGATAGAAGTGCATCAACGCAGAGAATAGATCAACATCTGTTAATTAAAAGCTTTTAAATGATACAAATTAATGTTACGCCACTTTTTTCCGAATAAATCTTGATTATGCTCGAAAAATGCATGGCTATTTCCAATTTTCTTTTTCGATTCTGCGAGCTCAAGCTGTTAATGTAATAGCTATGAGCAGCGCAGAAATACGGCTGTCAGGGCGTATACCCCGAGATGCATAAAGTGCACTTGTACTAGTAAAAGACGTCGCTAATGTGACTACTTTCATTGGTGGCAGTCCACTACATTTACAGCTATGTTTGATGATAACTGATAACATGACTAGAGTTTGCATTGGCAGATCATGGCATAATTTAAGAATCAGTATTTTGACAATCAAAAGTGATTGCCAAAACTTACTTCAAGCGATATCGCTTCATGCTCAAGGATTACAGCGAATGTGCGTGTTCCATGGTTAATTTACTTACCAGCCAAGTAAATGGTATTTACTTCTTGAGCTGAGAAAGACCTCCTCCAGACCGCCAACGAACGCATGAAAAATCCGTCGCCCGAAGGTTGAGCTTTCTTGCTGCCCACAGTCAGTGTCACACTTTGACTACCAGACTGAAGAATGGATACTCCGTAGCGTGACGATGCTCTAGAGTGAAAAACCTGACTCAAACAACGGAAACGAAAATATACAGTAATAACAAAGTACTTGTAGCTTACATTCTGTCGTGAATCGAGGGCTAATACTTACGTACAACAGCCGTACGCTTTCATAAAACCCAAAATAATGTTGCGTTTCTGCTTACAAAACGACGACAAATCTCAACTTTTTTGCGCAGTAGCGCGAGCAGCACGTCATACCCAGACCTAAAACGTCGATGCATAAAACGGTATGCGAAAAAAAAAACGGAGAGCAATCCTAGACCAGTAATAACTCCTCGAATACTAGACTATGGCCTTTTATGTATGGAGTATGAAAAACAACTTTACAAGCAGTAGTTCTATTATAACCAAATGAATTTTGTTGATCTGTGAAACATTTCAATACGCTCTAAAATACTGCCACCGGTGTTGTCGGTCTGACCACCAAACAAGATAGCGTCGTGTTTATAACCTGTTACAAGGCGCATGAAATTCTAAGGCTCAGCCGTCAGAATAAAGTTTAGCCTTCTATCTTAATGAAGGCCAAATTTGAGCTTGAGCGAGGTGGTCAAGCATCTGAATCTGTTGTCAAAACATTGTACCCCTGAATGAAAGCTGAGTAAGTCTTTTGGATCAATTTGTCAGGTTTAAAGTGCCCCCAGCCCCAAAATATTTTTTCGCTAAAATAAATCTTTGCACCTGTTCGAAACGCACTGTGGAATTTTTTTTTTTTTTTAGCAAATCTTGACTTTTTATAGGTTTTAAAACTGAGCATCATTTGTTTCACTATCGAGTCAGAAGGGGCATGGGTCTATTCCTGATTTGACGTCACAAACTGATTTGCATCGCATTAACTCTCTGTAAACATGCATGCAAAGTATATTGTGACGTCAAATCAGGAATACACCCACTCCCCTTCTGAATAGGTAGTGAAACAAACGATGCTTGGTTTTTCGTAAGTTGTGAAGCCTATAAAAACGTAGGATTTATCAACTAAGGAAAAAATGTCACAATGCGTTTCGAACAGGTGCAAAGATTTATATTAGCGAAAAAAATATTTTGGGGTTAGGGGCACTTTAAAGCAATTTTTATTTACCTCTCTGTTCCATTGATGTACAACACAAGTCCCTTCTCCAGTTGCCAGGCAAACATCACATGCAGCCAAGCTCTTCTTCCAGTCACCAGTGGTAGCGACACCGTCCACTTCTTTGTCCGAGTGACAACTGTTACATACAAGCTACCGCTTAAAACATACACCGCAAAACCACGGTTTCCTCTCAGCAGAGTCTCATCTCCAATTGTGTCTACGACAAATGTGTTTCCAGCCCAACTCTTAGCACCATTCTCAAACTGCACAACAAAGGACACCGTGATGCCGTTACCGCAAAAGCTGGGATCGGTGATACACTGCGCTTGAAACTGCGCGACATACAAGTATGCTGGAAAGTTTTTGAATGTCAGGGTATCTCGCCCATTTTGCAAGCGATCAGTTTTAGTTACGTTGCCTTGGATTGTAGCGGGGACTGTGCCGAGCGCCTTTCCGTTGACAATTTCGTCCAATGGCCAGTAGTAATCGGTTCCGCTGATCCAGTCTACAACACATCATACAATGGACACTGTAAACTTAGCGTTTTGATTGACCTAAATGAGTTTGCAATTACGCACAAATGACGCACAAATTAGGGGACGTCCCGAGCCAAAGAAAGTAATGTATAAAAAACAAGTAGATTGCACTGGCCAACATCAACGACGCTACTACGTCTTCCACGTTTCGACGTCCTCCGTGCGTTATCAGACATACACGCACTGACAAATGGAATTTATTTGTTAACAATTATTGCCAGTGAATTATTAGGATCTGATTAAGCTTGCAGAAATTGCTAAGGAAAAATCGGCCACAGAAACATGCTCTTCCTCTCTCTTTTTTTTTTTTTTTTCACAGAACGCAAATCGTGGTAAAAATTCTTATACTGAGGTGTTTTATTGACCATTGACGTTTTCGCCTTGAAAGTAAGAAAATGTCTGAATTACTATGTTAAGCAACGATAAAATATTCTCGCTGTTTTCTAACGCAGCCAAAAACATATTATGATAAAGACTGTTCTACGATTTCAAGTACCAAAGACAACACGTCCGTCTACTGAAGTGGACTACAACTTGTCATTGAGATGGCCAAAGTGTGCATCGTTAAGGCTGCTTTAAGGTCGTTTAATGAACGACAGGTCTTCGTGATGGACGCTCATAACAACTTTCCTTGAGTTTTTGTGTATGATGAACAAGTTTAGTTTCTTCAAATCTCTTTCATTTATCGTTTTACATGTAAGATTAGCGTAGCGAATTGTCACTGGACCACCTTTCTGAAGTTTATGAATCTAACAAGTAATGGAGAAAAATGCTAACGAAACTATACAGAATAGCAGAAATACTTCCCACAGGACCATTAAACTTCCAGCTAACTTAACGGCAAAACACTCGTTATTTAATTACATAGAATGAAATTAAAAGCACTTACTGCCTGTAACTGGAAACTTTACTCCATTCGTAGAAGCTGTTAAAAAGGCAAAGAAATGTCAAGTAATTTATACAATCGATCTCAACTATAAAAAAATACATACGCTCAGTTTGGTTACAGAGCGAAGCACAACTATTTAATATTCAAATATAAGATTAAAAAAAATTACGACATCAATTCTGAGAGGGGTATGTTTGACAGGTGTTGTGCTTTCCCATTAATCGAGTGGACAAAACACAGCGTAAAACACTTCCATTCACTAAGACTATCAACTCAACATGTTTTAACAATTCAGAACTACAAGACAGCCATTTACAATCAAACTCCAAAATCTCCAGTATGCTGCAGTTTGTCAGCATATTCATCGTCAAATATTTAGATACTTTTAATGCGTCAGGAAAATGTGCTCGAAATACACTTCTGACGCAAGCAAAAACAAACCTTTTCAAGTGAGGCAAAGTGTCGAACCGATTGTGCATTCAACCATGAAATTAGGCAGGTGCCTTCTTTCACAACATATGCAACACAGCTATCTTAGTAATCTTACCCATTTTCCGCTTACAGATAAACGGCCTGTACTCTCCACAGTTGACATCTCTCCAGGCACCTTTAGCCGCGTCAATCTCGACACAAGCCCTAAGGTCTATCAACAGAAAACATACTCCAGTATCATGCTTTCGTTTGCATTTAAAGCTGCCCTCTACTGTAACCAAAAAGTACTTTACTGACGCACGAAAAATAGTTTAAAGATGCTCGAAGCAAATGTTTCATGTCGTTTTCGTCTCAACGCGAACTTAAATTGTAACTTGAAAGTGAAATCGTTTCCTCAAAACCCAATGAAGATTCTATGTCACTTTGCGCTGCAAAAGTTGTCTCTATACAATTTCCATGGTTTTGATCCATGTGTCTACCCCTTTCAATGCATACCTGCAATATCTCAAAATCTCATTGAAGAATAGGCCATATTCGTATTCTCTGTATTGAACTGGATCTAGCATGAAGTGGAGGCTCTTCCGGGGGAACCTTTTCATATGTAAATGTATTCCCCCGCAAGAGCCTCCACTTCATGCTAGATCCAGTTCAATACCGAGAATACGAATATGGCCTATTGAGTAAAGTATTCTTCAGAAGGCGAAGAAGGACACTAGAAGGTGACGCGTCCGTCCACGAACGTAAACTACAAGAAGCAGAAAGACCCAGGCTCATTAACTCACTTTGTGACGTATAATCCTTTGGATAACCAGCATCCCACGCGGTAAGTCTGTAAGGACTCCCATCGCTCCAATAGAAGTGTTTATGCATGTCCCGATCATTCAGTCCAATCCAAAATGAGTAAGCCCATCCACTGACAGCCATCAATCGATTTTTCAGCCAGTTTTTCTCCCGCATACTCAGAATGCTGACCAGATCGCCTCCACGGCTCAGGCAAGTAGCACGGGCATCTATAACATAGAAAATTCAGTTGCCAAATCAAACGATGCATCGTAAAATTATGATCTGAACCAATGATGTCATGTCATAATTTGGATAAAAGCGATCGCCCCGGTGAGAGTTGGCCTGAGAAGGACTGTATTTGGTGACACTGATTGATTGACGTTTCCACAACATGAGTGGAAGTCATCACCAGCACCAAGTAAATTGGGCATCCTCAGTAGATGGTTGCACCATACTTTACCATGGTCACTGTTACTATGGTACTCCGGTTACTGTGGTCCTTGTTACTACGGTCCTTGTAAATGCTGTATGTTCTACAATAGACCCTTCTCAAAAACGGCGGCCGAAAACTCAAATAAGTTAAAATTAAAAACGTATAACAGCACCAGAAGGAACACCTTTACTTCAGTAAGCCTGCAAAGTTTCAGCATATTAGGTGTAATACCACCTAAGAAAATGTAAGTTGAAAACTGAAAAAGTTACAGACGTTTGTATGACTGGGGGTATACACCATACCCCGCCCCCCAGTCATACAAATGTCTGTAAATTTGTCAAATTTCAACTTACATTTTCTCAGCTGATGTAACACCTGATATGCTGAAACTTTGCAGGGTTACTAAACTAAAGGTGCTCCTCCTATTTCTGGTATCAGTTTTTCAGTTCAATTTTAACTCATTCAAATCCATTGCCGCCATTTTGGAGAAGGGTCTATTCAAATCTAAATTTTGAATGTACTGTAAGTACAAGAGCGCAAATGTGGGGTTTTCATCGATTTTGATCTGCAGCCTTTTTCGCATGTCATAACCAAAACTACAATTTCGCACTGAAAAACAAACCTGCCCAAATTTTCCACTGATTTGAGTTTATTTGGTAGCACGTATCATCAAGCCCGACCTCCCAACCCAAACCACATTTCTTGGAAGACGCTAAAAACAGATAAAGTAAAGTGAATTAGTCCTAACATTTAATGTACTAACTTACTTGTACATGTAACTATCTCTATAATGTTCTCCCAAATGATGTTTAAAGAGTATAATCCATTAAACCGCGTGATTCGGAGACAGAGAAACGGCTCGAGTGCTTTCGTAACATGACAAAGACAAGAAGAAGTTCAGCGGAATTTGCACCAATTGCTTCAAATACAATACTTAGAATGAGGGTGTTAGGCCATACAAACACAACTGAATCAGCCACGTTCTATCTGCTAGAGAGTATGGCCTAGTATAAACATAACGCAAGCATGGGTCAAACATGATTGCAAATTACTTAATTACACGGGAGGAAACCATTATCCGCAGCAATTATCCCCTTTAATCCTATATCGGTTATGTGTTTAACTACAGCCATATGTGTGAAAAATCAGTTTAAGATGTCAATTTGAACTATAATTTCATTCCAATAACGTATTCACAACCAAACCACTTGTTCTTTAGTTGCTTACCTTGTGCAGCACAGCCATAAATCTCAGTTCGTAGACAGATACGGTTGTTCCAAGTCAAAGGGTAGATCCTTATAAATCTAGCATTAATGGGTTCAGAAAGGACTATGTTTTGGACAGTCTTAGCAACATTGTTCCCGGTCAATACCTAAAATTAACAACGGAGCATTTGTTATTACGTTTATCACAATGTACCGAACAACATGGTCACTAATCAAACAGAAAACCCGTACAACAGTAGCTTACCTTGTACTTGACTGTAGCATTTTCGCCATAGCTATTGAAGTCAAGCCCATTGTCTCCGTATCTAAGATAAAATCTCCTAACAAAATCTGTAGACCCTGGTCTTCCCTGAAGCGCAATGTGTTGGACTTGACGAACGACTCCAAGATCAATTTGAAGCCATTCTCCCTGTGCCAAAGTTAATTATAAAAATGTTACCATAACACCTTCTCCGCGATATGTTCGCAGTAAAACTTAAACTGACCTTCTACCGACCAATGATGTTGAATATTGTGGCCTGGGAGAGGACTGCTTTAAATTTTTGTTTTGCATAAAGTCAACTTATGAATCCCTGTTTTGGTAGAAAATTTTCCAAGTTTCTGTATTAATTCTGTCGTATTTCTATCGGAACAAACCGCCCTATCTAGTACGTTACACAATTTAATAACCCAACCTTGTCCATCCCCGAACAATATATCCGAAAATTAACAGCGATCAGTCTTATTCCAGTATTGAAATAGAATGAGAAAACAAAATACACTGTACATGTTGAATTCCATCTATCAGAAAGAGTTCATTTGGATCTCTTAACCTGATAACAAACCTTAATAAGAATAGCCGCTGACTTTTTACCCCTGGGGAAAATGTACGCGTTGAGGCCAAAGCAAATGTGACCACTGAAATAAAATAGACTCAACCACTCGACGCTTACCGTAGTAAATCATTTAAACGCCTCGACTGATAAGTATGTCATCTTCCACTTTATAATGGACCGTGTAAACCTCGCGTTTTGATTGGTCTGGATGAGTTGGCGATTAAAGCGTAAACGCATCAATGACGTCATTGGTCAAAGAAAGTAGAAAAACAGTGTATAAAACAAATAGATTCCATTCGTCAGTGCGTGTGCACTTTAAAAACGCACGGAGTACGTCAAATTAGTCACGCCACTCGCCTTTGGTCTTACCACGTTTTGACATCATCTATGCATGCGTTTTAAGAGTACACACGCACATAACTTGGTATTGGTCACCTACCACATTGTTCCGAGCAGCACACCAAGCCCCTGAGGTGATGTTATTACTTTTAAGACGAAGACGAGCCTGACTTGCGCGAGAGGTTAGGTTCAAACTACTTGAGGCCGTAATTTGATTGTCACCAATGTTGCCATCTTGCATTCCAAAAGGTGAATCACACAGACCCATGCCTGAAACACAGTAATACCGTCAGAGATCGCTTTATATATGTTGTGCCGCGTAGCACTATAAACACATACAAGAGGTGGAACAGAGAATTAACTCTGAGGTGTAAATTAAAGTGCTTATAGAAACCCATGAAAAACCCACTGGGCGTTAGCCCTAGTAAAGGGTATCAGGGAACCACACGAGGGAAAGAAAAAATTCTTATGACCTCGGTGGGAATCGAACCCACGTCCTCCGGATTAGATCTACCGTTGCTCTGCCGACTAAGCTACGAGGTCGGACAGAGAAAGTCGGGGACGATTAATTTACACGTTAATTTACACCTCAGAGTCAATTCTCTGTTCCACCACTTGTATGTGTTTATAGTGCTACGCGGCACAACATATATATGTACCCTTACTTTATCTTCGCCGCGATACACCATCTTAATCGTCCCCGACTTTCTCTGTCCGACCCCGTAGCTTAGTCGGCAGAGCAACGGTAGATCTAATCCGGAGGTCGTGGGTTCGATTCCCACCGAGGTCATAAGAATTTTTTCTTTGCTTCGTGTGGTTCCCTGATACCCTTTACTAGAGATCGCTTTAGTTTGCTATCAAAGAAACGTTTTGAGAACAGTTTTGACTGATTATAATCATGATTTAAGTCATGCATATGGAATGTTAGTGGCAATATCGTCGTGTTCAACTTTGTTACTATCACTGTTGTCTTGTTGCCATCCGTCATCCTCACCATTCTACATGTGATCCTTCTCCTCCTCCTTGTCATCATCATTACCATCATCACCACCACCACCATCATCATCCTCGTCGTCATCATCATCATCGTCGTCATTTTTACCATCGTCATCATCATGACCATCACCATCACCATCACCACCACCACCACCACCATCATCATCCTCGTCATCATCATCATCATCATCATTCTTACCATCATCACCATCGTCATCATAATCATCACCACCACAACCATCATCATCATCATCCCTCTTACCACGATCACATCCGACCAACTCAACCGTCAGCACCACCATCAACAAAAACCCCACAACAGTTTTCTTTCTAGATATGGGTGTAAAATCGAAAAGTTTTTTTCGCTTTTTGCTCTATTATTTCCGTGAAAGGGATATTCCGTTCTTTTCTGTATGGTTAATCCGTTTTTAACCCTTCCTAATACTTTGAAACTTAACCTAGTCAACAGATAACAAAGAATACCACACAATTGCAAATTGATAGGGAACTTCAGTGACGACGAAATTCTAGGACATGCATTATATTTGGGAGTGTGTTAAATCAAGGCTTTCCATTCCGGCAAAGATCAAACTCGGACATTTTCTCAGTTGTGAAATACTATTTATACATAAATACGACAGAAACATCAGTACGGATTCTGGTACACAGAACTGAAGGGAGAAACTGATTGAGTAGTCAATATACGGCCATGTTTCCGGATGTCACCTACGCTAAGTAAGGAAAACGTTGTGCGACATCCAACAGTCCTTTTCGCTTCTCTTAGCCGGCGGAGCCTTGGCACGAGAAACGAAGGGCTCTGAAGACACATGATTTTAAGGGTTTTGATTGGCTAGCAGAACAATGAATAGAGAGACAGAAACAGAGACAGAGAGAGAGCAACCGGAATCTCGGACTTCCTAATCCTGTGTCTCCAGAGCCCTTCGTTTCTCGTGCCAAGGCCCCGCCGGCTAAGAGAAGCGAAAAGGGCTGTGGGGACGAGAATGAGTTCCAGGATATCAGGATATTGGAGAACAAAGCGAACTTTGACATATTTTCGAGAATGTCACCCAAAAAATGGGGAGGATCTTCCGAATTTCCGTTTAAAGTGAGAAAAAACAAATCGAGTTTAAGCCACAAGATGAATGTATATGTCAGGAGCTGTGCGGAAATCTCACTCTTAAAGTATTGCTCAAACGACATTTGCTAGAGTTATCACTCTCCGTACATCTATCGCTTACCTGCCTAAATTTACGTCAATCCGTCATCAGTTACAATCTTCATGTTAAAGGTTTTGCACTTAATCGAGAAAAGACAAAACTAGACAAATTAAACCTACGAACCACACAAGATAATCATAACTGTACTTCCATTTCTTACCTATTTTTCTCTTACAGATGTAACCATGGCTAAAGAAACAATGTGATGAACTCCACGTCCCATTCTGAGTGTTGGTATCAATCACGGAGCAATCCAAGAATCCTGCCATGAAACCGGAAGGCGGTTCCCTGGGAGCCCAGTTTTTGTAAGTAACAGGGGACTTGTCACTCCATTCGTACCTACCCTCAGCTTTGCGATCATTTAATCCTAGCCAGACTGGATTGGAAACTCTCAAGTCTCTTAGTTCTCGCAGAATGTACGCCTGTTCTGTTGCACTGTTGATGCTGATTAGCTCGGTTGAACGGTTGTACGACATACATGCCCTTTCAGCGTCACGCCAGGTTCTGGACAGGGCTGGATGGACATTGAACTTGTAACAGAAGTCACCGAAGGTTCTCCAGTTTACAGGACAGAGGTTACCACCTATAAGAGAAGGGTAAGGTAATCAACTAATCTAAGGCTCGAAATAACGATCAGTCAACGGTCATGCAATGTCCGGCCAGAATTGGGTATTGACGAGACAAATCTTTGGATTGCGGGACACGTTGCCCGGTCGCTTACCCTTTTTAAAGAAAATTTAATTTTGAGCTGTTCGATCATCATCATTCATGCAATTTGGGGGCACTATTTCAAGAGTTACGATTGTTCAAATTGACAGGCCAAAAACGTGTCACGTCCAGACAAAAACATGTTTGACCGAACAACGTGACAGGCGCCCGTACGTTAGTAATTTGTTACTTCCGAGCCCTGTAATCTTGTTTATCGTTATGCGACTATAGCAACACCTCTTTAAGAAACCTCACCCGCCTTGCAGATATACATTTACATTATTTATTGCAAAGAGAGCTTTCCTGTTTACACCATAGCAGCCCACGAAATCTAAGAAACTATCAAGTAAGAAGTAACGTTTTTGGCTAAATACGTTCTGTGTAACAACTAAAACCAAGTCCGTCCGTCCGTCCGTCCGTCCGTCCGTCCGTTCGTTCGTTCGTTCGTTCGTTCGTTCGTTCGTTCGTTCGTTCAGTCAGTCAGTCAGTCAGTCAGTCAGTCAGTCATTCATTCATTGATTCATTTGTTCGTTCGTTCATTCATTCATTCATTCATTCATTCATTCATTCATTCAATCAATCAATCAATCAATCAATGAATAAATCAATCATTCTTTCACCCAATCACTGTTTTTAATATTCCCATGAAGATCTTCATACACTGAAGTTCTATAATAATTGTAAGAAATAAAATAATATAGAGCATGGTCACTTCCAAAAAATTAATAAGTATATGTACAGCTATGGCAAACAAAAACTTCCCCATACCACCAGGCTTCTCACAGATGTAATGTTTTTCTGAATCACAATAGTCGTCGTTCCAGAAGCCCCCTGCACCACCTCCATACACTGCGATACAGTCTTCCACCCCACCAGCATCATTTGGTTCTTCTGTGGCCCAGTGAGTGTAATTGGTGAGTGAATTGTCACTCTCCCATCTGTAGGTTCCTTCAACTGCCACATCACTTAATCCAATCCACCTTGCCTGATGAAGAGGTTTTTTTTTTGCTATGTATTAGTATTTATTACTACACAAATATTAATGGTTTGCTGAGGTATTTTAATTAAAAGGGGTGTGCTTATAATGGGAAGAATGCTTAGATTGATTAAGGGGGTTACTTGAACCAACTTCCATAAATGCAAGACTAAATCTATTTCCCTTGCGCTGAAAAATCAATATGAATAGAACCGATGCACTGTACCATGAGCAAGCATACGCACTTGTGTGGAAAAAAGAAAATGCTTGATGTGATTTTGCAGCAGAGACAAGGCTGTGCTCTAGGAAAAGTAGTTGGGCACCCTTGGAAATCCTTAAACCCTTGCAATCCAGAGCACCCAGCATAAAGCTTCATGCAAAAACTACTATTTCCTGGACATCCAAAGGCAAAAGTAAGTCGCCAGGGACGACAGGGTGCTACTAGCGCACACTGGATGCTTATATTTAAAGAAACACAATATCCATGCCCACGTTATCAATGCTGGCTGACGATGCCAGATGACAAACATTTAATTATCTGGTGTTTTCAATGCCACCATATAACATGCATTTCTTGTTAAATATGCTTGAGCTACATGTAATTCATCCATTAAATATAACTGAAGCCAGTTCACCCATAGTTTCTAGAATAGAGAATTGTTAACTTTATTGACTAACAGAGGACTGACTTTTGTGACCAACTGACTGACTGACTGGCTCACTGACCTACTGACTCACTAGCTCACTAACCAACCAACTGACTGGCTAACTGGGGCTGTTGATCTTATAACTGAAACATGGACAGAAAACAGACAGACAGACTACAAACTCAGCTGTTAATAATTGCAGATGTGATGTTTACAACTCACCCGCCAGTCCGAGGTCTGTGTAATGGATATAAAATGCTGTTCAGTGGCATCATCTATTTTCAGGAGGTGTCCTCCAGATGCTCGGCAATCTGTCTTAGCATCAACCCATTTCTTCCTTAAATCGCTGAACAGGTAACAGGAAGAACCATAGAAAACCCAACCAGGAGGACAGGCAATGGGTGCTAAAACAGAAAATAACAGAGGCCAATAAAATAACTCGTGAACAAGGATTCATTTGAATGATAATTATGTACTGTGCCTGTATAACACACTGGGCCTGAAATGTGCCGTAAATGAAGGATAAAGGTACTGCAAGATCAAACTGAGTACAGACACATTTCATAATAAAGAAATGCTAGGGTTCCATCCAATGCAACATCAGAGAGCACAAACTATACAAAAAGACAACTGGTACTGACATTAACCAAGAACATCTATTAATAATCAACATTTAGAGTACATACAATATGCATTTAAAGTATTTAGAATGTCCATATGCATTTCTGCGGTTACAAAGCATGTGGCACTGCATCCTAGAACTTTGTAGGTGAAAAAAACAGCTCACACAATGTTCAGCCCTATCCCAATATAAGTTAAGTCAAGTTATTAACACAGGTGTTACTGTATACAGGTAAAATTTGTAGCACCACATGCTGCGCAATACAACTTATCCAGCAGTTTACATTCTTGGTTGAGCAACAAAAATGGAATATATCACAAAAGTGCATCTTTAATTTTTCCCAGGGCATAATGGTATTGCAATTAGCCCCTCATCCTTCAGGCAGCTGATGAAAATATGCTGCAAAGTGGGGATGACATACAGTGTACTGTAGCTACAACTATACATATACATGTAAGGAAAAAGCCTTATGAGGGTCATTATGAACCAAGTTGCCTCTGGTGGACACTTTAGAAAATCATGGACCAAATAATACATTCTGTTGAGATAATGTCGATGAAGATAATCATTATTATTAAATAACCTATTTTGTCAAATTTAAAGAAACTTTACCACTGGACAAGAAGAACAAACAATATTCTTTTCAATACTCACCAGAGGTTGGAGGTGGAGAAACAGTGTTGAAAGTGGGCATTGGAGCTCCTACAGAAACAAAATAAGATTGAAAAGCTAAGTCATCCCAACAGCATCCATTGACTGGAGACAAAGCAGAGTAGAGTCTCATCCAACAGTAAGATAATTGTGGAGACCATGCACCCTAACCTCAGAGCACCAAGATTTCAAAAGTGCAATCAGAAGAACTTGTCCGTTTATTCAGACTTCACAATCACCATCCCTACACCATCATCCCCATCACCATCAGCATGACCATTATCATTATAAAACTTCCTGTGACACATGGGCCCAAATACTCAATAGTCTTATCCCACCTGATAAGTATGGGTATTTGCTCATGAACTCCCCCTTCCTGTAATTAAATAGCAGTCCTACTTTACTGAAGATGCAATTCAATCAATATTTTCCTAAATAATTACAAATAATTTAACATTCAGCTTTTAACTATAAATAAATCTTGATTCAATCTATGATGGGGGCCTGCCAGTATTATGAAATACTGAGACTTCAACCAATGGGTTCCTGGTTGCATATAATATAAATAATATAAATAATAAATAAAATATAGTCCAGATTGCTTCTACATGTATAATATGTATTTTATTATTACTTCCTCTCTCATTCTTCTTGCCAGGCTTACCTGGAAATGGTGATCACTAAAACATGTCTAAATTTCTATACTGAACAGCACCTGTAGTTCACATAAGAGATTAATAATTCTAAGCCATACCTTTTGGCCTCTCACAGATGTAACTATATTCCTTCTTGCAATTGTCGTCATTCCAGCGTCTGCGGAGTAACTCAACACAGTCTTCATCCCCAGCTCGGTCATTGGGTTCATTTCGATACCAGTTGCTATATACAGATCTGTTGTAAGGTGTGCCATCACTCCAAACAAACAAACTTTCATTCTGCCGATCATTTAAACCAATCCAATAGTGTTCATTCCTAGCTTTGGAGGATTTACTATAAACAAAGTCCATTTCTGACTTGTTAGACATACTGGCAAGGTCACCACCAAAACTGAGACAGTAACTCCGAGCATTGTCCCAGTTGAGGCCTCGTAAATAAAGAGATCTCACCCTAAACAAGTAACAGGAGTCGCCAAAGCCATACCAGCCAGCTGGACAGCCTACAATATTAGCAAGAAAAAAAATATATCAGCAAGAATTGAAAATGAGAATAATTTTCTTAGGCTTGTAAGCATTTAAGAATACCATGCAAAAACCACATGCACTTCTGTGAAAGTCCAAAGCTTTCCTAAAGTAGTTATTATTTTTAAATAAATTATGTTCAGAAAACATACCCAATAAATGCCAAATCAAAAACTAGATACAAGCTTGCATCAAGTACGCTTGTGTCACAGAAATAGTAGGACTTCAATTTGAATTTAATCTAAATAATTTATTTCAAATCAGTTTATTCTTTTTTATTTCACTTCATTTCAAATTATACTCATTCATTAAATCTTGTAACAGAAAATCAATATTAAGCTGGTTCAAGATTTTAAAAAAATAGCAAATTAAAACCTAGAAAAAAAATTAATAATAATAATGACAAAACAGACCAAAAAGGTGAAAGGAAATACACTACTCTCAAATCTTAAATTCTTAAATAAACCTCAACTTAACTCAGACAGACATTGTGCCATAACAAATTACTGTCCAACATAAGTAACTTTGGAGAGAAAAAGAAATTCAAAAAGGCAATGAGATCTCACCAAAGACTGGAAGAGATACAACTAGTATAATAATTTTTTTGACTAATGCAAAAATGCGGTGCATTTAAGTTTACATTAGATTGATTTAATTTTGTTTTTATACTAGTTAGGTCTCTCGATCTGGCTCTTTTACAAGATAATCGATCGTTCTTTGGCCTTTAATTGATTAATATTATTTATCATTGTTAATAAATTGCCATAAAGTGTAATGAAAATCTAGAAAGACATGCTACATGTAATACGAAAAATTACAGAAAAGTAAATTTTAGCCCGCACACAAACAAGAGGCTTGCTCAGTCAGTGGGATAGAACGCGCGCATGCTTTTTACTAAAGGTAGTTTTTCTGGTGCTAAGGTTAAAAAATAATTTCGAGGTTCACGTGTTGTTGGGCAGTGATGCATGGGAGTCCACGAAAATATGGATGAAAGGCCGGAATGCATAATTGCATACGAGTCGTGGAAAACTTGGAGAACATTCGATGAATGAATTCAAGAGTTGAAGCAAATATTGATTAAAACAAAACATGGAGGGTAAGATGTGGCATTCTATTGCAAAGAAACATGTAAAGCCAGAATTCAATTCAATACGCACATACTCACAGGAACGGATCTTACAAGTCTGTATACTACAATGAAATGAACCGATCTGCATGATTTTAAAGGCAAATTATCTCGCTTTTCAATTGGACCGAAACAAAAGAGTGCATTTAATTTTCATGCTCAAGTAACCATGAAATAAAGATATCGTGTGGTATTTCCCTCGTTCCCCCTCTATCAATTCAGCACAGCACATGGAGAAATTTGCAACCCGCGGAGAAATAGGAGACAGGGCTGATACGTTCACCTTGAATGGTAAGCATCTTCGAGTCGTTCAAAAGTGCAAACACTTCAAACTCGAAAAACTGAGATAAATTAACTAAAGATCGTACCTGAGACAGTGTAAAATATAGAAAAGAACAGCAAGAATGTCCTAAACGACATCTCCAGTTGGAGGGCATGTAATATCTATGGTAGGGTCCAAATAGTCTCCCTATATAACTCTCCTTCGTATGAAATGTGCACGGTCACGGAATGGAAGCACGTGATTATTTAGTGGAATTTGACACCCTAAGCGTCACGCCATGGATTCATTTCTTCCAGTCGCGATATTTTTTATTTATGTGAAAGATAATAAATGAACACCTGATTAAAGTGAAGTGAATAAACAAGTATAAGTTATAAATAAGTCATACTGTGCCTTTACGAAAAGATGTTAGTCATTGTGACAAAACAAATATTAAAGAGACTACGTCAGTTTCTCATACAACACATTTCCTTTTTTTTGAAAATTATTTCCCTGAGATGTATTTATAAGCGCTTACATTGGTCTTAACAATTTTTCCATAAGTGCAGACAGTTCAGTGATCAAATACTCCGATGACGTCTTTTCTGCAAGGGTCGTAGTTCTAAATTTTCTTTGCAGAAGGGATAGACCCTAACCCCCGCGGAGTCATAGGGTCCCAGGGGAGAGTAATATGACCCACTAAAAACAATTACGTGGGAGTTGCGTCATATGCAAAAAGAACAAACGGTAAAATCTCATGAAGAGATCATAAATAGATCAAAACAATAGAGAAATACTAAACTGATCTAAAAACGGCAGAGCATAAAAATTGAATTGCCTCATTGAAAATTTCCGGAACAATTTAGTTGCCATAGTAGCATCAGCTCCATATCAAAATTCTGCGATAAATTTCAGGAAAATCGCCTGTCTCTTCTTCGCAAAGTAAGAAAAAACTGAAAAATGCAGGCGAACTACCCAGGCCTAAATTACTGTGAACGGTGTTAAGGCAAGGAAAACGAAAGAAAAAAGAAAAACTAGCCGTCATGTGCTCACGCTCTTGGTAATGGTAATGGCATTTATATACCGCATTTTCTACTTTATATCCCGGCATAGTAAATCGAACCCAATCGAACTCAATTTCAATCGAACTCAATCGAACTCAATCGAACTCAATCGGTGGATTGAGTTCGATTGAGTTCGGCAATCGAACGAAATCGAACTCACCGAAAAGAAAAAAAATCAATCGAACCCAATCGAACGTTCGATTTTCGAACTCGTGATTTATGTAAAACAGACGTTGAAAATCCATTACCAGATCTTAGAAGCTCGAGTTACTTCAGCCCTGAGTGTAGCGCACGTGTTTTTCGTAAACGAAGAAATTCCGCAGAAATGGCTTCAGATGAGTTGTGGATCGTAAACTACAAATGTATAGTCAAAGGCTACCAGCAATGCCGCTTTGACGTTTTTTAGCTTTGTTTTGTTCTGTTCTGTTCTCTTAAGTGGACAGTTTATAAATGGGGTTTGTGTTATTGAGTAAATAGTAAAAAAAGCGCAAGAAAAACTTGCTTTGACGGGCTTGCTTTGGGCTTGCTTTGTATAGGTTCACCAGAGCCAATCGAACGAAATCCATTAAATTGTGTTCGATTGAGTTCGGTTTCCGAACTCAATCGAACACAATCAGACGGATTGAATTCGATTGAGTTCGATTTGTTCGATTGAATTCGATTTGTTCGGAAATCGAACTCACTGAAAGTGTGGTGTTCGATTGAGTTCGATTGCCGAACTCAATCGAACTCAATCCACGGATTGTGTTCGATTGAGTTCGATTGAGTTCGATTTTCGAACGTTCGATTTACTATGCCGGGTTTATATATATTCAAATGCGGTTTACATCATCCAACCCATGAAACCACGAAATAGTACAAAGACCAGACCAGCACACCGAGAACTCCATGCCCTAGTCTTTCCGATTAGTGTGTGGGTTCTTTAACGTCCTACAAGGTTATGAACACTGAAGTGTTGTGAGACGGGGCCTACGGTTTATCGTCCTTATCCGAGAAGACTAGAAAGTCTAACAATTTGCAGATGTCATTACAAAGGCAGCACTTTCTCCTCAGACCCTGAGTGTTGGTCCGGCAGGGTTTGAACCCACGACCTTCCGCAAGGGCGGTCCTGAACCAACCGGTCGGCGTTCGGCTAAAACCTAAAATTTGGTAATTTCACGTTGTTGTTTGGCAGAGGGCGGCAAACTGTAAAACGTACGTGCAGAGGATTGTTTTGTTTCGTTAATCATTGTTTTGTGGCGTTCTCGTTGACGTCGTCGTCGTTGCTTAAGGTCTCTAATAGAGTAACCCGATATAACCCGTTTCTTATACGCTAATAAGGCGCATAATATTCAAAGGACTGGTTTTGGTACTCACGAGCGATTCACGCTGACCGTCACCTTTAACATCTGAACAAGAATGCTCTTTGCGAGACGAAAGACGCTGGAGGTGCACGAGGACCTTTTGAATATTATTGTCTTTTTGCTAATGTTTGTGACTTTACAGGTACCACCCCCGGACTAAAATCATTGAACTTAGCAACATCAGTTGTTTGATATCTTGTATGGTGAACAATTCTGCGGTCGAGAATTGTTGCCCTGGCCCCAGTTATCCACCGGATAAATATCTATCCAGAGGGTAGTGCAATTAGCTTTCCCAATACTTATCCGCTGGATAGTGATTTATCCGGTGGATAGCGCTATTTAACGTTTGAACAACCGGGACCTAGTATCCCAAGAAGCGCGCTGCTCTTGACAGACACTGGTGAAACTCCGGCGCCCTTTTAATTAGCCACTGACTTGATAACAACGCTCTTTCATTTGATGACTTGAAATATCCAGACGTGGATTCACTTCAACTCTGTTTTGACATTGATCCAGCCTCTGTTATTCGTATTATGTGCAGACTACTCCCAGAAATTTAATTGCTGGTACTTTCAGAACCAAATCAGATGGCCAAACGTTTTGGAATGAGGTAATCTGATGGGAAACTGGTCTCAATTTCCTAATGTCATCGGTGCAACTGATAGTACCCCTCCCCCTCATCAGATTTACCGCCCTCTCTCAGAACTTCAAATACCGTTTTAATTCACAGCTCTGCGTTGAGTTTAATGGGTTGTTTTTCTGACTCGCGTAGTTGAGAAACACTCGTGCCGGTACTTTCACGCTGGTACGCCAACAGTGGAAGAAAAGAATAGTTCATTTTTAGGCTTGTTATTTTTTATAAATGTTCACATTAGAGAATTGAAGTGCTGGTTTCAGTTTCGTGCGTGTTTTTTAATTGTTCAGTCGATCTTATTATCATTTACTGATCCTCATTAGCACATAAAAAACGCTTCAATTCAGTTGTTTTCATCTATTGTGGCATTTTTCTGTCCATCTCCTTCTCGAAAAAAGCCATTGCGATTAGATAGATTTCTGAATGCGGCGGTAATTTGAAAGGGAGGTGTGACATTTGCCATTCATTGTCATTCATATACGCAAAGGGAAAACTCTTGTGAAAGTTTCTTATATGTCTTAATATGTAAATACTGAATATTCACTTTGAAACAGTTCAAAGAAACCATTCAATTAAAGCACACGCGGCAGTTCTTGTGGTATTTATGCAGCGCGAGATATGAATCTGTATGAACCAAACGGAATATGTAGTCCAAAGTTTTGCGTAATTTATTCAGCGCGAGATTTGAAATCCGCATGCTTTCACTGAGTCAAACTTATATCAAGACAAGAGAACCAAACCCACAATTACAGCCGGAAAATTGCGCCTGAATGTCATGGAATCGCCAGTCTGTATCTTGGTAAACTAAGATAGTGTTTTTTTAAGAGATCGAAATGTAATTCGGAGCGAGGCGATATTCGCTAACGCGGCTAAGTTTCTTCGTACGGAGGCCTATTAAATGT
Source organism: Galaxea fascicularis (assembly GCA_948470475.1). NCBI lineage: Eukaryota > Metazoa > Cnidaria > Anthozoa > Scleractinia > Euphylliidae > Galaxea > Galaxea fascicularis. Next base: position 9,019,090 of record OX419343.1, on the reverse strand, counting down.
AATTCGGAGTCGAAGCGACATGTAGTGTCCTGACCACCCACCCCAGCGCAGCTATTCTCATCATTCCCTAATGGTACTCTTATCCTCCCCCCGGGAAAGTTTTTTGACGCTTCGCTTTCTCCGAACATTCAAATTTCCCGCGAGTACAGCGATCGGAAATTTTTGAATCTACGCGGCATTTAGCCTGCCATTGTCCCCACCGCCCATGCGATTGTTTAAAAATAACCTTTTATGGTCATTTCAGCAGCTGTCAACAATAGCTTTTGTTCACCAATATGAGCCACTTTTCTTGATACGTATACGAATTCACTCTAATAAATAAGAGAAATAACCCTCGAGTTAATGAAGATCTCTATGACAGCTTTTTTCAAGCATGACGTTACATAAATTACAATTTTCATGTCCACAAGAGCATTCCCCTGACAAAGAAAGAGTTGATTGGTACTTCAGCAAATCAGCTTTGTCAGATTTGATTAGAAGTACGTGAATCGCAGACTTCCGGTGTTGACCAAAAGGAGCGCGGCCTCTGGGGATGAGAATGGTGATTGCAGAAATCAGGAGTATATCACACCTGACAAATATATATCTACCTGGAGTTTTGAAAAAGGAGCTGTTAATTGTGCTGTTAAGTTATTTTTGTTCCCAAACTTTTCAAACCAGTTTGACTTGAAAGTCTTTTGATTTTGTTGTGTTCAATTGAAATTTGATTTTGAGTTTTCTGGATGAAGGCAGTGGCTGTGTCAGAAACATGCAAGACGTACTGTCAAAATCAAATTGGTTTGTAAAAATGTTTGAGCCAAAGGTAAACTTTAAGCACAACAGGGTTCTATGTACATCGTACATCTCCAAGCCATCTGAGGCAGTTCTGCCTTACCTGGGCTCAGACAGTGACCTAATTAGTGCAACAGGAGTCGTTTTTTACAGTAAAATAGATGACCTCAAAATAGCAATAAAAAAATTGTACTTTACCTCGAAGTTTTGCAAAACTCATACGTAATTTTACTCCGCGAGCTCCGCGATTTCAGCTTAGTGTGGCACGTTATCTTCTGGGGGGAGGGGGGGGGGCTGCGTCACCAGAAAGTGTGGAAATATCTACATGTATAGGAGTGGAGCTAATTGTGGATACCTCTTTGGGGTCCCTCGCCCTGAATCTAGGGGGGTGGGGCAGTTTTGACATTGTGTCCATATAATCTCAAGTCACTCTGACAAGGGCTGAGTGGAGAACACGTATTGAGACTCGACCCTTGCCCTTAAAGTGCATGTGTGGGTTTATTGTCTTGGCATAACGTACCTGCCTCATTGTTGTGATGAAGGGGGGTGATATGTGCGGAGTGGCACATGGCCCCCGGGGAAGGGTAGCAGTGTCTGGAAGGTGATCTGAGGTACATGCAGCAATTTTTAGGCGTTGAGATGATTTCAAGGCATTTTAGTTTGCTGTCATTGAGGCATCCTTGCAAAGAGCTTTCATCTCATGGTTGCCTGAATTCATCCACGGGTGGCCGGGAGTTTTTAGTGTCACTTCCTGGTTCAGTGTTTTTGATGAAGTGTGCAGTGCGAAACCTGGTAAGGACTGCTTACACGACTCTGTTAGTTCAACAGGTGTTATTGGGCTTTTCGAACCTGGTTTCTAAAACATCAGGTAGATATATAAATATGGTTTTCCCATATGAAAAGGAAGGGGGTGCTTCAGTAGCGAACATTTTGAAAAGAACCCAAAGAGGCCGACCAAGATCCTGTTTTGTTGGTGTGCATTGACCTAAGAGGTACCAATACACCGGTTTTTTTTTTCCTTTCGACCGGTATGTACATCTAATCTATGGTCAATAGCTACTGGAAGGAAAATAACTTGGTGACTCTCGTTACAAATGATAGTGATACTTCGTGGTTCTTTATCACAAGATCAAGATCAAGACTAAGGCCCGGTTCAAACGTCGAACTTTACATGTGCCGAATCTCATGCAAATGAGAAAAATCCATTGTTTTCCCTTATTTGCATTAAATTCGGCACATGCAAAGTTCGACGTTTGAACCGAGCCTCAGTGACATACAGTCACTCTTTATTGATAGGATCAATTTGAACGGTGAATTTTACAACTGTGGGGATCATTTATAGATTCCATCCCCCCCCCCCCCTCCCTTCCCACCTCACATTGCATGACACTGCCTCAAAAGCGGAATAATAAAGGTTGGTTTCAATTAGTGCTCAAAATGTGTAACAAACCCCCTTGTTCTCAAGGAGCGGATGTGATTGACACGACAGGCTGACCAATTTGTGCAAATGAACATATTCGAGGGCACCCGGTATTATACGCTACCACGGTGATGTTGCATTTTTCTCCTCGCCCAAACGTAGCGACTCTTATTGAAGGCTGAGAAATAAGTTAATGCCCAGAAGGGATACAGATACGACGGTGTAATGATTTTTCGGCTTGCATCTTTAGTCGTTTTAGAAGTCTGGGAACACTTTTCTCCTCACCTAATGTTCCCTTGGAAAGCGAGTCAGTTCGGAAAAACGCTTCTTACTGCCGAGCTTAATTCTACAGTAATGGCACGGTCTCGAGGGATAAAACGCTCCAAATTTCGGTCCCTAACAACAGGAACTTTTGCCATTTTTCAATCTTAATTTAGCGCCAGGCTGGAATTAATGACAAAAACAATTTGATACAAAAACGACAACTGGGATGCAAAAGACAGAATGGCTCATATATCTACAAAACTGAAAAGTGCATTAAAACAAACGTTGAACGGAAAGTTTGTTATTGACGCGTGACCCTTGCGGCTATATAACTGGCTGGATTGGTATTGTAATAAATATCAAGAAGTGTCAGAAATGTTTGAAAGATTTCTCAAATCACCAATAAAAGTGTTTACAGGCGAGTAAACTCACGTAAAGGCCTTTTATTTTACAATGGCGTTTATTGTGTTTCACTAAATATTACCCTGTTTTAGTTCGATCACCTTTGGTTTGTTGTGTGAGGCTTTCAATTTGATCTAGTGCTGAATAAAAACAGGAAGAGTTAGCTGTACCACCAACAAGTTTTCATGTATTGATCCGTTAGAAATTATTTGTGGACAGAGCTACATACTTAAAATTTGCCCCCTCCCACTTCATTCCAGCTTGCGAACGTAGACGTATTTCCGGTTGTCGTTTCTCTCCGCCCGAAAAGTAACTTTTCGGGCGGAGAGAAACGACAACCGAAAATACGCCTGCGTTCGCAGGCTAACTTCATTCTGGTCTAATGGAATTTTTGCGGGCTGTATTTTAAACAGGAAGAGTTCACTGAAGCGGAGAAAATTGCTGAAATTAACTTTTCTTTCGTAAGGCGAATACTAACTACTTGTTAACCGAACGTTCGAGGTTAATAAGTTGTTTATTGTGAAGCTTTTTGCTTGGCTTTTGCAGGCCCGTAAATCAGCCCGTGGGCATTACGGGAGAATAGCAGAGATATTAGTGACGTCACCTATTGTTATTAATATGCCAACCAGAGAATTATTGGCTAGTAAGACAAATAATGTTGTGACCATTTAAATAACAAAAACAATGCTTGTAAACAAATACCTTCCCTATAATACCTTAGTATTAGCTAATCACAGCGCTATTAGCTAATCACAGCGCGCGTGATATCGGCTACAAACGCAAGTCATATTGGTTAATTGTTTCATAAGATTCAATATCATGTTTTAGTGCCACACGGTATGCACATGTAAACAGGATGCAGTGTTATACAACGGCTACTTATTCCAGCGAAATCGGGAGCAAGAGAGTTATCAAAATCCAGCACAGGCAGTATAATACACGCTACATATCCCTTCTATTTGCAGTGCAACCAGCAAATATGACCTAACCGGAACCAAAGCTGATCTCAACCCAACCCATTAGGAAACCTCGGGCAGAAGATGTGTGTAACCGCAACTATTCATAAACAGGAAGAGTTAACTCAGGCGGAGAAATTAAGGCCATGTCCACACTGATGCGTTTTTGTTTGAATGCGTTTTCGACGCATCGATTGATCTGCGTCCACACTGATACGGATGCCGTAGCGTTTTCAATACGATTCACTTTCAACAGCGTTTTCAAAAGGATCCGTTTTCGATGAAAACGCTCGGCGTTTTCGAGCGTATCAGTGTGGACGGGAGGCCAAAACGCATACATATCAATGCGTTTTCAAACAAAAACGCATCAGTGTGGACATGGCCTAATATAAAGCAAAACAACCTTCTACTTCAGAAAGAAGTTGCGAAGTATTAAGCACGTGAAAATGGCGTAGTGTCATCAAAATATAGAGGACTTCTCAAAAAGAATCCCTTTAATTGGCAAAGATATTAATTTTACACTCAAACTGAAAGTTCATAGACATTAGAATTAGAATATTACGGTAGTTTGCCACATTAAAGAGCCATAATATACAAAGGATATGCTTTACTGATTGCAGCAGTACAGATTCCCACTCTAACTACACAACTAGCAAGTACGTGTACGTTTTCACGAATTTCACTATCGCATGACGCTGGCACAACTGTAGCCTGAAATGTCAGTCATCTCGCGCCCTCAGAGGGGGTCAAATAATAATAATAATAATAATAATAATAATGATTATTACTTATATTGCGCAGTCTGACATGCGATAAAGGTATGATCGAATGCGCATTACAACATTATAATCTTAAAGAAATAAATGGCTAATCCAAGTAATAATAGTAATAATAATTTACAATTTTCGGAGAAAAATAAAATTAATATATAAGTTAATAAGAGAACTAATAAAAAGCTAATTTGAAAAGATGTGTCTTTAGTAAAACTTTAAAAATGTTCAATAATTGGCATTGTCTGATCTCTAGAGGGAGTCGGTTCCATAGTTTGGGCGCGACATTTTCAAACGCCCTATCGCCCAAATTTCACCAATTAGTGTTCAACAAGGGCTACAAAGCGTTTACGGAACACGAGTGAACACATATTTCGTGTTCCGTATAAACAATGAAAACAGAATTTTTTCGAGTTCACTATGTATTTCCTGTACGTCATCGTCATTTAGAGCAGAGGTGAAGGGTCATCAGTCCAAGGAATAAAAACAAGCAATCTGTTTGGGCTCGCGCGGACCACATTATATTTGATGAATTGTTCCCAAATGACGTCCGTTTCCCGGTTGAGATTATTTAAACGACAATCCGTTATTCAACGTAGCAGTATTTCGTAGGGCTATCCCAGGGTAAGCGTGCGTCTTTTTGCAGCGTCTAAACATTTCTTTTTCCACTCCAACTCAAAACTGACAACTAGTACTCCCTATTTTTTTTTTTCCTTTTAGAACTTCGAAGCACTCAGTTTTAAACATTCTTCAGTCCTGGTTAATAAGTGATCGCCGGGGTAGAGGTACGTTAAGTCTCCTTTTGGTCCATATTAGAGTCTTTGATAATTATAACTTGGGGGCGAAGTAACTGAGGCTTGTTTAGAACTCATCTGATCCCCTCATAAAGCATATTTCACCGACAAATTGGCACGAACACTATGACTTAAAACTCAAAAATAAAATACAAGAGGCAGAACATTTCGTTACCAACAACTCATAAAGAGCGGCTTAGCTATAGTTTCTTATTTGGAAAGAAAAGTTTGGCTATTTAAACATATGCAGATGATTTGAAGGAGGAGAAATGTGTGTTGGCTGTTGTGCTTAGCTTTAGAGCTCAACCTCTTCAGTTCTGTGAAGAATCTGACTCACGTGCCCCGGCTCACGTGCAAACGTAGGAGGGCAACTGACGAAAAAATTGTCTATATAAAAGCATCTAATGGGTGTGAAAATCTTTTAATGGGTCACGAGATGGAGTTCAACTTCTAATTTGGTAGTGCGCCACACAGGCTCTAGACTAACTTGTTGAACATTGATGTGAGAATTATAAGGAAAATTTTAGATTTAATCACATGGTGAACCCTGTTGATTAAAAGAGGGTTGTTCTCTTTGAATATGAATGGACTCTTTTATCTTAAGCTGTAAGCTACCTTACATAGGCCGCTTTCCTGGCCTCTCACATTTTCAAACATCTGCAGAATTGTCAACATTGTCGCATCTTATATTCAGCAGATTGTTTCCATGTTTTGAATCACGCCTCCAGTTGTTTCCAACTTCAACTTAAAATAAGAGGCTATTCATATTCAAAGAGAACCACCCTCTTTGAATCAACAATTACACCATGTAAATCTAAAACTGTCCTTATAATTCTCACACTTTCATCATGCTTTGCGTCAGTTTGTTGTCACAATTAGCACTTTTCTACTTATTATAAATTCTACTTCCAACGCTTTGTAAATCAATCAACTGAAGATGACGGGAGAATCTGTCGAAACATGTCTTTGATACGTAAAAGGTTTGTCATTTTCTTTAAATTCTTATGTAAAAATACTGTGGTTTTATCACATAGTGTTTTCATTCAAGGTTCTGCTATTTCGTAAACCGTATCATTTTCTTAATTGTATCTTGAGTATACTGATTTTAATAATACACTTGAAAAAATTACTCGATTGTGATTGGCTGAGAGCAGTGCAGTTCAAGTGTAACAAAGTGCAGAAAGTGTAACACCAGTGCAAAAAAGTGTAACACGAGTGCAAATTACAACGAACATTTCCAAAGTTAAAACGAAGAGACTCGAAGACTTCCGAAGACCAACCGATGTATTTCGAGGACCGCCGAAAATCGTGCTAAACCTTCAGAAGATTTCCGAAGACCACACGAAGATTTCGGAAGATCGCTGAACAGTTCCGAAGATCACCCGAACACTTCCCAAGATCAACTGAACACTTTCGAAGATTGCCGAAGATTACCCGAACACTTCCGAAGATTGCCGAAGATTACCCGAACACTTCTGGTGATCTCCGGATATTTTCGGAGATCGAGGGCAATCGAGGGCAATGCCTTCTGCGTACCTCAGTAGTCAATGTATGGGCTGAAGCTTTATAAGTCTATTTTTTCAAGTGTATTATTAATAAGTAATCACACGATTAGTCTCGTGCAGTTTGGAATAAATAAGCACTTGTAAATTTTTTCAAAGACTACGGGCTCGTGCAATTTTGTTGGTCTTTGAAAAAATTTACTCGTGCTTATTTATTCCAAATTGCACTCGGAATCATGTGATTACCTATACGAAGTGCATACAAGCAATAAATATATATAACTTTGATCACAAATGGTAACCACCAAGGTAAACTGCATTATGGCTAACGTGACAAATTCCTCTCAATACTGAGTCAAAACAGGAAGAATTAACTCAGGCGAGACAACCATGAAACAACCTGTTAGTCTTGTGAGCCAAAAAGATGAGAAGTATTTCTCTCTCTCAGAAAGTACAGTCCTGAATAGTAAATAATGTAAGGAAAGAAATAAAAGGAAGGCCGACAGAATTTGCATTGTACTCGCCCACTAGTGCTCTAGGAAAACTGTTCAATGAGGTTAGTTATACAAAAGAGGTCGTTGAAAAGTTGTCATTTTGTTCATTACTGTTATTACATTCTATCATGCAATGTCCAGTTCGAGATTGAGTTCGTGTGTTAGTTCAGTATAATTTTCTTCCACTAAACATCGGTCTGCTAGGCAATCAAAAAATTAATTCATTACCAAGCTAGATTCAGCAACTGAGAAATCATTTTTAAGACCGTAAATAAATTACTTAGTACTGCTCATTTTCAAACACAGATACTGTTTTTAAACCTTGAATTTAGGTTTATAGGCAATGCAACACCAGCCGATTTCTAACGCCGATTAATAACCCAACAATGTTGGGTTAAAAATCGATGACGTGTAACATGACGTACAGGGCGGCTTTTAACACAACATCTCGCTGCGGCAACATGTTGCAAGTTTTCGAAAGCGATTCAAAAACCTGCAACACCGTTGCCCGAGTTTTGCATGTTGCGTTAAAAGTCGTCTCACGATCATACCGTTGCCGACCGTTGCCACAACAAAGTTGCTTCAAGAGTTGTCTAGTGTAACATGGATTAAAAATCGGGTCGTTTAAAACCGACGGTAAAAATTTAAGTGGGTGGTCTGAGTGGGTGGTTTTCCGTCAGTTTTTTATCTTATGCTAAAAATACTGATGAACTGAAAGCGAAAAAAATATTTGCTACGTGCAAAAGAAACACAATGTTCAATTCTACCTCAACGCCGGCACAGCAAATTCAGTCTTGCAGGCGATGAAAAGAAAATTGTTCCGTTATATTCTCGTTAAAAACGTCTTCTATTCTAGAAACGCATATCATTTCTTTTTAGTTACTGTTCATGACATTGGTTGAAAAGTGCCAGTTAATTAAGCGCTTTAAACAGACTTGGCATGGAAATTCAGGTGCTCTTGTCTTGTACGAGTTCATTCCTCGTCTAGTAAAAATATCTGGTTTTTCAGTTGTTATCTTGTAAGAGTTCGTTCCTCGTCAGAAAATGGCTGGTTTTAGATGAGGCAGGATATGCATTTCACTCCACAATAAGTAGGTGAAATACAAAATAGCGTCGCTGTTTACAAACTACAACTGGAAAATTAGGATGGCAAGCGAGCTGCTCTATATTACATTTCGAATTAATGTCTGTTTTTCGTTTTCTTTTTGTTAGGGCTCGCTAAATTCCAGTTAGCTTTCTGATTGCGCTAATGTGATGGCGGATTACAGGTAAACTTTCAACGGGACTGCCTTATACTGTTGCGGTATTAAATTGTACGAATTGTTACTCAATTACATTCCCTTTAAAATAGTTTGAACTAGCTGATCGTTGTTCTCAACAACCCGTTTTCAACAATGCCGGTTTCGTTGCTTTTGCACTTGTAATCCTGGAGAAAATATTCATATAATTACAACTTCCTGATTTATTGTATCACAGTTGCTATGGTTATTTCAAATACAGCAGAAGATTAAAAACTACGATCTAAAATCAGTGAAAGCAATCAGTGCTACATGTACTTATGACGACAATACCTTCTGGAGGCTAAACCCTGCAGACCTTAACTTTTCCAGTTCAATTTCACGACAGAATGGGATCAGTCGCCTTACTAGAGCCACACCTTCTCTTAATGTAGCGAGGCGCTAAACATACATTTAAAAGGTCTTTTAAGAAGTCTTGCCGCAACCAAGAACAACACAGGACTGATATCATGGTGTAACGTTTATAAATTTTCGTCCCGTTTTAGATCGTATGTTGGTCCGACAGCTTTGACCGTGGTCCTGTTTGTGATGTCTATTGACAGCGGACTTGCTTTGGAGAGCGTTACGGTGAAATGTGGCACAAACGCCAACATAAACAATGTAGACGCTGGGAATATCTCTTCAACTACGCCAGTCTCCGGCATGAAATTTACCAACCTTGATAGCAACTGTTACGGTAAGAAAGATTTCTTTATCCTGATAGGCTTTTGTTGTGTATAAACCAATGCAAAAAATTTCTAAAAGTTCTTACCTTAATGGTCACTGCCAGGTCTGAAATCAAGACAATTCTGAAACATTAGCTTTCTAATCTTTTGGTGCCTTAAGTTATCTCTACGAGCCTAGATTTCCTAATACGATTACCAACTTTTAACCTAGGAAAATTCCCGATCTGCAGCTGCGCCACTTTTTTGCGCCAAGGATTGCACCAAAAACCACTAAAAAGTTTTCAGCCCCTTTTGATTTCCTGTTAGCAACGGCATCTTTGCGAGACAATCAAGGTTTATAAGTCAGTAAACATTTTCCTAGAAAATTTTTCTTCTCTCTAACAAAGAGGAAAGATATAATATCGGATTTCGTTCTTCTTTATTTAGGTGAGACTAAGAAGGCCTTGCTGCTTCTTAAGGATGCTACAATAGAAGGGGAAAAGTGCAGGAACAACGCAACGGCAATGCAAGAGAAACTTGAAAACATGTGCATTCTTTTGAAACCCCTGAGAGGCTACGCCTCAAAATTTGAGTCGGTCCTGAAGTTGCTGAAGAGAATCCACACTGCATTAGATAATGGAACCAAATTTACCAACAACATCCCGGCGATTGGAAAAATACGCAAAGTTCTCGTGGAGAAAGTTTTGCCGGTGGTGCTGGATGCCTTGGAAACCATAAACAAAGGATTACGAAAAGTTATCGACTACGCCGAGAAATTTTTAGAGTACAAAGACAAGAAGGAAGGATTCAAGTTGCTGTGGGAAATAGATAAGAAAGGTATTGTGTGTGTGCATTACGCCACTCGGTTTCAAATACAGTGTTAGTTTGGATTGAGTGTCCGGGCAAGTGATTATAGAATCTGTAGAATTGTTTGGGGGGAAATAGCGAAACATACGAGATGCTGTGTGCCTTTGTCCACGCCAATAATCTCAGGGAATCCTCTTCGGGTGTAAACTTCTTCAAAATACCAAAATAAAAAATCTTTCACCATACTTGTTTACTATATCGTCTCCCCAAACAATCCAATAATCGCTCGTGTAGTCACTCCCAGTCCTAAAATGAGCAACTCGGTTGATCTTTCTTGGTGATTTGCAAAGGTAATGAATGAAGACCCCGCTATTTGTGCAAGAATTTGCTGCCCGTAGCAGGATGGTTACTTATTTTAAGCGTTCTCATTACGGACACATCCAACTAAACAATTAAGCATGCAAATGCCGTATGTTTGAGCAAGCCCTGTCTTAGCTTACATAAAACAAAAAGTACTACATAGCCCTCACAATTGTTTCAATAGATTTTCCTCATGGACCTCTTAGCTCTTTGAAACATACAATTATCAATTCCCTATTTGTTTTTGTTCAAAAACAAAAGTAAACTGCTTATAGGCATTAGACCACATTCGATACAAAATTCAGCTTGATAGCCAGGTCTAGAGGACAAAAGCAAAAGAGATGAATAAACATGTCATTCAAGTTCCTTGTTTTTGTCCTCAAGGCCTCGCTGCCAAGCTGACTGATTTTAATATATCGAAATATGTCTATTAAGTCCTCTACAGTCTTAGCATACTATCAGAATTCAGAATTCCCGTGGTCTATAATGTTATTCAACTGATGAATAGTGTTTTGTAGTTTAAACACTCTCAAGCTCTGAGTTAAAAATCCATATTCTCGTTAGGACGTTTCGTATATGAGTCATGTTGCAAGTCAGGAGAATTTTGTTTTTATCTTGTTCTCATTCATCGCTTCTGCGATTGATTCCCCAGAAGCTCTGCTTCGTTGCTTTTGAAAACAAAACGGGTATCATCCCTAAATCCTTAAAAAGGGCCCATTGCTTGGACTTGTACAGTATGGATTCACTTTCATTGACAAAGGCTTTATTATGGTATATATATATTTGAACGATTCAAGAACTTGAAGTTAGGGTCGTCTTTTAAACATTTCAGTTCTACTACTACAGAAAACAAAACAAAACTGATATCATCCTTAAATCCTTTAAAAGGACCCATTGCTTGACTTGTACAGTATGGGTTCACTTTCATTGACAAAGGCTTTATTATGGTATATGTTTGAACGATTCAAGAACTTGAAGTTGGGGTCGTGTTTTAAATATTTCAGTTCTACTACTATAGCTTTTATTTTTATGTGACGTTTAACTGGTGCTCTTATCTTTTGTTTAATTTTCAGGCGCCAAGATATGTAAGCTTTCTTCACCATTGGGATTGTCACTAAAACTGGTCAAAAGTACGATTGAGAACGTTCAGGGTCCTTCCAAGGTTATAATGCAAGGTTTTCACGAAGGACAGAACTGCCTGACAGCACACTGCCAGGCAAGGGGAGGTGGCAGCTCCTGTACTGAATGCTCTTTGGTTGATGAAGGCTTTTCAAGAGCTATCCCCAAAATAACGACATGGAAACAACACATGACCAGCTGCCACGAAGATCTCGGTGCAGCGAACGCATTGCTAGATAAGCTGGCAGTTATCAGCGCTTTGTTCGACACTGCAAACGTAATCATCGATGCAGCAGAAAAGTTCCTCAAGCCTGCTGCTGATGAACTTGAGAAATTTGCCAAGTCGCTGGGACCCGTCATGAAAAATCTCATGTCCTGTTGCCCTTGTGGACGGCCAAATCCAGGAGGGTGTGCCGTTGAAATTGCGCAGCACGTAGTGAATTTGGTCACCTGCCCTTTGGACGGTTTCACCAGCCAACTGGTTAATACCCTCCTGAGAACATTTCAAGATAAAGTCTTGAAGTTCCTCGAAAGCTCCCTCCCGAAAGTGAACGTTGAAATCACTCTCCCAGCCGTGGGCTTTGAGCTTGATGTTCCCACATTTCTGCAGGAGTGTTTTGAGCTCACGAGCCTCCACAAAAAGTTTACCAAGCTCTGCAGCCTTCCAAGCGAACCATTAAAAATCGCTTTCGGCGCTTCATTTGAAGACGGAAAACGTCCGTCATTTAGCAATAGCAGAGGTTCCTTTGCCAGTGAAATTGCAAAGTCGTGCAGCGAAGCTCTGGGTGCTTTCAGCAAATTTGGAAAAAAAATGTCGACGTGCTTCGATCGGGTCGATGATGTGTTCTTCGCCATTCCAGTGGTGGGAGCAATAGCAGCATTGACATGTGATCCAAATTATCATGACCCGGACCCTGGAATAAATTATTGCCCATGCGAAAGACAAGATGACATTCTCCTCCAGAAAAAGCAAAAGCAACCGTACTGTGTCGTCTGGCATAGAAGTGCCTTCAAAACGTGCGCGTCGCTCTGTGCGGAGAAGAATTATAATTCCGGGCTGAATCCTAGTGGTGACAGTGGCACAATGCATAAGACCTATGGTTACCCATATTGTGAGCGGCTTGAATACTACTGTAGGGAGGTTAATGCCGTGGTAAAGAATGGACGAGTTCAGTGTTCTAACGAGTACATCTTCCTTGGCGGCACATGCAAAGTAATTCCTGATCCTGGGTACGTGTGTCCAGTTACTTTCATTGAATGTGGTTCTGTGAATGCCACCGAGGGTGTGTGCTGGAACTATCGATTTATCGAGTGCGCAAAGGATGACAAGACACATTTCCCCATGTGCACCTGTCGTAACAGCCAAGAGTTCCAGAAAGGAGAGTTGATCTGCCAGGCTGGGAAGACGACAACCGACACGCTTGCTGGTCTTAAGGAGATGCAAAAGAGTTTCAGTTGCTTCAAACCTCTTGGACTTGAACAAGACATAAGAAAGGACTGTGGCAGTCAAATGGATCCTTGTGTGATACAGCAACCGAAGGTAGACGCATATCATAGGTGTAACCTCAGCCGAGGAGAAAAGTTCTGGGATGCTCATGGCGGGAAATTTGCAATAGCAGGTGGCGTTATAATGGGACTGGCTTTAGTGTTGCTTGTTGGAGTGTGTTGTAAGGCCCGAGAACGTTGCAGCGCGATTGTTGGAGGTCTATTGGTCTTGATCGTTGGAATTGTGCTGCTCGCTTGCGGTTTGGCCATCAAAACTCCTGAAGAAAACGACGATAATTTCTTACAAATGGGTGAAGTACTTCTGTAGACAAGTTTGAATAGACTACAAGCAGTTCATTTTTCTGATCTTGAAATCAAAAGTAAACTAGAAAACTACGTTCGCGGAACCTCTCTCACAACAAGCGTTTCCGGATAGCAAACTGTTTTCAATCACGATCGCTTTTTTTTTCCTAATCTCGCATTTAGAGTGTTTCACGTGTGCGTTAACTAGTAATGCAAAAGAGCAAAACCCTTTAAAATTCTGCTTGAAATAGGGTCTCCTATTAAGGAGTATCAGATCTAAATAAACCGCTTGAACGTAGAGAGAAACTGCTCGTAGGTTATATTCCATAGCACGTATAAAGCAGTCACGTAGATGCCCATTATATCTGTGGCAAATAGAAGTTAAACTTTAGGTTATCGCTGAATACTTTTTTCTCAGGCTTTGGCCATCGTAGGTTAATAAGAAATAAGACACAAACTGCGGTGGCAAGAAGAACTAGACCCCCCATTTCCCCCCCCCCCCCCCCTCTCCTCGTGCCTGGATTTCCGAGGCAAAAGAGCCTGGATTTCCATAAAAGTTTACATACCCATAAATTTAAGTTTATTCAATTTTTAAAGCTTTAGCAAATGTAACTTAAGCTTACAATATTATTGTGTGGAACTCAATAAAACAAGCTAAATATAAAAAAGGCACATGTCTTTTCAGACTTGTAGCTTATTAAAAGAAAGTCCTCCAACCAAATTATAAAAAATGTAATGTGTGAAAGAAAATCTGTTGTTTTTATTGTCAACAACTGAGATTTTGATATGCTTAATATACCATTTACAGAACAGTACGTACACCGTTGCAGAGCCGTGAATTTTGAATGGATTTGTCAACTTTTACACTCAGCGACATTCTGGGGCCGGGGTCCTTTTGTCACATGTTTTCTGCATGTTTTCTGCTATTATGTGGGGCATAACTTGAATTATTATGTGACCTGTACGGCCCGGCACACGTTTTCATTCCAAAACTATTTAGAAAATCCCCGTATGAGGGCTGTACGCATTAGCGCGAGCAGGGCCAGAAAAAGCCGTACGCCCTGTTAGGGACACATATGGCCCCACGCGATACGATGTTGGAGGATTTCATCGCGTCTAACCACGTAAATTTACTTTACAACCAGACAGCAAACACAAACAACATATTAGATCAATTTTATGTGCAAATTAGTCGCTTTTTTTGTAAAAACCTCATCTTTTATGCACTCATGGAGAGTCTAAGGAGGCCATATGAAAAAATGCTTATTGACTGAGTTAGGTCGGGCATGACAGGAAAATATTTGTCCCTCGGTCATGGTGCACAGACCTCGCTGCGCTCGGCCATGACCTCGAGTCAAATATTTTCCATCCGGCCCTCCCACTATGTCAATAAGCACATAGTATATCAGGTAAGAAATATATAAACTGAAAGATTTATTCTTTTTTCAGACTTCGATGGTGCTCAACTGTTTCAGATCGAAAAGTTCAAAGAAAAGGACCCCCGAAGAAGTTTTTTTTAGGTTTCACCCCCTCCTGCTTGGATTTCCATAGCCTTTGACCCACCCCCCTCCCGTGAGAATTTCCAGAAACCCATCCCTCGGTGGGGGTTGTGGATTTTTCCTGGAATAACCCATTAAAAAATAATAATCCATTCAGACATTGAAAGCAGCCGGGCGATCACTTGGGTGTCCAATTACAGGTATCTAATTACAACGTTTTGTAATTGGATTACCTGTAATTGGACACCTAGACCATTTGTGCATCAATTACATGCACTTTCATGGCTTCCTCCATAATGTTTTTCTACTGTTTGTAAGACTCTTGGAACACTTTTGTACTTGTTTTGGAGTATTTGGTTGACTTCATCTGATTGCTCTGTTATCAGAATTTTCTTCCCTCGGGCTGAGCTCTTCCCTGTTCCTCTGGTCATTTGATTGGCCCTTCACAATTATGCTGTTCCTTGTGTGGGCAGTTGTTTGGCTTTCATTCATTTTGCCCTTTTGTCATTTCATTGTTTCGTTGTTTGTTTTGTCATTCACTTTTTGGTCATCTGGTCCTTAAGCTACTGGGTTGTTCAGTCAATTCTTCACTTTTCATCTGGTTCATTCATTTGTGCAGGTTTGTTTGGGAGTGTGTCTCTGGTTTTCCATTTTTCTGTTTAAAATGTTAAGGTTTGAAATAAAATGTAAATTCAGAGTGTAACTGCCCATCATTGTGTGTTTCACTAACAACTCGAGCTCTCCATTAAAGAGGCTCTCTTGATCTTTCCTCCGGAAGTGAAACTTTTGCGTTCATTTAAATTTGTTTGAGAATATTGTCTCAGCTTATAGCTGAGTATTTTCGATTAGTTTTATACGTTTATACCTTCTCAATAAAAACAGACATAAGTTTAGGGTCTCGGGTTATAGCCAAATATAAATACAGTATTAAAACATGTAGGAAGCCCCCTTTTTGTAAAACAATATTATTAGATGCCATTGTGGTGTATGTACCTTGTGTTTTGATGTGACGATGGCACTGTCACACACACATGTACCGGTAGTAAGATCCGTTCCTAATCGCATCTTATGTTGGACATGATACAATGAAAGAGTGGTTTCTAATCCTGGTGTGATGCAGACATTACATACAATAGATGTCATTTCCACAGTTTATTTTTCCCCTGTGCCTCGTGTCATATTGTTGTAGCCTGGTGATCCTATTTACCATTTTTGCTATCCTTTGTCTTATTTCTAAATTAGTACTTGCCACCATAATCATTTTCCTGCCAAGCTAACTTGAGTGCTTTTTCCATTTTTGTCACCACTTTAAGGTCTCGTTTGCATTCATTTGTTCCCAAATTCTCTGTTCCTTGTTATTAGAGACCTTTAGATTTGAGTATGAGTACGAGAGCAAACAGGAGTACGAATTGTGCCTTTTCTATACCAGGATGCTACTAAGTAATTAAATAATGAAGAATAGCAGTCTTCCAGGAAGATGTCAACAGTCATGTTTGTGTATCACATTATCACAATCTGTACTTGAAAAAGCATTGTGCAGGTATTAGGTGAATCTGAGTTTAACTGATTACATTATAGCATTGATGGTGACAGTTATGATGATGATGATGGATCTTCCCTTACTGCTGGGTACAAATACACCACACTAGCTCAAGTTATAGTAAAAGTTCACAGTAAACTCAGTAAGAGGCTAACTACACTAGGAGGAAAGCCTGTATATGAACTAATCACTGTCTTTGCTCTTGGCACAATGTTGTCCAAGGTATTGAGGAGGCACCAAATTTAATGAGAATCAGTTTTCTACAATATTTTCTAAGTTTTCAATATTATATACGCTGAGTTTTGTGTTTGTGGACTCAACGTATGGTCATTCAAATAAAAGCAAAGCTATTGAATGTCATTTGTTTCCTTCTGAATTTTTGTGTTATTATTTTGCAGATTTGTTTTAACTCTGCATTTTAATCACGTCACAAGCTGTTTCTGAAGTTTCTCTCTCCAGCGAGGCATTGAAAGTTACTCTGCTTGCTGATAGATGGACTTCATCATCTGGTGGTTTGCCAACATTAAACAGAGAACTTGCTATTCAATTGTCTCAGCAACCTAAAGTGCAAGTCTTCTTTCTGATCCCCGATGGTCATTGCACAGATGAGGACAAAAGTGCAGCACAGAGTTTTGGGATAACAGTTGTTTGTTAAAAAAACGCCCAGGCTGGACGCCCTTGGAATGGTTAAGTGCCCCACCTAGAGGTCACAAAATGGATGTTGTTATTGGCCATGGTGCGAAGCTTGACAGGCAAGTACCTTTCATAAAAGATTCAGACCAACATAACAACTGTAAGTGGATCCAAGTGGCCCATACTGTTCCAGAAGACCTGAGCAAGTACAAAGACTATTCTGATCCCATCTCCAAAGGTGAAGAGAAACATGAGGTTGAAGTTGATCTCTGTAAACTGGCTGACCTTGTAGTGCCTGTTGGACCCAGACTGGAAGAGTTTTTACTCTGCTTATTTGCAGGGATGTAAGAGGGATATTTTCCCAATAATTCCAGGACTTTTTGACAGAGAGTTTGGAAATTTAGAACAATCTCCCAACGAGAATGCTGAATTTAGAGTTTTATTATGTGGCCGTGGTGATGATGAGGACTTTGAGCTTAAAGGTTACGACGTTGCTGCAAAAGCATTCACTGACCACCGCCTTCAAGGGAAATCTTACCATCTTATCTATGTGGGTTCGCCTGATGGAAAGCATGAAGAGGTGAGACAGTGGTTTCTTCAATATGGTATCGCGGAAGAGCAGCTGACCGTGGGAAACTTTGTACAAAGCCGGGAAAAGATGAAGCATCTGCTGTGTGAAGTAAATCTTGTCATCATGCCATCCAGATCAGAAGCATTTTGTCTGGTTGCGCTTCAAGCCCTGTCAGCTGGCTTACCAATCCTTGTGAGAAGTAAGTCCGGATTTCCAAGAGCATTGCAGAATATTCCCTTTGGAAAGTCGTGCATAGTGGATTCACATGAACCAGCAAAGTGGGCGGAGGCAATTGAAGGCGTACGTGTCATACATGGCGTGCGGCTTGAAGAGATTAAAATTCTGAGAACATCTTATGACAAGAGGTACAGTTGGAAGGAACAATGTGAAGCACTTGTGGAAAACATGATGAGGAGAATCCTATATGGTACGTTTAATATGTGTTTGTTTGTTTGTTTGTTTTAAAAGTAACATTTGCAAATGCAAACAAGGAATGTTGTACAGAAACTTTACCTGATGTGGCATAATTACCCCCGTTCCCAGGATTTTCCCTTCACACTTACATCGACAAGCCCTGGGAACCACCATATTTTACTTCCTTTCCAGAGTTGTGGTTAGTTTCTGGTGCCACCCATGTTGACCTTTGGGAGAATTTCCCTTTGTTTCTGGATGTGCGTAGCAATAACGTACAAACTACACGAGTTCGCCACGTTTCAAAGATACCATCACAGATTTTGCCTTCACGCCTAAATCTGTTAAATACCTCTTTCTTGTGATTCGTAGCACGATTATGGAATGCCCTACCTGAAAATATTAGAAAGCTAAAGAACAAAAAATTATTCAAAAACCAAATACATGAAATGGTTATCCAATATTCTGAGAACTGAAAATTTGTACCTCTCGACGTCCGCAGTTATTGACATAATTAAAAATGTGTCGAGGAATCGTATATTTATTGAAATAAACCTGTTAATTCTATATGTGTAGTGCATAACCTATATCTTTTCCTGTAAAGTATATAAGCACCATAATTGGTTATGCGATACCTTCCCGCTTCGATTAGCTATAGCCATTTGCGGGTAGTTAATATATAGTTCAGTCTGTAGTTGTTAGTTCTGTTGTAATCATAAAATGTTTAGAATGTTACAAAATCACGTTTCTTCTGACGTCAATGCTTTTAGAATTAAAACAAAAGAGCGAACTATGATAGTGGTATGTGTCAAAATTTAGATACCACGGTTTTAGTTCAAGCGCTAAACTGTAGTACACAATGATTCATATTCCTGGTTCTTTAGCTGCTTTCTTTCTACCCTAGTCCCTTACGACCCTTACGGGAATTCTTGACAAATTACTGTCGTCCAGTCGTTTTCTGAAAGCTCAAGAATTTTGCCTGTTTCGTTTGAGAAATGATAGCCAGATTTAGCAAAGACAACGTGACGGCAGTGGCGACGGCGCGCGCAGATCTACTGAACCAACTTGATCAATGACAGAAGGCGTTCATTCCCTTCTGTGCTCTTTCGCGTTTCTCGTTTGACGTTGCCTTGCGTTTGCTGAATCTGCCTAATTACAGCTGTATGTCACCTGATGGTGACATGTGAACTCGTTTGAGAGATTTCGCTCTTACAGGGTCCTCTGGTGTTGGTGTCAAGATTCCCAAAGAAGAGTTGATCTCTGTTGAGGAGGAGATTGTTGGAGACAAACCCGATTCTTTCAGCACTTCTCCTTCAAAGCGACATCAACTTCTTGGTGAGAAGAAAAGAAAGAAAGGAAGCAAGAGAAAAAAGAGCAAAGATTTTTCCGGAATCGAAATTAGTCAAGAAGGTACAACATCCCTTAGCGAAGAATCTCTCCAAATGGAAAGAAGGAAAAACACTGGAGATTCCACTTTCGACCCAAGGGGGATTCTTTCCTGTTGCATACATTGTCACACAAAAAACATTCATGAATTATGTGTTTGACCCCCCTCCAATGACTGGGTCTGCTTGGCCTCACAGATCTACAGCTGTATTTGTCTAAAGGCGTGGACAGCACAATGCAATATTGCAGTCTTAGTAGCCACGCAACCTGCCATGTGGTGCGAAACGTTTTGTAGCAGTTGCGTCATCTCAACGGCTGGAAATAAAACACATACGCTGCTTGATGTTGCAAATTTTAAAGACACGGTGCCACTGTGGCACGTAGGGTAGCAAACCTGGAAAAATTCTAATGTGGGAAGTTCCTGCGTTCCTGTGTGCAGCAAAATCAGGATTGACATACATTGCGATAGGATTTCTATTTACGCGGAATGTTACATAGGATATTCGAGTCTTTACCTTCATCTATTCAGTTACAGGATAAATTGGCCACAAAAGAGAATCTAGAGGCGGTGTTCAAAGTGTTAGCCCTTTCTCCCTTTATCATAAAGGATTTGTTTGTTGTGTATTGTTCATGAAAAATATTGGGCTGTGGATCTATGCTATTTGGGCACGTGAGTTACATAGTTAAGGAATAAAAGAACAGTTAAATAGTTTTTTAACGAACGTATGCAGATGTTTTAACTTCAAATAAGACTGAGGATGTTGACCAATGCAGCGCACGTTTCGGTGACAGGAGCTCCTATGAGCTTGGTATTTGTAGTTTACAATATGCGGCATCTTTGCGGCATCAAGAGCAACACGATAATGCAATTTTAGATGGCTTTATTGATATCTTATCTACCCACTGATCAAACGAGTCGTACTTCAATTTTTTGCTCTATCTCTGCCGCGGTTATACTGTTGGATATTCGCCAACCTTTTACTCTACACTATAAGAATACTTGAATCGTTGGAACGGGTAGCCTGTGAAGCTGGCGGTTTTGTCAGTTGTAGGGCGCACGAGCGAGCGGCTTCGCCGCGAGAGGAATGGGCTGGGAGAAAGGAAAAACAACCCCATTCCCAATTCCCCTCGCAGCTTCGCCGCTCGCTCTTGCGCTCCAAACCTGACAAAAAACCGCCAGCTACGCAGGCAATGGAAAAGGGAAATGGGTACCTGTATTTCAGTGAGTATTTTTAATTTTCAGATGCATTCCTCAGCGTAGCCTTGCAATCTAATGTAGTCCAGCTGAAGTTCCGCATTGAAGATCTCAGTGACAGTCAACAAGAAAAAGTTAATGAACTTTTGACACAACAAGTGTTATATCGTGGCTTTTGCTGGTTTTGTTGCGTCATGTGTTAAGTTGCGTGTGTGCGCTTGCGCACGAGAGGACATTAAAGGAATACAGTTGTGTGTCTCATAGTTTCGTTGCTTACTGATTATTTCGGCTCGGAGGTCCTCGGTTACAACATTTTGGCGACGAGGATGGGATACTTTTGTGATTTACTACTGTTTCGTCGTATTTGTTACACCGGATGAAATTCTTTCAGTTCGTTTTGTTCGTTTGTACTTTCGCCCACGTGCTTGCTGGCGTGTTTGTGGTTGCCGCCATGGCTTCACCGTTGCTTGGTTCTGTTGGAGAATTCGACCCGTCCTCTGAGGCTTTTACTGTGTACCTTGAAAGGCTTGACCAGTTCTTCGTAGCCAATGATATTGGCCAGTGTCCTGCTGATGCGACTGCAGCTGTTGTTCGGGAAGCCAGTAAGAAAAAAGTCGCCGTGATGATCTCCCTAATTGGTAAGAAGACGTACGGCACTCTTCGCGATTTGAGCAGTCCTGAGAATCCGAAAGAGAAAACTTTTGAGGCGTTATGTGAATTACTGCGACAACATTTTAAGCCCAAACGATTGGAGGTTGCCGAATCTTACAGATTTCATCGATGTTGTCAAGAAGAAAATGAAAGCGTGTCGGTTTACAGCGCTCGTTTGAGACATCTGGCTTCGACTTGTAATTATGGTGAGTTCCTGAGCCGCTCGCTTCGTGACCAGTTCGTGTGTGGTATTCGCAATCCAGCTACACGGAAAAAACTCTTGGGTGAGGATCGAACATTTCAACAGGCCCTTCAAGTGGCTGTCGCCGACGAAATTGCAGCTAAAGAGACTTTACAAGTCCAACAGCAACAATTGTCTCAACCGGTGAATTCAGTTGCGAAGGAGTTTTCCACTATACCTTCCCTTTCCCGTGGAGATTCACGCACAAAGTCTGCGTCACGGACATCTCCTCGCCATGCTTCGTCTACGTCTCAGCAAGCGACGTCTTATGCTTGTTTTTCGTGTGGGAATTCTGACCATGTAAGATCGAAATGCCAATTTAGGAACGTTGTTTGCCACAACTGCAACTTACGAGGACATATTGCTCGAGTTTGTAGGAAAGGTGGAGTGAATACCATGAGTTTCGAAGAAGAGTTCCCTCAGGAGCAGTTATCTGATGAAGATGAGTTGTATGTTGTTTATGATGTTAATGCTATGTCAAGATCTGAAATTTGTGTGCCCCTGAAGATTGAAAACAATAATTGCAGTATGCAGTTGGACACTGGGTGTGCACTGTCCCTCGCCCCAATTACTTTTGTGAAACAAGTTTGCCCCAAAGTTGAAATGAAACCCTCAAATGTTGTACTTTCAACCTACACTGGTGAAACTGTGCGCCCCTTGGGAGAAGCGTATGTGAATGTTGAGTACAAAGGATCACAGCATACACTTCCTTTGCTAGTTGTACGTGAGGGAACTACTGCCTTATTTGGTCGAAACTGGCTTTCTGATGTCAAATTGGATTGGACGAATTTGCCTGGTTTAAATCACATTGGACCCTTGCCATGTTGTTCTTCTACAAACCCTGTTCACCCAGAAAACCAGACATTAGAATCAGTCCTGGAACAATACAGTGAATTATTTCAGTCCCCACTTGGATGTTACACTGGGGATCCAGTTGTGCTAAATGAAGGTAAAGAGGCCAAATTTCACAAAGCCAGACCAGTTCCTTATGCCTTGCAATCAAAAGTGGAGAATGCTTTGCTGAAGATGGAAAAGGATGGTGTGATTGAACGGGTGACGTCTGCGAGCAGTGCAGCTCCTATTGTAGTCGTTGGGAAGAAAGACAGTGATGATGTCCGTGTTTGTGGAGATTTTAGTGTGACATACAATGCAAGTGCTCGCGTTGAAACCTACTCTATGCCTCAGATTGAGGACATGCATTCAGCTTTAAGAGGATGCACTGTGTTTAGTGTCTTAGATATAAAACAAGCCTATCACCAAATACCAATTGCAAAGGAATCACAGTGTTATCTCACAATTAACACTCACATTGGTTTGTTTGCATTCAAGAGATTGCCAAATGGCATCCATTCCGGTCCAGCCATCTTTCAAAGAATCATGGATAATCTGTTGTCTGATATTCCAAAGGCTGTTAGTCGTTTAGATGATATCCTGGTTGCTGGCACAGATGAAGAGGACCACCTTTGCACACTATCCCTAGTTTTGGAGCGACTTCTTAGTGCCGGATTCAGACTGAACAAGACAAAGTGCAAATTTCTTCAATCGTCAGTGGTCTACCTTGGTCATGTGATAGATGGAGAGGGTTTACACCCCACTGAGGATAAACTTAAAGCCATCCGTGATGCTCCCAGACCCAAAGATGTAACTGCCTTGAAGTCTTTTCTGGGACTTATAATGTTCTATTCACGTTTCATGCCTCATCATTCTACAGTACTAGCACCTTTACATCAGCTACTTAGGAAAGGTACTCCATGGAGGTGGTCGAAAGTTGAAGAAGATGCATTTGTTGCAGCAAAGCAGCTCATCCTCAACTCACAAACATTGGTGCATTATGACCATACATTGCCGCTTTTCCTTTCATGTGATGCTTCATCTTATGGCGCTGGAGCAGTCCTGTCTCATCAAATTGATGGACAATTTTGACCTGTGGCTTTTGCTTCTTGCACCTTGACCCATGCTAAAAAAAATTACTCCCAGCTAGAAAAGGAGGCCTTCAGCATCATCTTTGGATTGAAGCGATTCCGACAGTACCTGTATGGCTGTTCCTTTACAATTTTAACTGACCATCGACCTTTGCTGACTCTCTTGGGTCCTCAGAAACCTGTTCCTGCTCATGCAGCAGCACGACTTCAAAGATGGGCACTTATCCTTGCTTCATACAATTACAGGATTGAGTATCGCAGTACTGGAGCACATGCAGATGCAGACAGCATGTCTCGTCTTCCTCTACCTCAGACATGGTCACCCAGATGTGAAAATGTTGAATGCTACTTCTTGGACACGGAAGTTGTGACTAATGTGACCAGTCAGATGATCAAGAAAGAGACTCAGGTGGATCCAGTTTTGTCTCAAGTGTACAATTATGTCATTAGTGGCTGGCCATGTGTAGTGGATCCCACCCTGGTACCATTTAAGACTACGAGAGACGAATTAAGTACCCAGCAAGGCTGCATGTTATGGGATGCTCGAGTTATTGTCCCTCCTTCACTCCAAGAGAACGTGTTGCAAGAACTGCATGACACTCACCCCGGAATATCTCGAATGAAAGCGTTAGCAAGATCTTATGTGTGGTGGCCCAACATTGATTCTCATATTGAAAGAACTGTTTCTTCATGTAGCACGTGCCAGTCTATGAGATCAAATCTTCCTACCGTTCAGATTCATCCTTGGACCTACCCAGCACGACCGTGGTCTCGTATTCATGTAGATTTTGCTGGGCCAGTCTCTGGATGTACTTACCTTGTTGTTGTAGATGCTTACAGCAAATTCCCAGAGGTAGTCAAAATGACTAATACGTCAGCTAGAACAACTGTTACCGCATTGCGAGACATCTTCAGCAGACACGGTCTTCCAGAAATTATCGTGTCCGACAATGGGCCACAATTTACGGCTACAGAATTTCAACGATTTTGTTCCAACAATGGAATTTTGCACCGTACTTCAGCAGCGTACAAGCCATCCACAAATGGACAAGCTGAACGTGTTGTGCAGATTTTGAAATCAGCTATTAAACAAGCCCATGTTACGAACGCTGACGTAGCTGCTGTCATCGCCAAATATTTGTTGGTTTACCGAAACACGCCACATTCTACAACAGGTGAATCACCTTCAATGCTTCTTATGGGCCGGAGACTCCGCACCCGCCTGGATTTGCTGAAACCTTCAGTTGAAAAACACGTTGAGGCTCGCCAATACAGTACAATGCTAAGTCGCACCGCACATAGAGGCCTTCGCCAGTTCAATGCTGGTGATCCTGTTCTGGCTCGTAATTAAGGAAGGGGAGAGAAATGGGTGCGTGGAGTAATTAGTGAGGTCCTTGGTTCTCGTCATTACATTGTCGAGGTGGCAGGTAATTTGTGGAAACGACATGTGGACCAACTGTTGAGACGTCCTGAAGATGCTGCTCCAACGTGTCTCCCTTCAACGGTTGAACGCCGGTCTGTGCCACTTGATGTGTCCCCTAATATGGACCAGCCTTGCGAGATGGTTCCTGATTCAAGTATTCCGTTTGCTCCTATGCCTACTACGCTGGATGAGCCCCCTGTGATTGTTACTCGGGAAGATCCTCACCTGGCAAACCAGTTACCAACAGTGTCAAAGCCAATTACTAACACTGCCATGTTTTCTCAACCTAGTTCATTGCCCGAGATTTCTGATTCTGTCAGTGCCGATGACACCTTCTTAGTTCACCCGAATTCTTCATGTGAAAATTCTGTTAACACTGAAAAACGTTATCCTACCAGGACAACTCATAGGCTTCCTAGCTATTTGAAAGATTACGAGTTAAAGTGATGGCAGTAACTGACCAAGAAACTTTCTTTTCTTTTTCTTTTAAGGGGGGAAATGTTATATCGTGGCTTTTGCTGGTTTTGTTGCGTCATGTGTTAAGTTGCGTGTGTGCGCTTGCGCACGAGAGGACATTAAAGGAATACAGTTGTGTGTCTCATAGTTTCGTTGCTTACTGATTATTTCGGCTCGGAGGTCCTCGGTTACAACAACAAGTACAAGTTTACGTGACACACAATGACCTTTCTTTACCTGAAGGAGTGAGTGCCTTGATGGGACACATACTAAAGGCCTACAACGTGTTTGGAAATAGTTGTTCACTGTCCAAGCCTGGAAAGCCTTGAGAATCTGTGGAGTGACTGTTGTTCCGGTCACCTGAATCAGGTCGCTGCGAGGCTCCTGGTGACTGATGACTTTAAAAGAAAACTCGGTCTGGAGACGGTAAGGATAAACACAACCATTGAGGAGGAAAACTACTTGAGATGCAAAAGAGCTTTCATGGAAATGCCAGGTTAGGAACCGTTTTTGACAATTGCACTTGCCGCCATTAAAACACAGCAATGCAATTATTGCCTGTTGTACCTCTAATTGATGATGGTGACATGCGACGACTATTTGGGGTTTTGAGGTAGTTTGGCGTTGAAGCATTTTTTGTTAGACTTCCTTCTGATGTATTGTCTCCTTCTACATCTTTGGTTTCATTTGACTTTTATAGTTTTTGTGCTCTGGACGTTCCTTTGATCGACGCTTATCTGATTGGACATTCATTTTCCTTTTACCAATTTGGCCTTGTTTTCAGCTCGCCGTCACTAACTTGACTCGAGTGAGCCACCCCTGTAGGGATACATGCCCTCTCTGAAGGTAAATGTGTTCGTTAGGAACATATTTCAGAGGGGACGTAAATGTTTGGAAAAAGGTCAATAATGTGATCTGGGGGAAATATTAGATTATTTAAAACTTATAGATTATGTTCCCTACAATCAATATTAGAATGAAGCGATTTAGGACTTTCCCCACAATGAGTCAATGCTTCAAGGGCTTTCTTTTTAGTTCGGCATCCTGCAGCTTAACAAAAAAGGAGCATAGAACAGTATAACATTGATAAGCATGGTATAGGGAGGGGGACTGGGATCTAGAACACATTTCACGGAAAATAAAACGGTCCTTTCACAATTCACGAAAAACCAAGACATAATGAAAGTTACGGTTCACGGCGAATTAAACATTTATTTCTCCTTTCACGAAAAATAATTTTTTGCAAAACCATGCTTCACGGCTACAATAGAAATCACGATTCACGATGGAAAAATTAGCCATTTCACATTTCACGAGAAAAAAAGGGCTGATCACGAGTCACGAAAATACCCTTTACCACCTTAATTAATGGGAGGAACGAGTAGCTCAAACTTGGTAAATTCAGGAAACTTCATCCAACAACAAGAGGACACGAAGTCCCATACAAAGGTCGACCTCCAGTGGTCAGACAGGTCAGCACTAGGGGTGGTCACAGCCAGGGTTCGT
>OX419343.1:8944767-8987267 GCA_948470475.1 Galaxea fascicularis | reverse complement strand
GCGGGCAGTGCATATTCCTGTAATATTTCATAATTCAATAAACTGTCTGTCTGTCTGTCTAGGAACGAAATGCACCAGGAGTTGAACCAGGGGCAGCCTCATGGAAGTTTTCGTGATTTTTGCTCCAAATACTTGGGTCAACAAACCACAGTGGTAAATGAAGACATACAAAGTGAAAAGTTTTCCCTTATCACTGGACTTCACCACGCCTTTCCCCTTCCACTGCTTAATGCTAGCCTTCCACGATCGTCGAGGTGCACGAAATAATTATATAACGTAGTTGCAAAGGGATAGACTCATATGAAACTGAAGAATACAATACATTTAATGCAGTAAACACTCGTTGACTACATGAGATTACAGAACTGAACGCGGGAGTTCATCCGGGGCCTTTCCACCACCTACGTCAGCCCCGGAGGGCCTGGGACTAACCATATCGTCACAAATTATATTTGGACATTTTTCTTATTTAGAACGGGTTGGCTGTGACTGATGGCTTACAATAACAGGTGTTCCTGGAAGAAACTGTGTCCTTGGCTTTCCGCGAGTGCTCCGTTGCGCGTTCTTTTATTTCTTTTTTGTTTGTTTGTTTGTTTTTTTGTCACTGTGATATTTTTCTTTCTGTTTTAGCCTTTCTTCTTCCTTTTCTTTTCTATCTTTTCTTCTTCCTTTGTCCTTTTTTCTTCTATTCAATAAACAGTGTCAAGCTAGGACGTCACTCATGCTATAGCCCGCATGCAGACGTCTCCTATTTGCGTCACTTCTCCGAGGGCAACAAAGGAAAAAGGAAGTGTCTGCACAAGCTATTTATTCTACCGGATGTATTCCACAAAAGACAACGACCCAGTTCACCCATACCTTTACTCTTTCTGAGAAATTAGCACTGCATATTTGCGCGCCAGAATGAGGGACGTTTTTTTCCACTTGATTGTGAAAAAAATACCCTAAATATAAAGACATTGTACTCCATTTTGAAAGCAAAACAGTATATCCTTGAAAATAAATGAAAAAAAAACAAACTCAAATTATAACTCTTGCGAAATTCAAGACAATATTGACCAACACATTTAAAACGAGATTTCTCTCTTGACTACAAACATGAAAAAAGTGAGCCAGATCGATCCATTCCAGAGCACCTTTATTTCCTTCTTATAGTAACTTAACAGTGCTATGTTTTATACTTTATCAATTTACTCTATATTCTCCACCAGATTCACAGCCAGATCATGCACCACTTCCTTTGTGATTTCTCGCCTCGGGTAAAATTCTATCTGTATTTCATGATCCATTCAGCATCGTCCAGCCCACTTGTCTATTTTACTGGACAAGGCGCTTTTAAAAATTTGAGGACTGACCTCAGTGGGGCCCTTCCGTAAGTTATACCCATGTTTTGAAAAATTGGACACGTGACCACTGTTATTATTGCATTGTGCGTGTATAACGTAACTGCCAAAATCGCGCAGTCCTAGGCAGGGCAAAGTTTCTTGAATTATCAAATCAAAAGAAAGAGCCACAGTACGTATACCACAAAATTATTTAGAGCTACCAAATTTTTAAGCATTTTTTGCGATTATTTAATAAAGCAGGCTCCTAATAAAGCTAAACTGGTTAATCCGGCACTGCATAAAGTTGGTTTCCTGAGAGGAATAATTTACTCTGGTGCCGAATTTTCAGTATCATTCAGTGTTTTATATAAGCCGTGTTTGTACGCTTTAAGTTTTCTTCTGTCTGAAAAAGACAATGGAAATGGCAAAGACCACGACAATGCCAAAATGGGGTATCATGATTCTGCGAGTTTTTGTCCTTAAGCTTACGTTGGGTGACTAACGTTCTACATGTGAGTACATGTAATACTTGGATTGCTCGAACATAAAATATCCTTTAAAAATCTTCTCAGCGAAAGTGGCGATAGTTTTGAACATTGGTTACTCAACTTGCTGGCCACGTCGTTTGCTAAAACTGGATTACTTCCTACCAATGACGTCACTATCTCCTGAGGGTCTGAATGGGTGGGTCCACATGTCGGTTGTCGGTTAAAATTTCATCACTTTGTCGGTTGTCGGTAAATCTCAGTTAATTATTCACATTTATTATGCAGTTTGCTCAGTTTTAAGACTTTAAACTTTAGACGAAGTGTAGAACTGTTAATAATTCACTATTTGGTTGCACTTAAACTTTGTTACCTCAGTTTACTTCCTTTTTTTTAGCAACGAGATTTCTACCCCATTTATGTTTGCAAATCTAGCATACTGATAAAATCACCAAAGCTTTTATTCTAAATGTGAATTAAGTGTAAAGAAGGTAACACAATTAACAGAGGAAAAATAACACAGTTCATTGAACGAGCAAACAAACACCACCCTACAATCAAATTCACGGCTGAAGTTTCAGATACTAAAATAATTTTCTTGGACACTATCACATACAAACGCGTTAGATTCGAAACAACATCAGTTCTTGTTGTGGCAACCCACTTCAAGCCTACTGAGAAATTTCAATATACACATTTCTCGTCATGTCACCCACCCGCCGTCAAAAGCCGTGAGGGTATTTTTGAAAGGAAAGGCTTTACGATTTCTGAGGATAAACTCTTCTGAAACATTATTTGAAGAGAAAAAATGAAATACCTTGCAGAGAGAGGATACCGTAAAGAGTTTATTGGAAAAAAACCTCTCACAAGTAAAAGAGTTTTAAGACAGATCACAAGCCCTCCAACAAAAACAGAAAGAAAATGAACGAATCTCAGTTGCCGTTTGTAACAGAATGTTATCCATCATGAGCCAGCAAATAAAATTTTATAGAGAAACAACCAAAGCTCAGAGAGATTTTTAAGGAACCGCTACTAACATAATACAAGGTAGGGCGTTCGCTAAAAGACACTCGTTAGAGCTAAACTATAACTGAACAAGGCTGAAAACACATGAGTGGGAGTCACGCAGGCCTATCTTCATACCTTTTTAACACAAAGAAGCTTATAAACTGATTTACTAACTACTTCTATTCGTTAGAGATTTTTCTGAAAAATGGACGGTGTATAAAAACATTCCATTCAACAAAACAGCAAATAAAAACGTGGAACCAAAGCAAAGTTGAACCACGCTAATACTTAACCACAAAACTACAGTGATACATCAAACTCCGCTGTGCACTCAAACTAATAGAACGTTCCACACTTACCGTTGAGCTCACTTCTGCTTTTATCCGCCGATATTAAATTAATTTGGAAGTTCAAGCGGCCACTGCCCATCTGTCACAACTGCAAAATTTTCGCGTTTCCCCACAGACGATTTCGCCAGGCGAAATAACTTTAACGAGAACCCGCCAATACCATATTGATGTGCCTGTTCCTGTAGTCCTAAAAGCTCCCTAATATTTTTTTTAGCTCAGATATTTCTTTATGAGTTTCTTTGTTCACCGGAACCGGGCTTCAATGGCATTTGATGGTTGCCTCTTCACATTTTCGGAAAAAAAACCACCATGACTTTAACAAACCCACTCATGGCCCGACCGCGTGAACTAGCAACGCGCAGTGAAGATACAACAGAAGGGCATCTGTTCTAGAAATGAGCCCCACTCCCTGCTCCCCGAAAAGGAGGATCCCAGAGCTTTAAAGTAATTTGAAGACAGGAAATGCTATAACTGATCAGTTAACTTTGAAATTAATGTGGATACGTATGGTGAAATAGAGCCCACCAAAGAATCTGGACATTTCCTAAACTAGAAATAAATTCAAAATGCTGTTCTTTCTAAATACAAACATCCCTGTAACATCGGACCATGTTGGTTGTCTGTTAGAATTCATTTGTCTCTAGTCGGTAATTTTTTCCTCGTTTTGTCGGTAGTCAGTAATATTTTTTGCCCTTTGTCGCTAGCCGGTTAACCCCATTCAGACCCTCTCTCCAAATCACAATGTCCATGAAAAGAACATTGAATCCTACAATAAAACGTTCCTAAAAACTTCATTCTATATAGTATCACTGATACCTAAGCCAGCTCGGATTTTAGTAAAAGTCTGTTTCTAATGGATCGTTTGAAAAACGTACCCATTGGTAGAGTACAGTAGCAGCAGCAGCAATTTTACTTACGCTGAGGGGCGGACTATATTACTTGCACAAAATTCCTGCGGAATAAGAAACTGACAGAATAAGTGAGTAACAACCGAGCCTCACCGGAAAACTTAGAAGTTCGAAGGAACATGAACATATCACAAACGGGAACTCATCTTTCCAAGGAACTAAACAGTGACTCATAAAAGGAACTTGTTTCATGCACAGTAATTCATAATTTTTTATGTCTTGGCGTCTGTTCTGACACATATAAATAGAGCGGTTTTTGGGAAGATTTACAAGAGTTATCGAGTCGGCAAAAGTGAAGCTCGTTGAGCGGCCCAAGCTCCGTCACGCCGGTCACTTATATCACACACGCAGTGGTTTTCTTTCAACTTTCATCTGGAAGAATTGAAAAAAGTGTGTTCTCGAAGTCCAACAGACAAATTACGGCTGACATGCTTGTTTGAGAGGGATAAATAATCAGCAAACTACGAGATCCTGCAGCCAAACCGCAACGAAAGGTAAAGTTCTAAATTTTGTGATTTTTAATACTACCCTTCAGTCGTGCTATTGCGGCGCGTGCACGGTGTCATGATAGCATGAATTAAAACGAGTTTTCTGCAGATCTTCTCTCTTAAGCCCACTAAAAAGGATATACTTCGAAAGAAACTAAACTCTCCGTAGAATGTCCTCACAATTTAAGGTCTCTTGACTCTTTGTGGTCTTTTTGCCGTTTTACCTGAGAATTTAAAGAAACGACAGTCCCATATTCCTGATACCATCATGATAGTCTCAGGGTAAGTGACATAAAGTCAGTAGAATTAAATCACATTGAAAGCACGGAATGAAAAGATCCTTTCGAAATATTAATCAAATTCATATTTTTAAATTAAGATTCTTCTGAGATACCTTCCATATAAACAGAAACTCTTTAAAAAGTTTCTTCGCTCAGCTATGAGCTCTGGACTCTTCGCTCCTCCAGCGGCATTTCGTCTAAACCAACACGCAACCAGCAGACTGAAAAGCTAGGCAAAAATGTAGGTCACTACTTCTCATTTAAATGCGTGTAAAACGTTTATATCTACGAGTAGACTTTCGTAATTTTTTTCCACAGAAGGTTTCCAAAAGTAGGCCTCTCTACAGGCGTTACTTGCGTGTACTCCATTCTGTTCTTTTTATTTTGCGTTAAAACGTCTCTGTAGCATCTCAATGAATTTTCGTACTGAAAGCAGCTACTTTCAATCACAATTCAGTTACCTCATTTCGATCTTCCAGAAAGAGCAGCCCGTCACAAACAAATTAAGAGTTTGCTTTTGTGGACTGTAGCCGAGTTATCTTTGTGTAGACGAGTACAGCAAAGGGCATACGACATCCTTTGCCTTTTTTACCACTAATAAATTCTAACATTCCCTATTTTATAAGTTTTGGTAGGTGCTAGTCACGCCCACCCGGGGGGCGTTCCAACGACTTCCGCCGAAGATTGCCGACTAATCACTGTGCGTGACGATTCCACGAGCCACGTGAGAAAAACAATGGCTGAAGCTGTCACATTTCGTGAAGATATCTCTTGATGAATGAGAGGAAAAGAGGGCAGGAAAGGCCGGTCAAAGAAAAGAAATCACCTTAATTTTAGACAAACAAACAACACCTTAAAGTCTGCAATAAAAAATGCCTCTTTGTCGATAGCACTGAAAAATGAAAGTTTGCAGGCAATTTATTTTTACTTTTTTTAATGCTGCGCAAATCAATTTTTTTCTTCAAAACTAGATTAAAATTTAGAACAACCCAAAGTTTCTTCCTGCAAACATTAAAACGAAAACAGCACGAGGTAAAAGTGGAGTTCGATAGCTTTCACTTGAAAATGATTTTATTCACAGTACACT
Source organism: Galaxea fascicularis (assembly GCA_948470475.1). Taxonomy (NCBI): domain Eukaryota; kingdom Metazoa; phylum Cnidaria; class Anthozoa; order Scleractinia; family Euphylliidae; genus Galaxea; species Galaxea fascicularis. The sequence goes on along the minus strand of OX419343.1, from coordinate 8,981,335 downwards.
TTGGCTGTTAAAGACGTCCTAGCTTGACTCTTCAAATATAACAGTGAGGGCTCTTGGCCTAATTGCAACACTTAACTCAGCTCACGACCAGGTACAGTGCAAGGCAAAATGAATTTGTTAGAGAGTAACTGCAGCTTGACTTTATGAATGTAGCAATTTCCGAGTGCGGACGGTATACAACCATGAAATTTAAAATGCAAGTAAATTATAGTGCCACGATACATTCCGTGATCTTCAAATGAATTCAGAGAAAGGGGATTTATTGTGCCGCCAGGTTTTTAAAGCGGGTGTTAAATAGTACCCTATGCGTGGACTTTCTTCCGTCGAAGTTACAACTGACAACCAGTCTAAGATTTAGATCTCAGTTTTAAAAAATGGCTAGGATCGTGTTTGGAATTTCGCTCAGTTGTTATCAGAAAACGCCTGGCTTGGAGACGATCGTTGCAAAGCTATAAATGATATGTCATTGAAATTAACAGCCTTATATTTGTCCTGGTATTCAAAATGTTCAACTGGCATGTGACTCTTGATTATGGAACTTGCATGTGAGATCCTCAGGGAAACACATCCATTTTCTGTCTTAAAGTGTTAGCGAGGAGTAGTTTCTTTGTAGATCTTTTGTACTTGAATTTTTTTCATCTGAGTCGGCAGAAAAAGTCTTAACTTGCGAGCACTGAATTCTTGTGGCATTGCTTGTTTTTTGTTACGAATTTTCTCAAGTGGAGATTTATCAAATTGCTACTTTTTCATCCTTGCTTCTCATGATCAGGAAGGATTCCACTCGAGTATACTCAACACTTTCATACATCAAGAGGATACATTTCGTGCTGAAAACCCTAAAACCGGAGACGAGGGAGAAACCAAGGTTGAGGACAAAATCGAGACTTCAAAAAAAAAGTCAATTTGCGCCATAACACCCTCGCTTTCACGTAGGCGGCAATGAAGGCAATTAGGTCACGTTTGTGAAATGGCGGTAGCTTTGACCTCCCTCGTGTTGGTTTACGAAGAAGTGAAGGAAATAACCCGCTTTTGTTTATATTTAAAGTGACTCTGAGAATCGTGGAACAATGGCACTGTTTGGTGACGGCTGATTGTCATTTCGCGTGGAGCACGTCCGTCATAATTCAAAACAAAGTTCGTAGCACATGATAAATATGAAAATAATTTAGAGGAAATATCACGTGTTTGTTTATGTTTACGATACATTATTCTCAAAGTGTATTCTCGGATCGGTGTTCGTTAATTGGTTTCGCGTGGACAATGTCCGCTTCGATTCCACACAAACTATGGATTCCAAATAAGGCTACAATGAAAAAAACCAAAAGATGCCCAACCCCGCTGGAAACTCTGTCAAGATCCCTGCGTAGGATACAATACAACTTTTTAACCCCTGCAGCGGCGAAAAGGGAATCATCGAAAAATGGAGAATGTCAACCCGTGAATTTCAACCGCTTCCCATCATGCGGTGAATCACTTTGAAGATTGCTAAAAACTCTTTACAATCGCATCTCTTAAACCTCCCCCAGATCCTTTAGAATGATCAAAACGATTTCAAACTCGTGTGATTGTTTCTCCAAATTTGGATGTCATGGATTGAGCGCGCAAATAAAAAAAACGTATTTTATTAATCTGTGCATTCGTAGTTAACATTCAGATTTATGTGTTTTTTGGGGTGTAGAGATAAATCGCTTTTTAACGTCGGACAGGTGTGTGAAGTAATTAAGAACACATTCATTCGAAACGCTTCAATCAGTGTGTTGTGCCCTAACGTATTGAAACATTTTATCATAAATTTGTTTATGGTTGGGTCTTATTAAGGGAAGGTAGTACAGCCATTAAAGCTCTAATATCAATCGCGTGGTTTTAATCCTGCCTTATAAAGAAAACCCTTCTAAAATTTCAGTTGCAAATCAGCTCACAAACTGCAAGCACACATCGGCAGCAATGGTTAAACACACTCGTCTTTGGAGTTTGGTCCTTACAGGAGTAGTTCTGCTGCAAGGTGAGTGAGATCACATGTCAAATCATTTTGATCTTTTATTTGTTGAAACCAGAACTAATTTGTTCTGAATTCTCTCAGTCTTTTTTTTTTTTGCGTTCTTTTTTTCCAATGTCGACTGGAGTTCTCTGTTTTGACTTGTTTTCAAAGCGCAAGCGCTGTGTAGAGATGAGTTGCAAACTAAAACAATTTTTAAGTTAAACGTTTTCAAGACGTTGAAAATAATGCCGCTACTGATGGCTAAAACATTTTTTTTTTGTTTAAAATACGACTTCAGTAGTAGAAATCACTCCACGCCAGCTTTTCGTACACACATAAGTTTATTTAAAATTAGTAGAGGCAAAGTACATTGAAGTGTAAGCAATTTATGCCGTACTTTTAACATAATAGGATGGTAAGGCTGAAGTACGAACTGTTGCTAATTCACTTTGTTGAAAACTGAAATCTGGTCAGTTTTATTATATTTAGTTCCTTTTCACCAAAGCTGCAATTGATCTTTGTCCGACGGATATGTATATTGTCATAACCTGAGTTTTTAATTATAGGCGATTTTCTAATTGGCTTTCAGTTTTTAACTAAGACTTTTGAATTTCCAAACTAAATGTAGTTATAATATGCACGGCAAAACTAAACAGCAAAGTTATTTGCACACAACAGAATGTGTTAAGTTGCTCCTTAGAGCGCAAGCCTTCTTACTAATACAAACGAGGTGAAGTAGAAATTTCAGTCTTATGACACAATTCGTTGTACTTCTGAAACATAGCAAAGAACGTGGGGTAACCATATTTCGCCTTTGGGCTTTCTTTAATGAATCGAGTGGCGCTACTGAGCTCTTTGGCACTTTTCTCACCAATCATGTTTCTTGTAACTCAAAATAAACTGATAATAAATAGTCAACCAATCAAAACACACTGCAAAGTGGCCGTTTACGTCGGATCGACTTATTTATTAGCTTTTTTTGGACAAGCGATATATTCGTGATGCACCATGAATAGGAAGGGAAAACGTGACCGAAAACTCACAAAACCGATATACTGTACAAAAATAAAGTTTCCTACCAAACACAACTGCACACAAATGTAACATAAAGTAGAACGATATTCAATTGAACAATTTATGGAAGGCCATAATCCAGCCGAGTTTTCAAATTTGAACTCAAACCAGTGCAGGAAATTGTTTCACAATGACGAAGTCTTTTATCTGAGTTTACGTTGTTGAGATTTTCCATGGAAAATGAATCAGTATAATTTATACAATTCGAAGTTACGACTCGAAAGATAAGAAAAAAAAGTACTGATCCATAACATTCATTGCAGCTGTCACTGCCAATAGCCTATGACGTCATTCTTGGCTCCAAATAAGGTTAGATTTTCTAAACATTTCTCAAGGACCTTGAAAAAATTGGTGTATTCATTCGAGAAATTTTTAAATCCTTGAAATCGTGTATCAGATGTTTTGTATGATAACTAATTTCACAATTTTGACTTAGCAGTGAAAAATAACGTCCTTGCATGTTTTCTACCAACTTTGTTTTGACTTAGATTTGACTAGAAAGTGTTCTATTCTTTTACCGAAACCGCTGAAACGAAATGTGACTAAAACTCCTGCGTATGCCAAGTCTACTAACTCTTTATTACGTAATAAACATCCACAACTTGAAAAGAACAGACGTTATGATAATTTGTCATTCTTTAAGGAGCGCGCAGTCACGTCATTGTAAGTAAAATTATCCATAGCATCGGTAACATCAATCACAGGGGGCGTTTAAATGATTTTCTTTCAAGATAAAACGAGGATTTGTGAAGTAGTTCATGAGCGCCCTGCGTCAAGATTGCTCCTAAAAACGTCATAGCTTCAGCAATTTTTTTAAAATAAACCAAGTATTTTTCAATCAATTTTTCATGACATCTGCTGAAAGCCTGAAAGGCTACAAAGTTAAATTTACATCGGTACTTTGGTGTTATATCGTGTTCTTGCAATACCACGAAAGCTCATAGGCAGCCAATGAGAACATTTGCACAAATGCCTCGAAGCGTGGTTCTCTCATTACTCGGTCGTTTTGTGGCCTTCTATATTTGCAGAATGCTAGCAGAGAGTCACCTGATTGAATGCTTTACCTCAAATGATTAAGCACACAAAATCTCTTCTGTAGCATTTCCTCGCTGGTCATGCTAGGTAGCCATATTTCGCCGCATATTTCTCAAAGAGACTTACGTTGTTTTCTCAGGTTTTTCTCTAACAGATGCCATCTCGGCAAGGATTCACGCACATCCCATGAACATCAGTTTAAACCCAAGGGTGAATGTCACCCTGACTTGCTTGGTGCAAGATGGCGGCTTTGCTAACGCCATACAATGGTTCAAATACAATCAGCCAATCAGCCTTCAGGAAAATGTTACGTCATCGCAGCGGAAGGATATGTCGCTGCTATTGCTGATGAATATATCCAAGGCTGATGCTGGAAGATACACATGCACAGTTCGACAAGGACAAGACATTGACACCGACGTTTACTTTCTTCATGTTAATGGTAACTGTATTATCACATGTTCTAACTGTATTATTATTGTTATTATTATTATTATTATTATTATTATTATTATTATTATTATCAAATGTGTTTCGCATCTTGGTTAAAAATACTCAAGATAGTCTTCAGATTAGCTTTTTAATAATCAAGCACTTGCTTCTTAGCCACAGACAAAAAAGCACACGCATCGCAGTATATATTAGCCTTGCAATTTTCACTCACCCGCACAGAACGGCGCCTTCTGCAAGTGTTTCGGAACCTAAAAGCCCGTCAAAAAGTGCATTCCAAAGCTGGAATGTTTGAGTTTCGCAATACTTCATTTGCCAGAAATTAATAAGCGCGTCGCAAAAATTGAATTTTCTTTTTTGACTGTCCGGACACTGGTATCGTCAAGATACTGGGCAACATACTGTAGTGATCATGATATGATTCAAAATTTTCTTTTTAAATACGGCGAAAAACCTTTAAAAGTATGATTCATTTTCTTTTTTCACATGCTAAGCCATTTCTACCTTAGCCTGCGGCGCAAGCGTTTCCATTCGAACCCGTTCATTCTCAGGCTCCTGCATTCTGCGAGAAAATTGGGCGAGAGCAAAAAGTAGGAGGAGCCGGATGGGAATGGGGAGAGCAGAAGGCAACGCTTGCCAGCAGACCCCACGATTCCGAAAAACGCCCACCGATTTTTCACCGTTGACCTGATGCGCGCTGATTGACAGCTTTAATAGATTGCTAAAAAAGGTCCACGCGAACTGCACGCAATGTCAAAGCCGCAAAATTAGAAATCTGGTAACACACAAACTCGTACAATGTTCAATAGGCAGTCAGGTCGTTGCTTGTAAAACTCCACCAAAGCAAAGCGTTGACGCATCCAAGCGGTCGCTCGAAAAGCTTATCTGAAGCAGTCGTTGCAATAGTGTGGGAATCGACAAGCGGCCGCAAATACCATACTCAAGCACAGAGAACTTGGACCGGAGCTTGTTAAATACATGTTTAATAGTGAAGGCACATTGTTATTTTTGTCAAAATTGCTCCAAATGTAGAACAAACCATCTTCAATTTGGTAAACAAGCTTACCTCAGCCCCGTCCACGTTTCCACTGCCCTGCATTACGAATCTTTTGATTTTAGCAAATAGGGGAAACTCTTCTCCATGGCTTCTTCGAAAGACGCACAAACTATCAAAACGTTTAACATCTTCTTTCTTTGATCACTGGTTACGTTCGAAGTATTTTTGCAGTAAATTGTGCTAGCTATTTGTCAAACATACCCTTGCCAACTGCATCGTGGCCTGCTGCAATGGTAGAATGATATTTTTCCCAGAACTCGAATATTATGCAACCACAGACTACACTTCATGTTATCGATCTCCAATTGCCTATCGTTGCTCAAAGGTTGACGATGACCACTGAAATACCAGTGTCACTAGAGCAATATACTTTTATGCTCTATCCGACAATGAAATGATTATGAAAACTCTCATTTTTTGTGTTTCCAAATGGGAATAGTACTTGAGGCATTAGGGATTTTCAGATTTAAGTACGAGTACGAATTTCTAATTTCAAACCAGTCACCTCCCCTGAACCCTCACTCTTCCTTGTTACTTACCAGCAGATCGGGGGATCGTAGAAACAAGATTGATGTCACAACTGATCATCTAAAGCACGCGAACAAGATTTGAAAAGTCGTACTCGTACTCAAATCTGTAAGTCCCTATTCACGACCAGACAGTAGAGCGCTCTTAATTGCCGACCAAAAATCATGTTTTGTCCACACAGTATTAACATAGAAAATCCATAGAACATAGAAAAGATTTCCAGAAGCATTTATAAGCGTTTATTTCAAAGAAATAATAATTTTCTGCAGAAATCTTGAGTAGAATAGCTTAGAATGCTCAAACTGAGCAAAAACCGAAAATGAATTCGTATTAATTTAGCGCCTGCTTAGCTTTACTTTTGTTCAAACCAAGTATGACGGTCCTGATTTCAATTGACTGTGGAACCTCTCCTTTGGTTTTGTACTACTTTGCCATGCGATTGGTTAGCAAAACCAAGGAGTTTTGTTTCCAATTCTGATTGGTGCACTGCGTTGTTTGCATCAAAATGATTGGTCAGAGTGTCTACCTTGATTTTGGTTTTTCGACACTCAACTGAAAACCGCTATGCAGTTGCAGTTGAGAGAAAAGAAGAAATGCAGAAAGCACAAGCTTTCTCTGATCTCTTAACTACCACTTCGCTTTTTTTCTTCTTCTTCTTCTTCTTTCCTTTTTTTCTTCTTTCTTTTTTTTACAGGTGTACCAGTTATTACAAATTTATCCAAAGAAGTTATGGTCTTAGATGGTGAGGATACATTGATTCCATGTGCCGCCGCAGGCTGGCCCAGGCCAACCATCAGATGGAAGAACCAAGGTGATTATCTCCAAGATAATATGGATTATGGGATCAAGCCTCATCCGACACTAAGTCAAGTAACTTTGGAGATACGATCTGCCAATGAAGATCTTGAGGATCAGTACGACTGCGAAGCAAGCAATGAGTTTGGGAAAGCAGAGGAAAGTGTTTATGTTAGAGTTATAAGTAAGTTTTATTCTTTCGTTTCCTTTTCTACCTCCAATTTTTTGTCCGTTTCTTCTTATTCTGGTATGTATGAGTGTGTGTTTGCTCTCATATGCCTCAGTTATTTTTTTACTTCTTTCATTCATTTAAATTAAGTCGGAACCCTGCGAGATCAACTATACTTCTTGCATTATAAATTCTTAAACGTTCGACCAGGACTGAACAATCGATATTTAAAAATGTGGTTGCTATGGTAATAACATATGCAATCAATGTTGGCATATCTGTCGAGACTTGCCGCGAGAACATTTTGCAAACATTTTAAGAGGAAGGGCTGAGGGGCTCTGTGTAGCGCAATTGGAGCTGCATGGCTCCTGTACACTCGGTTGCAGCAGGGACCGCACAGGGGGAGGACCCAGTCATATTGCTTCGCGAAAAATTAAACATTTTTATTCAAGTTATTTTCTCCATAGAGCAGCCCAAGTACGTTTTCGTAAAATCGCATTACGTTGTTACAAGCAAAGGTTCTAATGTGACGCTGACTTGTGAAGCTCCTAAATTTTACTGGGCGTTTTTTGAGCACTGGTGGTCTTTCAATGGCACTACACTCTCTAAACACCAAGTCGAAGCTGTGAAAGTCGGAGATTATCTCAATACAGAGCTACACATTCGCAACGTCTCCGTACAAGATGCTGGGCTTTATGAATGCAACGTGCTTGATGATACAAATCAAGGAAGAAATAACATCACTTTGATTGTTGATGAAAAAGGTACGCTGTATATATAGGATACATACAGTATACTGTATATCTTGTTGCATGAGTTTGAACACCGTGTTGGCCGTCGTTGGGTTGATACCCTCCAAAACGACAGCTTTACATTGCTCCAACATTGCTCCCCATTGCCCTAACATTGCTCTATCATTGCTCCAACTTTGGCTTTCCTTCTGGAGGGCATGATTTAGGCACAACCCTGTCGTTGGCAATTGTCAGAACTTGTTGTTTCAAATACCAACATCTTCCAGCAACACTAAACATTTTGTTCACGTACACAATATGTTGGGCCCAACATAATTGGCAGCGTCTGTACGGGCCTTGAAAAAACAGGTAAATTAAGAACAGAAGCGCTTTCCAAAAAATACCCAATCCTGCTTCCCCCAATCAACCAGGCACATTTACACGAGTGCGATGATGTCTGTCTGGGCGCGTTGGCCAGCCAAGCCAGCGTGAAAATCCAAACATTTTTGCCCTGATAGGGACATTGTTATCCAGCATTACTTAGCCTCGAGTAATTTGTCTAGTTTTTGAATCGTTCGTACAAATAAACAATTTCTTAAAAGGTCTTAACGTTGTAACGTAGAAAATAATTACGTTGAGGAGAGAGTAAACAGTTTATGTCATGGCTTTCAAATTTCTATCCAAGTGAAATACAAAAGTGTTCTGATTGGCGTAACTACTAGGTAACAAATAAAAACAACTACCTACTAACCGCCAAAATGTTTGATATTTCAAGAAAATCTACAGAACATCTCAACCAACTGGAAAACTGTTAAGGCAGCAATTAACAGGCATGCCCACCTGAAATGCTTTACATCTCACTCAGTATTCCTTAAAGTCGAGGCCTTTTGGCTTTTCCAAGGAGACAACTTGAACAGCACCGATTCACGCTACACAACAATTACAGATCAGATAAACGGCACGGAGACCAGGCGGGCAGCTCAGCAGATGTCGTTGTGGATCAGAAATATTTCAATTTCTGATTTTGGCAACTACAGCTGTGTTGTTAAGAGTTCCCTTGGAATTTCTTCAGACAGGATTGTCCTAATGCAGGTGGAAACAGAAGTAGGTATGTATTCCGGCTTGTCTTTATCTACATCTGCATTTGTTTAGTCAGTGAAATCTTTACAGATATCGCACCAACTGTACGAAATATTAAAAAGGGAAATACTGTTGAACTCGTTGAACTTGTTGATGTGGTTATGAGATAGAGAACTGTTCCCCTTCACTTCATTTTGTCACGGAATAAGTACAAAAATGATACTTTGACTTACTTTGCTTGTGCCATGTAGCTGACGCGCTTGAAAACTTCGAAATATAATAAACTGGAGATAGATAAAGGGCTTCTCTCGTGATATCCTTGCTGTCGCAAAAAGTGAGGGGTAGAATAAGGGGCATTTATTGGCTAATTTGCCAAAGGTTAATCGCTTATTTTGGGGAAGACTCTTGTTCGAGCGTAAGCGCTTATTTAAGAACAACGATTTAGGGAAGCCCTCCAAGCTTGGCATCTCCAGCTGGACGTATGCACGCATGGGCAACCATTTCCCAATACGCCCTCAACGGAAGCATCGCGCATTGTTCAAATACATTTGGGTGAGATAAACATTATAATTGTTTTTTTTATTCATACATCCTCATAAATTTATGTTCTTTATCTGCAGAATTTTCCGCTGGTGGAGCCTCTAAAAACTCGTCACTGTTGATAATTCTCTTCCCTCTTCTTGCGGGAGGATTACTTCTTTTTCTGATCGCTGTTGTGTTTCTTCGAAGGGTTCAACGAAGACGATACGATCAAAACCAACAAGGTACTCCGACATTTACTGGTCAAATATGCAAATCTATTGAGGTATGGGGATGCTGTCTGGAACTTGTGGTAGATGGAGACCTGATTATAGATGGGAAAGGAAGAATCGTGGCCGAAGTTTCTTCAAAACGGCTGTTTAGCTTAAGGAAACTATTTATAAATGTTTTAAGCACACCCAAGACAGAAATGGAAGTTCCTCCCTTGTGTCTTAGATGAAATTTGAAATTTATTGCGGCTCAATTATTCTTTTAAATTTTAGTTGATTTCAACTTGACCAAGACACAATTCATAGACGAAAAAGTCACTGAACTGTAAAAAGCAAAAGGTAATAATCGATTAACCAAGGTACTTCACACATTCCGTTTTCAGGTTTAACAAACGATGGGGAATTCAAATACGACGTGTTTGTGACTTTCAGTAGCAAAGATCGTCAGTGGGTGACAAGCAAACTCACCCCTCTCCTGGAGAGGCAGCAGCTCCAGTACTGCATTCATAGCCGCGACTTTGAGTTGGGACGGACCCTGGTTGACAACATGGCGGAAAGTGTGTATTCCAGCAGGAAAGTTTTGGCAGTGATGTCCAAGAACTACATGGACAGCAAGTTCTGCAGGGGCGAGCTGGAAATGGCGTTGTACCGAAGTAATACAGGCCGTGATTGTTCGCTGCTGGTGGTTACAATAGACGGGATAAGGAAGAAAAAACTGCCCAAAGCATTGAGGGAAAGTACGTTTGTCGATTACCACTCCGACACCGGAAACTCTTGGGAGAAAAAGTTGATGCGGTTTCTTGAACAACCCGTGGAAAAGAACCCGAACGTATTTAATACTAAACTTTAAGACGAAAGGTCATCTGAGACAGCTGAGCGCGATGTGGCAATTGTTGTCTTTCTGAAACGAGTTCGCTAAGTCACTCAAGTTACCTTACCTTGAGTACCTCATTCAACAGCGATAAGGCTGTCAAGTGAGAGAACATGGCGTAGAGTGTTATTAAAAGGGCATGAGTATTACAGCATATTGTGAGTCGGCCGTAAATTTTAGCTTTGTACAGTAGTACGAATAGCAGACGCCTTTGAACGACTCACGTGATTGCTAAAAGTTGAGCGATGTTAAACTCCTTGCGTTAATAAAGCGGTCCACACAAGTGGTCTCTGGCTACAGTTTACGTAGGAAAAGTCAGTTAAGACTACGTGCTTTGCACGACAATAGGAATCCGCCCGAGATATCTGCTCAGGATACCAATTCTATATTCCAGTGCTTAAATGCTGTTAAGTGTAGTGAACGCTAGGTTTTCGTAGTCGAAACCACTTTGTTGGGAAATATGGAACGAGTTCAGCCAGAGATCATTGTCTGGTTAGCAGTAAATAGCTGTTGCAATCCTTACACGTCATAGCATTTCTCTTATAGCTTGATTTATTATAAGTTCTGATCACGACAACGTCTCTTTAAACACATAGGCACAAGGTATCGTTATAGCATAATTTTAGTAGCTAACACTATTGGTGTAACTATATATTTCATCGTTGTAGTTCATTCAGGCCACGCGTTGTCAATTGACGTCAAATTCGACTCCCGATTGCGACTGGCAGATGAAAAATCAGTGGGGACAAAATTGAGCTGAACTTTTGACGTCTTTGACGTTTTGACATCTAATAGAGAATGACGGCGGTAAATCGTATGTTTCAGTGTTAAACCGGTAAAACCGGTTTCAGATTGATCTGAGGTGGTTTGATTCGTCGTTTTTCTGACTTGAAGCGGCTGTTAAAGACAGAAAAGTAGCGCTTTTGTTCCTATTTTATGCTTGTATCGTAGATTACCAGGACAATTAAATATCGAAAACCGAGCTCATGAAAGTTGCATGATTTTAACCCTAAACATTTAAACCCTGCAAAAACTCACGAGCAATGGTGGTGCACTTTAAATAGGCTACTTTACAGTTTTGTGTTCAGTCGCCTGGCCTTTGAATAGGAGCGAGGCTGGAACAAACCTCACCGCCTTTCTCATCGGTAAATGTCGCTAGTTAGCACAAGAACAACATGTGATTTACATGAGAAACGCAGCGAGGTCTGTATCAAAACAAGGTCAACGCCAACCTCATTTCCATTCATAAGCCAGGTCACTAAGCATAGCACTGTGAAATGAGTTATTCAGAGTCAAATGACACCTCCACCCAGTCCCACCTGCTTCAACGCAGCCAGTGATCTGAGCCGCCGGCAAACGTTGCTTCAATTCTCTATCGTATCAAAGGTTTCTTCGCCATACAATTTAAGGCTGGTTTACACAGAACAAATATTCCAAATATATGCATCTCCGGTGTTCTCATTGTTAATTAGTATAAGAAAAAATGTTTATTATGTTTTTGGTACGGAAACACCCCAGTCCGCATGGAATCGCCAATGGGATTGAGGCTTGATGAAAAATCGTTTGGTAGCTGTGCCGCTTTCTGAAGCAAATTCAGTGTTTATGATAAGACTGATAGAAGAAAATGCTCGGAGGATACTGAATGATGTCTCCATGCAGGTAGTTAAAGGCAGTGAGTTCTCCAATTAAAATAGAAAAAGGAATCCAAATGTATTGCAAGACGAAACTACGGTTCTATTAAGTAAGGTTTATAGCAAATGAGTGGAGATTGACAATCATACTGAACTTTCTATAATGAATGAAACTTTGGTTATCTACCATTAAAACGGGAAAACTGTTTGATCAACGCTTTGGGTAAATGGTCTAAACGGCCAACAAAACTCCAAATGGGAAAATTCCGATCAAAACTCGGACTGAACCATTCGCACAATTCACAGAAGAGATCTGGTGCTGGTATCCGTGCTGGTATTAAAGTAAATGAGAACTACCACTTCAAGACCACGCTCTCCAAGCCCCGTTGTTCTAATATCTAATTCAATATGGCTATAATTTTGCAATTTCAACTGGAAGCTTACTGATAGCGCTCGGGGATTGTCGTAAGAATTGGTCGAATATATTCCAGCGCATTATTCTCGATTGCTTCTCTTCCCCTTCGGCATTGACAGGTCCAGGCACTCATTGTTCAAATACATGCGCGCGAGCGAAAACGATTATTGTGACGTCACAAAGAGATCAACATGCGTTGTCAACTGTCTATACCCAAAACACCACTTCAAACAGATGGAGTGAAGAAGACTGATATCAGGTGAGGACAAAACCCTTCGCTGTCCTTGTTTATTTTGTATGCTTGGAGTCCTCACTCTTAGTTTTAAACACTGCATGGTCAATCACACCTGCGTGTAGTTTGCTGCTTGGGCAGGGTTATTTATCTCATGTCTGTGTAGCTAACAACATGGTTCCAGTGGGAGCTGTACAAATTAATCGTATCTTTGCAAACTTTAATAACTTATAACAGCTCATTTCAGAAAATGTCCACACAGGCCCACAGGTTTATCATACATGCATTGCACTCGTACCAAACCGACGAGATTTGCAGAGATTGAGATGGAAGATGCATGTATAACTGAGATATGAAGCTATACGGAAATGTCACCTTTATTCAACAAGAATTTGATTAAATGCAAAGTGATGCGGCGAACACTCCTAGTAACCGACTTCTCAACAAGGTTCAGTCAATGATCTTGAAGTAACATTTCAGCCCCTCTCTCGATAATTCCGCCTTTACATTATTTAAATAGTTTTAACTTCCCATTGTGATTTCCTCACAACCTTTTATCGTGCTACGAAAAAAATCTTCGCCTTCATCCCTTGTTGGAAACAATCACGTAAACACTTTGGGAACTATTTTGATAATTCGGCGTTTTGACTTGTGTTTATTTTTTATTTTTTCGCCTTTCCTCTGCTAAATGAAATGCGGCCTTCATTTATCCTACGAAAAAAACGCATGAGTCGTCTAATGTTAAAGAAAAAATTTAACCACAGTAAAATTCGCTTGACTCCTCTTTTGCCGCTTCAAAAGGTTTTCACGACAGTATCAAAAGTGCCATGTTGTTGCTGTTGTTGTTGTACGTTTTTTCGCTTGCTGGTATGCCCGTTAATTCGGTTTGCGTGATCTTTGGGTGTTTTGTTTATTTGCTTGCTTGGTTTTATTACTTGAACTTCTTTACTATTCCATTTTCTGGGAACAGCTTCTAGCTTTCAGCAATTTGTGCAGGTTAACCGAGAGTAAACGTGTCTTTTCTTTCGGAAAGCAGGAGGGTTTGATACCCTCAAACCTCAGAGGGTACAGCGTTGTCTCGTCAACGTTAAGAACTTTGATTCAAATGCCATTGAAACCTTTACCAATCGGATGACATCCTATCGATGACATCCCTCGAACAGCTTGTAAATCACTCGCCTCCAGCTCGTGATTTGTAAGCTTTTCTCATCTTCTCCCAACATCCTGCGTGGGTTTATAACTCCGGGAAACCCATAGAAAATGCGGTCTATTGCTTACGAAAATCGCATCAACTGTTTTAATCATCTCTTGGGTATGGGTATCTTACAAAGTGACCGCGTAGGGGGCGGAAGGCGCGGGGGCAGGGGCATACCGTGTAACCTTGGGGAGGGTAATGATACTAAGATTGCACTTTTGCTGCAAAAAAAGGAGATGGAGGGCGATTATGGGGCTTCTCTCAATTTCCAGGGAAGCTGTGATAAATGCCCACTTTATTTCATGTGTTAATGACAAAATTTTACATTAGAGAAAAATACATTATTATCTTTACATTTTTTATCATACAGTCGATTATTCCATTGATCTCTTTCATATTATTTGATATTATTTCATTTTCATGCTAACGAGCCCTACTGTCCCCGCTAGGATGTGCAAAATTAAAAGAATTTTTGTTCTAAAATGAGGCTAGTTGGGATAACTATCATGTATCAGCAAAGAAAAACAAATTCGTGAAAGTGGTCCATTTAGTATTGATAACTTCGAATAAAATGCCAAGTGACAAATGTAATGCCTCTGGAACAAATCACTTCATCTGCCAGACAGAGTTATATAACTTGTACAAACACAAAATACATAAACATCCACCAAACTTGTCTTCGCTTTGACGACACTGTCCCTCCGACCATAAAGAATTTTTACTGAACTGTACGCAGAACCAGCACAAGCTGCACGTTAAGCACGTGCTTCTCGTGGTCACGTGTGCTACCTTGTCCTTGCTCTGCCTTGGTATGGAGTTGGTGACCTCACATCGCACGCAGTGGGTGGGGGTGGGTCAGCCTGTGACTGTTCAGGGTTTGCTATTGTGTGGGGCCTTCCCTGATCTGCTGCAAACCAGGGGGGTCCCGTCTGGCTGTATTTCTTACTCATCTCGAAAAGGTTGAGAACAGATACTTGCTGGATAAAATGTTAAGGAAAAATGAATCACAAAATCACTTCACGATGGATAGCTAAACCATCAGCCATATATCTTTTTCTTTGCCATACTGTGGAACAACTCGACCAGTTTTACTATAGTTAGACCACCTCATGTCCTCCCACCAAAACCGTACTTTTCCTTCAAAACTAGGTAGTGGACTTACCCTAAAGAGACAAATTCATACGTATCATGCGAGAAACTCTAATGCAGCGGAGTCGTTTGCCTTTCTGTCGCACTAACATCAAACTACCTTGCCTAAATTTACATCTAAACACTGATATTATAAGTTCTACCTCTCCAGCTTCCTGCAAAGATCACTTAAGGCATTCATTTGTAACAACGTTTAATAACTTAAGATACGTTTGCCACAAAAATCTTCAGTAACTGTCCGCCATAAGTTCAACTTAAAACTGTCGAGGCCTAATTAACATAAGCTTTATAGTTTCCTTAACGGCCCCTTGCTACTGTTACCATCATTCTCCGTTCATTACTTTACTCATTATTATTGTCATTCAGTATGCTTTGCATCTCTAACTGTAATGTTGTCTGTGGTATAAGAAAAAATATTCATCACAAACAAATCCACAACTCTCAAACTTTCTCGGTTTAAAATAGCGTTAGATCGAGGAGCGAATTTTGAAAGTAAGATGCTAGTGTCATGGGGTTCCTCTGCTCGCAAAGCAACAAAATGTTGCCCTGTTTTTAGTTGTGTAGTTAGTTTTTGTAACTTTTTAAGACGCAAACAAACTTTTGGAACAGTTGTTGACGCTTATCAAAAGGTGCGGTGGGCCAGAAGGGACAACGTTTGTACTTGAAAATGAAGTGTCGTTCTGTAAAACTACAACTGTTATTTTTAGAATCAAACATCTCTCCTTAGAATTCTGCAATCCTTCCTTGTAAATCTGCGATCGTTCTTTAGAAATGTAGCTGTTCTGTGGAAATAGTCGCGAGCTTCTTCCGTAGAAATCTTGCCTCTTCTATAGAACTTCAGCGCTTCCGTAGAAATGGAACGCTTCCGTAGAAAGTTCAAACCTGTGTAAGCGCATTAGCCTGGGTGGGCACTGGGTATTAGCACCTGGCTGTATTGCTCGCCATTTTGCATGCGTTTTAAAACAAGTAACGCGATGGTTTTCTGTCAAGTTTGTGAAGCGAAAGTGCAAGAGGGTGGAAATTACTGCCATAACTGTGGAGCCGGAGGAGAATCATTTCAGAATGCTCAATCTAAATATAAATTTGCCGCTTTGGATCATTCCTGTGAACGGAATTTCAAGAACAGCTATATTTCTTAAGAACGATCGCAGGTTTACAAGGAAAGATGTTTGATTCTAAAACTAACAGTTATAGTTTTACAGAACGACACTACATTTTCAAGTAGAAGCGTTGTCCCTTCTGGACCACCGTAAAAAGGATATTCGATTTAACTGAGTCAACTAGACCGACAAATTTTCTTTGCTTTTTGTTGCTGTTGTTGTTTCGTTCTTGTGTATTTCAAAGTCAACGAGTTGGTTATTAATGTTAACTTTGAAAACTGTTCCCAGAAGAATCCTATCGCATAAGTACTCTGTTCCTTGATGTGATTGGTCAACAAAGTCGTAATACACTCTGTTTTTTTTTTATATATGTATAACAATGTCTTATTTTGGAGCTTAGGTTCGGACTTTCTTATTTTTTTTTGTGATTTGAGCCTGAAAACGTTCTTAAGGTGTTCTTACGTTACATGGTATAAACACGACGTCGCCCCAACCAACTGCTGGTAAATTTAGCTTTACAAAAAGCATTGAACATAGAGGTTCACAGCGCGACATAATGTCACCAGATTTTGCAATGAACTGATGCAGAAACGTCCATGTGTACATATGTGTACATAGTATACTACTCATTTAAAAAACAAATGAGCAAAATAAAGATGTTCTTAACTGACTCTCAGCCTGGGTTATGTTCTAAGCATGTTCTTAAAATTTGGGTCCGAATCTCAGCCTCAAAAAGGTTCTTGTAAAAAAAAACAGACTGTAACATCAACCAATTACATCACGACTTCGTTGGCCGATCACATCAACCACCAGAGTATTTATTTGAGACCACCTACTGACGTTACATAAGTCATTTTACTCTGATGATGACTTCCGCTCAGGTTGTCGAAACGTCAGTCAATGTCACCTTAAACAGTCCTTCTCAGGACTACACTCACCCGGACGATCGTGCTTCACTTGGTTATCTTATGCAATATTATTTAATGCTTGAAAGAATAAAGTGCTACTTTTCTACCATTTTTATTATAAACGTTTTCGATCATCTTCGAATAGTGCAACCACACTGTCTGAAATGTTCACTTCCTCGACCAGCATGATGAACGGAACACCAAACCACTCAACCTCGTTCCCAGGGTCTCTCCTCTTCCCTTCCCCTGGAGCGAGAGAGGGGAAGGGAAGAGGAGAGACCCTGGGAACGAGGTTGCAAACCACTTACGCGGAACTAAACAACAAATGGACCCAGCTAAATGGCCGAATAAATTTCATTAAGCCAACGCTAAACCTAAGCAGGTTCCTTCCTCTTACGATTTTAACTTAAGTATAATCGCTCTGAGGAATCACACACCGTAGGTAAGCAATGCTAAAAGCAAACATATAATCCAAATCCCACGGGTAAGTTATCTTCAAAGGATACAGCTTCTGATGTCACTGCTGGTAGTTTGAATATGGATGGCGGCTGCGTGAGGCGACCTTCAGATGAGCCTGCGAGAACACGATGACGACAAAAAATAAACATTTGACAGTCTTTGAACATCGGAAGTCTTCTTCTGAAGTTTTGGTGGAGTTGTGTTCCAAGGCTCGAATTCTCACAGTTTTTCAGGCAAAAATAAGGTATTACTTTATTACTCTAGAGCTTGGAGTTCGCATAGACCTCAATTGACTGTGCATATGTTCTCTGATGACGCATGGATGACGTCATAACGTGCTAAGAACAATGAAGTACGGTAGGCGCTGCAAGCGAGTAGCGTGACTGATGTTCTTACCACGTTTTGACGTCCACCGTACGTTACTTGTTTTAATACATTGTTCTCTTTTTTTTTTTTTTACTTGATTCGGTGTCATATGTACGTCCCTATTTTAATCGCAAACTCCTCTAAACCAGTCAAAACACGAAGATTTCATCGACCATTGTATAATTGTTGTTTCAATCATGAAATCACTCTCAAGGTTCTCCTAAGGACGCTCGCGTTAAAAATTTTCCAACATTGAGACCCTTAGCACTTCAAGATGATGAGTTAGTTATGCCAGAAATGTAAAAACAAAAAAAATGGGGTTTCACTGACTTCGTTTTGGAGAAAACATGCCCGGAAGAACACCCTAAATCTGAAAAAATCGTGCTTCGTTAGCGAATAAGGCCACTGTTTGTAAGCCCAGAAATATTGCAATTAAGTCTTTGGAGTGAAATGTTCTCTGTCAAATATTGTTTAAGTGGACCTATTAAGTGAATTTGGTCAACTGGTGCTGTTCCTTAAAGGATAAGTTCGCATTTAGTGACCATAGTTTCACGCGCCTTGCAGCCGCAAGATGGCAGGATTTGATGTCCCGTAGACAGAAATATTGAATTTTTTTAACTTCTCACATTGATTTTTTGTTCACTTTTAGACAATGTGGAGATAATTGTAAACAAAATCTGTTTCTGAAAAGAAAAGTAGGAGTCACCGACCATTTAAGAGAGTAAACTGAAGGCGAAGGGAACGCAACAGCTACCATCCTTTTACTTCCTTAATTAAGCCCCGTTCAAACGGTAATGATAATCGACTATCTTCAACTATCGTACAGTTTGGGCATGTTCACATTCGACATGATAGTTGATGATAGTTTTTGCCGTTTGAACAAGCGACATGATAGTCAATGATAGTCAATGATAGTTGAAACTATCATCGACTATCATCAACTATCATGACCGTTTGAACGGGGCTTTAGCTTTCTTCCTCAGCGCGCGCGCTCGATGGCAGACGTGGCATGACCTTGCGACATGGATTTCGTGCGCAGTGGGGATAATTAACAGCTATTCACCGAAGTGGAGGTGGCTAGTGGTGGATATTTACCGAGCTGCGAAGCGGCGAGGTAAATATCCACCACTAGCCACCTACACTGAGGTGAATAGTTATTTTAGTATATACTAAAACAGGGAGATAATATAGCACAAAAAGATGATTTTAAGTCATTTATTCCTGCGAAGATTACAACATTTTGAGGCGCAAATTTCGTGCGAATTGCTCGGAGGTGAATAGCACAGGATATCCGGAGTTTGAGTAGCCAATCACCGCGTGTGTTCAACGCTATCCACTGTTTTAGTATATATTAATAATAGAGTGCTTTTCAACAGACGCAAACAGCGCAATGACCCAATCAGAATACGAAGTAGTTACATGAGGCCGACGCCTCCATTGGTTTTGGTTTTGCTTCTTATTGGTTGACAAAGTGGCACTGATGAGTTTTGCCAACCAATCACATAGCGAATAGAAATAAATACAAAACCAAAGCAAAAGAGAATTACTTTCCACACTGAAGTGAAAGCCAATCTATAACACGAACAGAAGACCGACGTGACCATAAAAAAAGAAAAATATAATGAAAAAAACAAGAAATTAAGATCCGGTAAGATTATAAAACTGCGTACAATACCTGGTGGGTGAAAGTATGAGTGGGCCTTGGGTGAAAACACGTGACCACTCCGTGTTGGCATAAATACTGCAGGAAGACACACCTCTGAAAAAAGTGACATTCTTCGTAAGAACAAACCCACGGTTAGCCTGCGTGGCAGGCGCTCCGCGCTCTCTCACCTCGCTTCGCGCGCGCCCACGTACCCCCCTCTCCTCCCTCTTTCTAGCGCCTGCCACGTAGGCCGGCTAACCCACGGTATACAGACAGCAAGGTCAGGGCAAATTAATTACACAAGTTAAATGGATATCGCTCAACAGTGGTTTCAAAAGCTCCCTAACCGTAGTATTGCTTTGTCCCATTGCCTGATTTCTTTTTTTGTTACGTCTTCTAGTCCCAAATATATTTGCTGAACTATGCCGTTCTAATCCCGGTGCATATAAATACCAGCAGACCGTTTGCATTGACAAAAGCGACGGCTTAATGGAGTAACAGCCCACCTTACAGGGGAAGGTAGTGATAATAGAATGGCACTCCATTCAAGAGGAAATAGTAATACTCCTACTCATGTTGGGTGTCCTGTGATGGACTAGCACCAGGTCCATCCAGAGAAGACAGGCGCTACACTATGCGGCTGGTTACTCCATTGATGGACAAACGCCATTCAATCCACGGTAGAGCTGTAATATCTTTAGTTTCTACTTAAAACAGATGTGTGTGCCGACCATGAGGACCATCCTGACAAACGCTAAACTTCCTTCGATTTTTTCCATTGTTTCTTTTATAATTCGAAAAAGAAAACGACATCACGCTAGGAGATGAAGTCAATTCAAACCTGCGTCTTCTTCTCTTTCATCGTCCATGTGGGACAATCTGTTTTGTACCGCCATTTGAAGTTCATAACGTTCTTGGATCTGTAAAAGCGAAAGCGTTGAATGCAAACCGATCAGCGCTACCATCACCTAGATATAATGTAAACGATTTCAGGACTTTTTCGAAGTGCTTAGTGCTAACTTAAGAAAGGCCGAAATAAGCGAGAACTTAATGGCTCAGCTCGGTGCGCTCTTTACTCCATTGTGTAAAAGCTTCTGGGATCAGTCCTGCACCACCTTATTTTAAATAAATAGCGTACAGCCCGTTTGGCTTCTTTTATATTTAAACAACTGATTTCATATCGACATTTCTGGGCAAAGCGCTTCAAAGACACTACGTTACTATGCTCAGAAAGTTGGTCCCTCATCTAGTTAGGTTGCTGGCAAAGCTTCGTTAATATAAAGATGAGGCAAACAGTTTAGGCGGCCTTCTCTGATTTTGTTAAAGCTTTCAGCCTAATGGCGAAAATCCTACTTACCGCTCTGCGTGTCTTCTCACTGAGTTCCTCTCGATACTTCGTGCTGTTCTCGTTGAAAAAATGGAGGCGAACCAGAAACTAAAGCAAGGGGAAGAAAACGATACAAAAATAGCACGTGATTGAGGTAGATACTTGTAACACCTCGTACAGCAAAACTACAATAAGAGATAAAATGTTAGTTTGTCTACCATTCCTTTGTATTCCTGCCCGACATTTTTAGAACAAATATTTTTGACAAGAATTGAAGAAATTGCTAAACCATCATCTTTAGCAGTACATTTCCTGCTACCATTCAGTAAATGGGGCCACCGTGTCAATTGCAAGGGGCGCGCTCTTTTGGGACTATCTAACAAAAAATTCCGTTTGGCAGTGTGTGTTAACTCTGATTAACAAATAGATTCCAAGTTGCCGTGTGTCTGTTCAGTAAAAGATCACAGATGACGTCAAAATGTGGTAAGAACAAAAAACGTCGTCTGTGATCTTTTACTGAACAGACGCACGGAAACATGGAATCTATTTGTTTTATATAATAAATAAACATTTTGTGTCTCGTTCACTGGCGCTCGAATGAGACTGCTCGAGTTAGAGTCATTTTCTTCAGAGGAACGTGTTTTTTTTTTCTTCGTCTTCTTCTTGTTCTTGCTATTGGAATTTGTCCACAGCTTCAGCAACACGTTTTTCTACATCCTCGTTCACCCAATTTGGTAAAATGTCCTCTACATTTTCACGACTTTCTGCCATGCTTAGGGAGGCAGCGTGGCCGAGTGGTTAGAGCGCTGGATTTGAAATCCGTAAGGCGTGGGTTCAAATCCCGTTCTGACTCCTAGCTGATGTTGTTCTCGGTAGCCCCGAGTTCAACTTCTCGTCTACGCTTGTAAATAGCCAACTGGTCTGCCTCCCGCCAGTTGGGATTCTTAACCTAGTTATGCTTATTTATCACTATTTGTTTACATTGGTCCTGAAAAGCCCCGATGGGGAGTGGCCAAGTGGCCATACACATGTTTCAAGTGATGACGTCATCCGTGCGTCTGTCCTCCAAAAGATCATAAGTAAGAACCAATCAGAATGCATGCATGACGCAGCTTGTTATATAATAACGCACGGCTGACGCCAAAACGATGAAGGAACAAAGAAGTACTCTACGAACCGCAGGCGAGTGGCGTGACTGACGTTATCACCACGTTTTGACGACCTCCGTGCGTTATCAGAGCACACACGCACTGCCAACCGGAATCTGCTGTTTCATACACTGTTTTTTTATTTTTATTTTCTTTGATTTAAGACGTTATTCATGCATATGAACTTTAATAGTAAACTCGTCTAGACCAATCAAAACCCGAGGTTTACACCGTTTATTGTATAATATGGGATAGCAATACTTGAAATAGAGGGCAATTGTTTTCGGACTTATTCTGCTTTCGGAATGAAAGAAATACCATTGTCTTTATTCTGTTACCGGTAGCAGAATGAGCGGAATGATCAGAATGTGACTTACTCTGAATACGCAAAATAAATTATGCATTTCTTTGGAAAACCTTTGGCGGGAAAATAGTGCGCGGCTCGCCAAGTCCGTGATGTGGCATCGGAAGTCAGGTTCAACTGTTCGGTCCAGACTATTCGGCGCGCTGTTCTCATATTACTTCCAAAGAGAGTATTCCATTTTCAGAATAAGTGAGTTTTTGGAAACCTTGTTCCACTTATTCTGTGTTTCGAAAATCGGAATATAAATCAGCGAAATAGCAAAGAATAAGGTGCCCAAGACGTAGCTAACGGTTAGGCAGTTCAGGACCGATAACCAAAATGATCGCTTTTTTTTTCGACCCTTGTTAAGTTATAATTCACATTAGTCTATGGACGTGTCACCAGTGCAGACTCACATCTTCTGGCAGACCTTTTCCCCACTCTGGTAAATTAGGGATCCGAGGCCTTAGTTTCCGAGGCGGACACGCCCTGCAACATAACCGACAAAGGAAAAACGTCACTGTATGTGGTCTGTAGGTACACGTAGAAGCGGGCCATATATTTACGCTTTACACTGTGATACATATAGTGAGATAGGAAGTCGGAATACTGGGTGCCGTGAACCCTTGTACTCTGTCTATTTACTGTGACGGTCTGTGACCGATCCCACCAATGACGTGAAGTGTATGAACGACATGGAAAGGTCAGTGCTCTGGAGATCTTAGCGGTAGTCCACTAGCCCAGCACTAGTAGAAAGTTGAGAACCACTAGCCACTGGGCTACTTGTAATAGAAGAGGTTTTTGATGAAGAGAAATTCAATTGGGTTTGAGTTAAGTTGATCCCAAAAATGAAATGAAAAAAATTCTCTGATACAAGCTCGGTAATCGCAGTATTGGTGTTAGAGGCGATCGATGCCTGGCCACCAAATTACACCATTTGGCTAGTATATTTAAGACTCCAAGACAACTTTGTTAAAGAGTAAAGGTCGAGCATTGCAATTCCCCTTGAGATGGGTTCTATAATGTTCTAAATCTGACTTGGACGCCAGTTGTGATTCAGTTATAATTACGAAGAAAGAGGATATGACTGGTGATAACTACCAAAGGAAAAGAAAACAACATGCAACTCTCAAATAAATCACCGACCATGATCAAATCCGTAAAAATTAGAATGAACTTCCAGCAACTACAGTGACAGTTGCACAACAAGCACAGACATAGTCATAATCGCAGTCGAAATGGAAGCACAAAGTTATCAATTACAACAATTGCCTTAGAGAGAGCGGATCAACGAGAATGACAAAGGTCACAACAACATCAACAAAGAAATATAGCTTCGCGTCAGTTCTTATTACCTAGCCTCTGTGGGAGGTCGTGGTTTTTTCCCCTGTTCAGGTGACGGCGATTGTAATGGTGATGGCGATCTAATAAACATGGGTGATGTGGCGACTAAAAAGAAGAACAATTCGATTATTAGTGGCAAGAACCTCGAATAGCGAAGGTAGTGTCTGTCGCGTTCAGCTTAGGGCAGGCGGTGGTTCGATACTCTTGAGAACTGGGTAACGAACGTCATTTCGGCATCGGATTGCAGTATTTTGTGTAAGGGTACGTACAGAACTGCGCACAATTTAGACCCCACGCCTGGATACAGCGAGTCTAGCGCATATAAGGCACTGAATTCTCCTGTTCTGATTCTCCTGATTCTACAGAGGTAGGTAAATAACTCGACAGTCGTGTTGAGAATTTCGTTGACAGTAAGAACCAAATACCCAGAGTACACGTTTCTTATAAGCACGTCTAATTTTGGAACTGAGACTCAACGTTCTTATTTTTTTTCGCGATTTGAGCCTGGAAACGTTCTCAATTAAGTTACATGGTATAAACACAATGTCGCGCCTACCAACTGCTGGTAAATTTAGCTTTACAAAAAACATTGAACATAGAGGTTCACAGCGCGACGTAAAGTCACCAGATTTTGCAGTGAAAACACAGAAAAGTTCATATGTACATAGTATACTACTCATTTAAAAAACAAATGAGCGAAATTAAGATGTTCTTAAGTGACTCTTAGCGTGGGTTATGTTCTAAGTATGCATGTTCTTAAAATTTGGGTTAATCTCAGCCTCGACGTTCTTATAAGAAAGGTGTGAAAGAGTGTATACTTGCCCCAGATCAACATGTGAAACAGCTAACTAACCTTCAGATTCTACAAAAGTAGGTCGATAACTCGACAATCGTGTTCAGAATTTCGTTCACAGTAACACCCGAATACCCAGGGTATGCTTGCGTTTGTCCTTACGCCTGCTCAACAAGTGAAACAGGTAAACATACCGTCAATTAAGTCAGGTGATGGTTCCAAATCAGGTGGATACGGACCGAGCCCTTGTGCCAGTTCGTTCAGCCTTTTCCTTTTGAGATAAAAATATGCTCCTCGTATTAAAGTATTGTTTTCCTCACAAAGTGATAGCTGTCCTCTTGATTAATAATTATTTAGCAAGTCATATTCAGCTTATAATAATTTTTTTTTGGCGAAGAAATTCGTGAAGTCGATGACAAAGAGTCCATAATCGGTCATATTTTACGAAAAACATTTCCGCGGTTTTGTTGGTAGATCTACATTTTGTGAGACCAAACCATAGAAGAAATTTGGGGCAAAAGAAAAAAGATGACTAAAATAATTCCAATCGAATGTGCTGTAAAGTGACACTATTCACAGGTATACAGCTTTCCCAGAAGCACATGCCAGCGGGAAGAGAACCCATTAACGCTGTTTTAATCAATCACTCACTCGTATTCTTCCTGTAGGATTTGAATCTCTTCTGCGTGTTGCTCTTTCAACGCTTTTACATCACCTTCAGTGTACATCGGCTCTGGAGTCTGAGAAAGGAGAGAACGCTCTGTCGCTTTTGTTTTGAGCTGTGGCATAATTTTTAGATCGCATTCAGTTTTTCAAGTTTCTTATTCACGCAATTCTCGTATGGGCTCTATGGCTCTATTATGGATCTTCCTTATAACAAAAACGTTAATTTTCCCTTACTTGACTGTGTACTTAATGTCATTAAACCTGTAATAAATAATTAAATATTTAATTAAATAAATTCCATTTTGCGCACGAGTTAAAAATGTCCATTAAAACACCAATCACCCACATTAGAACTAACATGTACTTGAACCTAAGTTACCTCTTTAATTTCCTCTTTGTCTACGTCCCCTACTTCTTCCCTACACAGAGACAGGGCAAAATTTATGGTAAGTTAGGTAACAGCACCAGTAACTGTGATAATCAGTAAACTTCAGTAACTCCTAAGAAACAAAATCAAGTGGGTAAAATTAATCCTCAACCCCTATGTATATCAAACAAATGCGGCGTTCTAACAACCCAAATTTTTTAATTTTCGAGTCGTATTTTAAAAGTGATTTTAGTTTCAAGTTACATGAAACGCGATGTGAACATATCCATATGGAACATGCGCAATATAAAATGATTTATTATTAATACTTCAACATCCAAGCCAGGTCATAAGACTATAGGCCTGTACGCCGCAAATGGCATTTGTTTGGATGGGTAACATTTTTAACCCAATTTAACGCACAGTCCTTTGAATCCTCTCATAACTGGGTGTGGATTGCCAAGGCAATATGATCAATCACAAAGTAAAGAAAGGAAAAGCAGTTAAGCCATTAGGTAGAGAGCAAACAGGGTATATGCTCAAAAGCAATGTGGCGTGTTCCCCATTTTTTTTTTTCTTTTTCACAAGACTCGTTCAGACTGCACAAACTAGAGAGGTGAATTCATCTGACTTTTCTGAAACCCAAAACGGGAAATAAAGTTAGCTCAAACGGAACAATTAACCTCTACTTACTGTTTACGCGCCTCTATCGTTGCATCAATCAATCTAAAAACGAAATAATTATAGTTAATGGTAATTTTCGAGTTAATTCATTTCTTACAATAACTTCGCGAACAGTGTGTGGGTTCTTAAACTATGTCACCATTTGCAGATGTCATTAAATGGTAGCAGTTTCTGTACCAACTGAGCCAACCGGCCGGCGCTCAAATCGACCTATTATGTTGAGCAAAATACAAAACGACTTCCTGAAATACCATAGAGGTAAATTACCGGCCCAATTTATCAATCAATAAGCAATGGTGACAGAAATTAAGGGCCTCTGTACTATATGATTGGGATCGCATGGTTACAATAATAATAATTAATAATAATTTACTTAAAAAGCGCCGATATCAATCGTAAAATGAACATACTTTTTTTTATATAAGAACTTTTTTATAAGAACGTTGAGGCTGAGATTAACCCAAATTTTAAGACCATGCTTAGAACAGTGCCCAGGCTAAGATTTAATTAAAAACACCTTTATTTTGCTCATTTACGTTTTGTAAATGAGTAGTATACTATGTACACATGAACGTTTTCTGTGTTTTCACTGCAAATGTCGCGTTGTGAACCTCTATGTTCAATGCTTTTTGTAAAGCTAAATTTACCAGCAGTTGATTGGCGCGACATCGTGTTTATACCATGTAACTTAAGAACACCTTAAGAACGTTTTCAGGCTCTAATCACGTAAAAAATAAGAACGTCGAGCCTCAGCTGCAAAATTAGACGTTCTTATAAAAAAAAGTGTATTTCAGTGTATTTCACCCATCGGTACTCACTCGTCGAAAGGAATGGTCTCTGTTGACTTGGCAAGTTTTGTTAACCTGAAAGAACAAGTTGATGAGAAAGTCAGTGCATAGGGGGTCAAAAGTGTCACCTTTATGACCATTCTATGAACGCGTTACAAAATAGACAAAAAATGTTTCCCTTAGAGAACTGACAGACTGTAAGCTCGACTAAATTATTTCCAGATTCGCGCACAAGTTTGCTGATCAAAATGCTCGCAACGTCGAGGGGCAACAATAGGACTCGACAAATCAAAAAGGCGTTAGGAAACAACAAAAAGGCTGACATACCTTTCAACTTTAGACTGTGAAGAAAAATATGGGAACAAGAGTGGAATTAGAACAATATAATTTTGCCAAAAAGACAACAAACAAGGTTAAAATCAAGATTCACTTACATATCTTTCACGGGAATTTATGAACCCAAAATTGACCAGCTCCCAACGTCAGTGGCTTCATAGCTCAGTTGATAGAGCATCGCACCGGAATCGCGAGGTCACGGGTTCAATCCCCGTTGAAGTCCTAAATTTTTTTCAGGCTTCTTAACGGAATTATAAAAATTGCGATCACAACTGCGACGATCATTCTTTATTTAATTTGATTTGAAGGTTAAAATCAAAACGATACTGCGTTATTAAATGTTTCACTGAGCCCTGTAGCTGGGGGATCAATGGCCAAACAATTTACTGCATTTTATCTGGTCATTCATACCATGGAAAAAAGTCTACAGCCTTGAAAAGGTAGGCCATATTGTAAACATCGCATGCTTACCAAGTAGGAGACAATTGATATTTGACCGCACGTGGAGTTGAATGGCATTTCGCGGTCTGATACCACAGATGTCAGAGAAAGCTGCTGAGTGGGAGGACTGCTGTCTGAGTCTGACAAACGCCCCTCGAATTTATCCTAAAGGAGAACAGTAAGTAGAGAATCATTGCCTTTTGTAAACTCGCCTCCGAAGCTAACAACTTGCAGGCTATCGAAATTACCCCCAAGTTCAATGATATACCAGCGCAAATTAAAGATAGTCGCAAACTTCAGCTACTGTATGGTTTTTCACTGGCACTTAAGCTGGTAGCACACTTCATGAGCTTTTCACTGCTTGTTGCTCAAACGCTGGAGTACACAAACCGGGAGATTCGTCCATTACTCGATCACGCAGTGTAGATATTATCAAAACACAGGCACGCAATGCGTGAAGAAGCGAGGACTTTATCTTTGCATCAATTGTTTACTTGCCCGTTTCTTTATTTGTTTGTTTGTCTTTGATTGTCTGATGTTTGAGGTTTTAGACTTAAACAAGAGCAGGAAATTCCGCAACCGCACAATATCTTCGGAAAGCACCAGATCTCTCCACTGCACTTTGACGCGACACCGTTTACAAAATCCTCAAATAGCTCATGCACGCCCTGCTTGCCTATCTTTAATGCGAAAATCAGTGTTTTATAGATATACAAACACTACAGTATTTAAGCTTTCAACCTTCACACAGGACACAAAAATGACAAACCAAGATTTTGAGGTCTCCATGGTTCACAGTTGCCATGGCAATCATCGGCCGATCCTTGGCAGGGTGTATTGCAAATCGCACTGCCTCCTGGGTAAGGTTTTGTGCGGGCTCCCCTAATTTACTCCCATTATCGTCGGGAAGTTTAAACATGAGCTCCTTGAACATGCTGTGGAAACAAGCCAAAAAAACAATAGTAACTTCATCTGCGGTCTTTATCTTCTAATTTCGTTATCATTGGGTTTAGAATGAAAACTGATAAGGACTGCATACGCAGTGATCCTAACTAGGAAACTTACGAACATTGTAAACCTTTGCAAAGCCAAGGGTCGAACTGACTACAACAACCACCATCTTTAATGGTCTACTAGTGTTCAAACTTATTTAATAAGGAATGGAAACTAACCCTGCCAGGATGGCAATGAATTACCACATGTACTTGAAAGCCATTTGGAAACCATTTGAGTTCTGCTGTTTGCTTCCGCACAAATAGCCGAAAACTGATCAAGCCGGAAATCTTTCCCTGGACGTTAGAAGAGCACGCAGCTCATCAGGAAGGACAGAATACAAGAACCGTCTGTCAGCCTTTAAACGCCTGTCGTTATTGTCCGTCTGTTGTTAGCATCTTTCTATGTTGCCCGTCTGTTTGTCTGTGTCTCTAACTTAATCATCCAGTCACCCAATCTGTTTTTTTGAACTTCTTACCTCGATTTTTACACCTGTACAATGTTTCTCAGACCGCTGGTTTAAAAGGAAATATGCATATAAGCCTGTAAGTGTTTATGATCTCTTAGAGAGGCAAGACCGTAAAATTTTTAGAAAGGTTTCCACTACCAAAGGACATCCACTTGTATCTATAATGCCTCGTGTTAAACTGTATTGTTACAATCTAAGCAAAGAAACTTGTTTTAAACCTAAGATTAACACTATGCGTTTCAAAAACTCTTTTATTAACCGTTTAGTTTTTAAATATGAATTCGCTATGTTATATACTAGATATTTAATTCTTACTTTTACCTTTTCACACTTTTACTAGACGATAAATTTCTTACAAAAGATATGTATTTTTATCTTTTGCTGAATAAAGACTTTCTTATTATTTATTACCCCGGCTTTTTTTCGACTTCAACAACCGCGGAAACCGGCCGCGATGAAGGAGTTGGAGACGAGATCCGGTTACTCGTCCCACGTGACACACTAATCCTGGAAGCCTTCTTGCCACTCGAGTCCGTCCCAGACCCTTTCTCACTGGATTTCTGCTTGTCACTTTTGGTCTGAGCTGCCTTCTTTGTTGAGCTTGTTTTTGTCGCAGGCGCTGGGGAAACGGATTCTGGTCTTGTCTCCTCTGGTTTTTCTTCTCCTTCATTTTCTTCTTCTTCTTCCTCGAACACGTCCGTTTTAAGCAACTGACCGTGAAATGCTACGCTACAGAATGGGGTTGGAGCTGAGATCAAATGAATAACAATCTCCATTACTTTTGTTTCCCATACCAGAGGTAATAATAGCGCAATTGTAGTTCAAACGTTTGAAACTACAGATGGCATCCTCATAACGGAGACTAAAAAGACTAAAAATACAAAAAATATAGATCGCCTTTTCATAACCAAAAGGCGCTTTTAAAGATAAGGGCTATGGGAGCTGATTTGAAAAAAAGTCTGTTGAAACCTGTGACGCTATTAATTACGAAGAGAGAAGGATAACAATTAAGACACTCACTGGCAAACCCGTTTTAAAAGAAATGTTTTTATACTTAGCGTATAAAAAATATCAACAGAGCTTCTGTGCTTTACTTCGTACAACATATTATACTAGAATTCAGGAACTGCAGAATTGAGATTTTTCAGGACAGAATAAATCAGTGTACCCTGCGAGCAGAGTCTCCTTCGATATTCCCGATTTTCTAGGGAGATAGAAGGAGACACTGTTCGCAGGGTAACCACAGTAAAGTAACTGGTTCTTACTATTGATGGTTTTCACATGATGTCACAGCGGTCATGTTGGTGTCCCAAATTAAACCTCTGAGAATTGCATTCTATGTTTATGCAAATAGCTTCTTTGTTTCAGTAAACCAGTAAGGCTGAAAGTCACATGAGTGAAAAAACTATTACTCCGTACGAGGTTTTTCCAACTGTATAGATTGAGATGATGATTTTGAGATTGTGGATCATAAAATAACTATTCAAATACACACTACTGGTCACACGGAACTTTCCGCTAACTATTGGGTCTGTAGGTTAGTGAATCTTTTTTTTTTTTCAAGTGACACTTTTTATGGCCATTTATTAAGCGTGCAGTTCTTTCTCTGGTAAAGTTTATCTGTCTGATTGTTTTTGGCATTACCTTTCTTACACTCGGGCTTGTATATTCTCAAGTGTAGATATCTAAAGAAAAAAAACATAATCTGCTTTATTACATTATACGGTTTAATGCGGATAAAAAGTCACCTGACTAATCTGGCATGGTTTGATGCTACTCTGGTTTAAAAATTAATGAATGTAACTTAAAAAGTTCCAATTCACAAACCGTGAATTGTAGCTTTTTAAGTTACATTCATCAATTTTTTAAGTAATATATCAAACACGAGAGACAGTGTTTCATCGGGATATCCAAACACCGAGAAGAGAGTTGAAAATACGACGCGCAGCGGAGTATTTTTGACGGAATTCGAGGTGTTTGGATGGGCGATGAAACACTGTCTCGAGTGTTTGATATATCTTCTCAATTGAAACAAAAACTAAGGAATTAACGGAGAAGTAAAATTGTCAAAATCTATGCTAATTAAGACCGCGGGTATCCAAACACCCCTCACGGTTGTGATTTCCTTTGTTTTAACTTGATGAATTATTAATGAGTTTGAGAACCAGAGTTACATCTATCCATGTCTAACTGTCCACCTGGTTGCAGTGTGAACCTGATCACTGACTAATGTCGAACATACCAAAGGCCCGGTTCAAACGTCGAACTTCACGTGTGCCGAATTTGAAGCAAATGAGGGAATACAATAGATTTTTTTTATTTGCATTAGATTCGGCACATAAGAAGTTCGATGTTTGAACCGGGCCTAACAATTCAGAAATTCCCCGACCCAACTAAATTGTTAGATCAGGGGTAGATCTTTTATTGATATCACTCCACAGCAGCAAATCAAGACAAACTTCATCCTAATTTGGAATAACGAAACGAAACCTCCGAAACAATAGACAGCTGTTGGAAAAAAAACCTATTTACAAAGGAAACCAATATTAAGTCTGCAAAGTCTTTCAACTAGTAAACGCCCTGGACAGTCTTTCTCTTCGGAATTTTACGGTACCTTTCAGAAAGAGTAATTAAACAAACGTACGTAAAATTCAAAACAGCAAATTGTTAACACAGCTAATGCCCCATTCACACCAACGCTTAAACATGTTTAAAAGCCGTTTAGTTAAACAAGGTTTAAAAATTGTTCTCTTCATAAAAGCTGCTTACTGGCTATTATCGATTGGAAATTTAGTTCAAATTAGAGAACATGTTAAAGTTCATTTGAATTCCTCGTAAAAACTTGCGTTCAGTTCTTCGTTGTTGCTTTTTTTATCTTTTTTAAACCTGGTTTAATTAAACATGTTTAGTTGGTGTGAATGGAGTATAAGAATGCAGATGATTTATAAAGAATGTGCAATATTTTTTCAACATAAATTATGAGGGAATTTCGGTAACCTAGAGGAGGGACCAAATTCATCGGCTGCGACGAACGAACGAAGTACGTTTTCGCACGATGTCAACTTACTTGTCAAACACCGGTTCGTTTGTCCAGCATTCCTTGTCTACTTTCACAACAGAAGGAACTGGCACGGTAGGCTGTTGCTCTTCATCATCTTCTTCGTTTTCGTCTTCGTCCTCATCTTCGTCTTCTAACGGGACGAAATTCACACCAGCACCCTGGAAAACAGTATACGGTGACGAAAAGTCGTAACACCCACAAGTGCGCTTATTACGGATTCAGTAACGGCCCGATCAAGGTTTCAAAATGAGACCAAACATTGAACGGAGTTTAGGCAGATGGTGAAAAGAATGTTATGTATGACCCGTCCAGACGGTTTCAGCATCATCAAAAAAAAAGTTTATATCAAAAGAGCTTCGAACGTTCTCCCATTTCCTTTTGCGTACACGGCAAAGTTTAAGTCTGTAAATTGCACAAACCGATGCTTCCAACTATCTCTTAAGCCTTTAAGAGGGAATCCAACAGCCACTCGAGTAACAACTGGACAAAAACTTTGTACCATGGACACTTGCATCGTACTGCAAACTTCTCTTTGACTGATTTCAAGATCTAATTTGTTTTTAATCTTTATTTATCCGCGGAAAAAAAATTCATCAGGTCTAAAGAACATAAGGAGGAAAGAAGCAATAATATTTCTAACGACACCAAATGTCGAAAACTAATCATGAAGTTCATATGATTCAGTTAAAGATATTGATGAAACTTTACCTGTGGTGACACAATTTCCGTGAACTTTAAATTTCATTTAATCGGAGCCCCTTTGGAAACTGTTCTTAATGTCACTAAAGGCAACTAGGGACAGTCATGTACTTAAAATTATTGTGGTAGAAGATTTTTGTTCATTAAATACTCCAATTACTCAATTTCTCAATGGATTTCGTCAAACTCTTATATCAGCATGTATATTCTCCAAACTCTTCTCTATAAATTTTCTATTGTGATGATGAAGAGAGTTTGTTAAATAATCAAGACCTTGGTTACTTGTTAATCACTTCCTTTTTTCTCGTAACCTTTATGTTTGGTTGAGCGGTGTTACTGTAAGGAGAAATTGATCATTGATCACTCTTAGGGGTTAAAGAGTTAAGCTTCGGCCAAACGGGAAACGTTTGGTGACCAATTATCATCAAACATCGTTTGGTGACTATACATGTTGATGTCTGAAGCAAAACGTTTGATACAAGTTTGATCAAACAAAGTTCAAGTATCCAAACACATGGAGTTATGGGCCACAAAAACCTCGTATCTATGGATACAAGCGGTTGAGATAGCGCAGCACGCATGCGCCCGCAAAACAAGTTTGCTTTTGCTGGCCGAACGAGCCAAACATCACCTATCAAACACGAGAACAAAACAAATGTTTGTTCTCGTGTTGTTCAATCGATTGCTTGATCGAGTTCAAATTTTATTAAACACGATCAAATTAAACATGATTAAACATGACCAAACCAAACCAAAGCGGTAAAATGTATGGTCCCCAAACATTTGCCGTTCGACCAAAGCTTTAAAATGTTAGGCACCACAATGTCAATAACGAGAAATAATGAGCTCTTCAAAACGAGTCAAAACCCGCTTTTTCTCTTCATCAACGCCACTTCCCGGGAATTTGTTTGATCAAACACACTCGCAATTTTTAATTTTAGACCCAGTCGTTCAAAACGCGGATGATTTTACCCAGCAGATAAGGTGCTATGCTATCAAGCCGTAGCTAAACGAAGTGTATTAGCTGCAGTAAATTTCATCCGCTGAGCGAGCAGCTCCTTGAACAACTGGGGCCTGGATAAACGTTTTTATGATTATTACTCCCACGAAACATATAGAAACGTACCACAGGACGGGTGGTGTGCTGCTCATATGGAAAAACGGCTTTTCGTTTGGGTTTCACTGGTTTATCGGCAAACTTGTCGGCATTCCGTTTTTCGTCCACCTTTTCTTGTTCTCCCGCGGAGTCTTCGTCGCTAGAAGCACCGAGGAACTTTATACGCGGCCGGGAAACCTTCCTCAGGTCTTAAAAAAAGACGAAGAGCAAAGTAATTATCTGATATTTGTAGCAAAGTTTATTCTACTTTGCGAGCAGAAGCCCCTCGATCTTCCTAGATAAGTCGGGACTTAGCTAGGAGGATCGAAGAGCCTCTGCTCTCGAAATTTGTAAAACTGAAGTCGCTTTTCGACAATTCACTGCTGAATAACGTGCCGTAGAGGGGCCTTTCAAGTTGTTGGTCTAATTTCCATACAAAGGTTAGAGATTATGGGCTGTAACGTGACTATTACTAGAGTTAAAAGGCAGATTTTAGTTCTCAAAATGACGAGACTGAGGCCTCCGAAGTGACATCGGCAATGGTAATGACAATTAAAAATTGAAGCGTAGCCAGGATAAGACATATTAAAAGGTAAAAGGCGTTCGCTGGCTAAAATATTTAAAAATAACATGAGCTTTCGACTGTCAATCTACAGCCTTCGACGGATAAAATTGAAATGCGAAATGGTGAAATATATACAAAAAAGGCGAGATAAAATAGTAAGGAGAAACAAAAGAAAAATATAAAACGTGTAAATTGGTGACTATTGTTTAAAAAGAATACAATACTGGTCTGGAATCGGCTTAGAGTTATTGTCGGCATGCTTGGTGGCAGAGGTATGCCAAGCCTCCAGGGTTTTTCTAACGCGAAAAGAGCCTTTGTCAATGACACAAGAGTTGTCGAAATCTATGCGATGGTCGAATGACCAAGCATGTTTCGCAATATTTGAACCATTGGCAAATGTTTTTACATTCCTGATATGTTCTTTCTTCCGAGTATCAAAACAACGGCCGGTTTCACCAATATAACACCAATCACAGTCAGCACAGGGTATTTTATAAATCACGTTCGGTTGAAATTCAATGGATGGCCTAAACTTGGGGGAAGGAAATTCTTGTTGTAAAGTTTTTAAGGGCTTGTTTACCACTTGAATATCGTGCTTCCGAAGAATTCTTGTTAATGGTTGCGTGACACCATTGATAAAGGGAAGGGCAGCAAAACTGTTGGGATTCTCATGGGGTGCGGCCCATTTAAAAAACATACAAACCAATTCTTCAGGTGTAGGGATGAAGTGTGCGGGTGGTTTGGAGAATTTCCGCTTTAAGATGCTGGAAATAACATCGGAGGGATAGTTATTAACTCGTAGAGCATCAGTAACATGGTTGATTTCTGTATTTTTTCCTTGCGAGGTACTAGGAAGTTTAATTGCTCGGTGTAAGAGAGTCTCAGCTGTGCTAATCTTGTGGCGTTTGTCATGGTGAGAAAAAAAGTCTAAATATCTATCCGTGTGGGTTGCCTTGCGGTATACATCGATGGTAATCATGTTGTCCTTGCGGGAAACCAATGTATCTAAGAAAGCGATCTGTTGGTCAGATTCCTCTCCAATAGTGAATGAGATGTGTGGGTCGATGGAGTTAAGTGTAGTGTGAAAGGAGTTGACAGCGTCCCTTTTTATGATGCAAAAGCTATCATCCACATAGCGTTTCCAAACTTTAGGTTGTACTACTGAAGTGTTGATAGCTGCTTCTTCGATCGCTTCCATGCATAAATTCGCCACAACCGGGCTGACAGGGCTACCCATCGCACAGCCATGGATCTGTTTATATATCTTGTCTTCATAGATAAAGTAGTTGTTAGATAAAACAAAGTCCAGTAGTGAAATGATTTCAGTGCTATCCAAGCTCGTACGTGAAGAAAGTGTATCATCTTTGAGTAGTTTGTTGTTTATGTAGTCACAGGCTTTGTCTACGGGAATAGCAGTAAATAGTGATACTACATCAAAGGATAGCATAACTTCATCATCCTGGATGTCGACGTTGGACATTTCTTCAACAAACTTGGTAGAGTTAGGGACGGAGAGACCATTACAGTTTTGTAGAGGTGACAAGATGTCTGTAAGGAACTTGGAAGTATTGTAAAGGGCTGAGCCGATGGATGAAACAATGGGTCTGACAGGGTTTCCTTGTTTGTGATGTTTAATTGATCCACGAATGGCTGGGGGAATGGCATCAGTGGAGTGAAGTTTGCGATAGGTGGACTCACTGATCTTATGCTGGTTTTTTAGGACAAGAAGCCTTTTATTAAGTTCACGTTCAATCCTCTTAAAAGGATATTTGTGGACCAACTCGTAGGTGTTGCGGTCACTAAGTAAGGAGTCCATCTTGTTGTCATAATC
>OX419343.1:8922067-8944567 GCA_948470475.1 Galaxea fascicularis | reverse complement strand
AAACATCACAAACAAGGAAACCCTGTCAGACCCATTGTTTCATCCATCGGCTCAGCCCTTTACAATACTTCCAAGTTCCTTACAGACATCTTGTCACCTCTACAAAACTGTAATGGTCTCTCCGTCCCTAACTCTACCAAGTTTGTTGAAGAAATGTCCAACGTCGACATCCAGGATGATGAAGTTATGCTATCCTTTGATGTAGTATCACTATTTACTGCTATTCCCGTAGACAAAGCCTGTGACTACATAAACAACAAACTACTCAAAGATGATACACTTTCTTCACGTACGAGCTTGGATAGCACTGAAATCATTTCACTACTGGACTTTGTTTTATCTAACAACTACTTTATCTATGAAGACAAGATATATAAACAGATCCATGGCTGTGCGATGGGTAGCCCTGTCAGCCCGGTTGTGGCGAATTTATGCATGGAAGCGATCGAAGAAGCAGCTATCAACACTTCAGTAGTACAACCTAAAGTTTGGAAACGCTATGTGGATGATAGCTTTTGCATCATAAAAAGGGACGCTGTCAACTCCTTTCACACTACACTTAACTCCATCGACCCACACATCTCATTCACTATTGAAGAGGAATCTGACCAACAGATCGCTTTCTTAGATACATTGGTTTCCCGCAAGGACAACATGATTACCATCGATGTATACCGCAAGGCAACCCACACGGATAGATATTTAGACTTTTTTTCTCACCATGACAAACGCCACAAGATTAGCACAGCTGAGACTCTCTTACACCGAGCAATTAAACTTCCTAGTACCTCGCAAGGAAAAAATACAGAAATCAACCATGTTACTGATGCTCTACGAGTTAATAACTATCCCTCCGATGTTATTTCCAGCATCTTAAAGCGGAAATTCTCCAAACCACCCGCACACTTCATCCCTACACCTGAAGAATTGGTTTGTATGTTTTTTAAATGGGCCGCACCTCATGAGAATCCCAACAGTTTTGCTGCCCTTCCCTTTATCAATGGTGTCACGCAACCATTAACAAGAATTCTTCGGAAGCACGATATTCAAGTGGTAAACAAGCCCTTAAAAACTTTACAACAAGAATTTCCTTCCCCCAAGTTTAGGCCATCCATTGAATTTCAACCGAACGTGATTTATAAAATACCCTGTGCTGACTGTGATTGGTGTTATATTGGTGAAACCGGCCGTTGTTTTGATACTCGGAAGAAAGAACATATCAGGAATGTAAAAACATTTGCCAATGGTTCAAATATTGCGAAACATGCTTGGTCATTCGACCATCGCATAGATTTCGACAACTCTTGTGTCATTGACAAAGGCTCTTTTCGCGTTAGAAAAACCCTGGAGGCTTGGCATACCTCTGCCACCAAGCATGCCGACAATAACTCTAAGCCGATTCCAGACCAGTATTGTATTCTTTTTAAACAATAGTCACCAATTTACACGTTTTATATTTTTCTTTTGTTTCTCCTTACTATTTTATCTCGCCTTTTTTGTATATATTTCACCATTTCGCATTTCAATTTTATCCGTCGAAGGCTGTAGATTGACAGTCGAAAGCTCATGTTATTTTTAAATATTTTAGCCAGCGAACGCCTTTTACCTGGTAATGACAATGTTCATGATGTTAATAATGACAATGGTAATGATCTTATTAATTGTCGGGGGTTTACATGAATGAGTAGACGAGGTTGGAATCCTCTGCTAATTGGGGACTCTATCTACAGTTTGCATGACTGCAATATCTTTCTACGTAAACATGTAAAGAGTAAAACTGACAAATTAAAAGGTCGCTTGATAAAAATTACACTTATTAAGTAAGAATGCCTAGAATTTAAGTATGGCAAAGTGTACAGCCATGGTCTATCGGTGGCATAAATGGCTGTTCGCTATGCAGGGAAGAATTGCCGACTTGAGAAGCTGCAGAGCGGCATGAAAAGCTTGTAAGAGTGAGCAGAGTTACATCTGAAGATATGAAGAGTTAAAGGTTTGAGCCTTTTTACTGCAAAAATCCGAGTTGTTAATTTTTCAATTACACAACTCGAATCAGAATTGTTTTATTGAAAAATTAACAACTCGGATTTTTGCGTCAGAAATCCGAGTTATGTATTTTAAACAACTCTGATTTTTCCGATAAAAATCCGAGTTGTTTAAGTGAGAAATTAAAAACTCGGATTTATGCAGTAAAAACCGTTGTTTATTTGAAAAGATTTAACAACTCAGATTTTGTAACAAACATTTGAGATGAAAATTTCAATCGAAAAAAAAAATTTGATGTCTTATACGGGTCACGGTACTTTTCAAATCTAGTTATCTCAGCGTCAGAACCCATAAAAAGGCAGAGAGATTTGAATACAAATTAGATGAATCTACCTCCATACCCCTCATAGGACGAAGCGCCGTAAGTCAGAAATATAAAGACTACTTGTAAACATCGAGTACCTCAACCATTGGTTAAGAACTTGTAATCATTGATAAGTTTTGGACCCCATATGAAATAGGTTGTAAAAACGGTTTTTCGTCTATTTAAAACAGAGTTAAAGTTTCTCGCTATTATTGGTAAGCTCGACCGGGGCCATGTGTTAACATCATTTGTTTTGTCTCACTGAAAAACCTACCAACATTTTCTTCTGTTGCAGACCGCATGGCTTTCCTGTAAAGAAGTGAGACAAAAGAGCAATTTGACTGCACTGTTCATTGACTATCGTCCATGCCGAAGTAGCTCTTTCAACCCCAGACACGAAATTTAAATTTATCTCCTTTGTGGGGAGCGGGGGTCTGTAGACGTACAGTACCGCTCAAAGGTAAGTTGACAGTCTCGACTCGAAACTCGATTCTCGATTCTCGAAGTTTTCTAGAATCGAGAATCGAGTTTCGAGGCTCGAGTTTCGAGTTTCGATTTTCGTGGGAAGAAGTTCTTAAAATATCAAGAAAATTCGCCTTGTATGATCCTGTCTTAATTCTCATGACCACTCTGTTTTATAAAGTGTTGATAATAGATGCCGATCACCTTTACCGCGTCACTAAGATAAGTTAGCTGTAAGGCAAACGAACGGATAATTGCGCGACACTGATACATATTTTCACGAGCCTTAAAGCAACAGCAACAAAGTCCAATAAAAGAATTGTTCGCCATGGTACATATTACTGTCTTCAGACCAATGTTTTTAACCGTGTTTTCATTAAATGCGTTGGATCAGGGCGTATTACCGTCCTATAATCTGCTCGTATTGGGGTGTTTTTTTTTTCCCTCGAAACTGTTGTTTTAACAAGTGAAGGTGTACGTACTGCCTCTGGGGGCTCAGACGTCCTGACGGAATTCTTCCAAGTTCTTCATCGCTGAGCCGATCATCTTCTGGAAAAACGTCTTTGTCTTTGTCTTTGTCTGCCGAGAATGGCGGCTGAAAAAACAATGCCAACAAAGCATGATACATGATAGTTCTCACATGTCTAAAAGCAATCCCGTCACGTTCCCAACCTATTCGAAAAATTACGCGATACGTTAGCTGCTGTGCAAACCACTCGGTTGATGCTAATAAGACAAGAGAAGTACACCACACTTGCAAAAATGTTCACAGCACCTACACTGTACGTGAAGGAAAAGCAATAGGAAATGGCAAACGCAAGAAAATCTCGACCACTTGGTCATTTTGGAGATTGTAGTTGTGCAATATAACATACGTTCATAATAGAATAGAATAGAACCTGCGATAACACAAGCAGGGTGAGCAGAAAAAGACTCAACCAGGGTCCTGAGGCAAAACAAGTAACACCAGCGCAGTTTTAAACCAAATTCACACCGCCCAGAGAAAATTTAAACAGGGTTCGCGAGGCAACAAGGGGCGAATATTGCAAACAATTTGAGCCAAACATTTATAT
Source organism: Galaxea fascicularis (assembly GCA_948470475.1). NCBI lineage: Eukaryota > Metazoa > Cnidaria > Anthozoa > Scleractinia > Euphylliidae > Galaxea > Galaxea fascicularis. The sequence continues at coordinate 8,940,685 of OX419343.1, read as the reverse complement.
CAGAGCAGTCCTCCAGGACCCTATTTTAGGTAAAAACAACTGACAATGGTCGCAAGGCTTCTGATCCTGTTCTCGAATAATACACTGTACGTCAGGGTCCCCCATGACAATGATTGTTCACAAGGCTACAACTAAATGATCGTCATCTGGCAAATTATTAGTGAGCGAATTGTCAGTTTAAGCTCAGCTTCGACGAAGTGCTAAACAGGGAAAAAGGTGATCATAAAGCGTATGATTTACCGGTTTATCTCCGCTTGCTCCTCCTAAAGACTCTCTTATGATTCTCTTGGCAGCTGTGTCTCGGTTCATGCTTCTTTTTCGTAGGTATTCCAGTTCCCTCTCCCCTTTCTGTCTTTCTCGCTCTGTGGTTAAAAATGTTAGACACTTCAGTGTGGGAAATCTGGCAAAGCAAGGCATGTGAATACTGATAAACAAGTACGCCCTTTTCCATCCTGGCAAACGGAAACTCGGCCAGGCAAGATGTTCCATCAATGTATATGTACACTGCATTGCTAGCGTGATCAGCGTGGCTCCAGAGGTGGTGGTGGCACCAATGGTTAGCAGAAGAGATTCGACGTTTCTCACAAGACAGGAAGGAATGGACAAAGTTCATGGTGAGAGTGAAGTGTTGAGAAAAAGAACAGATTGGGAGAAGTGCGACTCTCCCCTTGCTCCACTCGGCTCGTTCGCTTCAAGTTTCGGATTTTTAGCGCGCCCGCTCGATTATTAAAAAATAGGTAGTTAGTAGCATTAACGGAATTACAACCCGGTAACAACAATGTGAGACACCACAGGTATCCCACACAAAAAGGAGCTGCTAGCAGTGCAGAATGTCCAAAGTAGTGTATTTTTAAGGGAATTCTATGATCAAGGTACAAACTTGATCGGATATCGGATATATACTACAGTTATAATAATAATAATAATAATAACAACTTTATTTAAGTCTCAAATCGTTCTAGCTGAACACGAGTGCTCTACTAATTGGGGAGACTATGAATCAAATAAACTCTAAATTAAATCAAATGTTGGTTTTTGGGGAGAGGGGAAAACCGGAGTACCCGGAGAAAAACCTCTCGGAGCAGAGTAGAGAACCAACAAACTCAGCCCACTTATGACGCCGAGTGCGGGAATCGAACCCGGGACACATTGGTGGAAGGCGAGCGCTCTCACCACTGCGCCAACCCTGCTCCCCCAACGAAAGCATTAAGCTTGCTGACGCCCTGAAAGTACACTGTGGGAGAGACAAGTGACCGGTGACGAGGTTAATAACATGCTTTGTCCAGTTATCATACTCTTGTAACGAATTTATTTGAAGGGGAAGCTTATACCTGTTAATCGGCTAGAACGGCTTTTCCCAACGGTATTTCTCAACGGTTTCAACGGGTGACGGATAAAGCCAAACGGCTTTTTTCAACCCATCCAACGGTTTGGAAGAAATTTCCCAACGGCTTTTTTCAACGCCTTCATAGGGTAAAGAAAAAAACCCAACGACTTTTCCAACGCCTTCGATGCTTTCATCAACGCCTCCAACGGGTGCCCAACGGCTAACAAACAGTTTTAGCCGTTCAACGGAAAAATGTTAGTGTGAGGTCACAAATGTATTGAATTCCACATGCATGTGTTACATTGCAAGACACGCCACTCAGTCAGCAGTCTCGATGGAGTTAAACACAATGACATCAGAAGGGAAACATGTCTTTCTATCTGTTCTTAATTTGCATTCTACTCTACGCTTCGCTGTGAGAGCAAAGTGTTATGCCCTTGTTGGTGAACCGTGCCGTAATAACTCGACGAATGCGGTGGACGGCAGTGAGTTCTTTTAGGGCCCAAGATAATGGAGAAAGTATTCAGGTTAAAAAACAAAACAACAAGTCAACACAGAACACGGAAAACGGAAAACGGAAAAACTATACATTAACTAAGAGGTTTGATTCAGTGATTTCCTTTGTTTTCTAGTCACACCTAAGTTACAGTAGATCAATGGCGACGTTGAATTTGTTTCGCTTCGAAATCCAACCACAGTAAAGGAAACTATACTACTCTGTATAATTTGTTTCGAAGGTCCGTTAGCATTGATGCCATAATCTTTTAAATGTATTTTAATGAGGCATGTGGGAGTCAAGAATAATGTAAAATCAGGGAAATGATGTGGATTGGAACACGTATTGCTAAGTTGTACTTCTGTCATCAGCTGTTGTTTACATACAGTCCTTTAGTTCAGGGAAATTTCGTAGGTTTATGCGAGGACATTATGAACGTACCGGCCTCTTCATCTGTACTTGTACCAGCAACATAAACTTCCCTACAGAATAAAAAAAAAACAGAGATGCCGCAGTCAAACATCCGTTGGGTTGGTTACGCAGAGAAGGGCACAAAATACTCACAAGTAACACTGAATTAAAACGTATGAACAAATGCGTTGCACTCAGTTGTTTGCGTCTTTATAACAACAGCAAACGTACAGTATAACACAGTTTTTAGATGCAGTAGTTTCTAGTCGCAAAACATGTGAAAATTACAGGCAAAACAGCTTTACCCTGTTTTCACTTTCTCCTTGAAAGATTCAATGAGGAATTTCCAGCGGTACCCATGGGCCTTTGATGTCTGGGAGAGTTTAGAAAACAGGTGTAGATTAGACCAAGTTTACAACTAGTGTCACAAAAGTACCAGAAGTATGAGGGCATGAAATTAGACTCTTCAATGTGGCTCCAAAGATGTCTAATCACGGACCGTGTCCAGTTATGCCCTCACCATTATAGGGCCTAACATGGTGGACGCATTTGAACACTGTGGTGGCTCTTGTTGTGAGTTGTCAATCATGAGCACTTGTTGGGTGTTATTAATTGTTTCAACTCCTAGTGACACCAAACACGGTATTCAAACGCATCAAACACGTTAGGCCCAACCATGTTGGATGATCACAGCTCCAGTCCAGTCGATTCGGAACGACCGGTCGACTCCACTCGATCGGATGGAGTCGATCTGTCAAGTTTTTCTGCCCTCCTTTTGCGTGTCTTTCGTGCGGCCTGACTTCAGGTGACACGACTTGTATTAGCCAAGACGGGTCAACTCGACCCGACTCGGGTCGTCTAGGATACAGGCGATCCGACTCAGATTGGGTGTATTGGACATGCATGTCAGCATTTGGCCAACAAATGTTTTTATTAAGCGTCGATATTGAGTGCTGTTGGTCAACACTATTGGGAGCATTTGCACAGACCTATATAGCCTAGATTCTGTACATTAACTAAACCCCTCGTTGTACTTTTTAAAGCTTCAATCTTGCATGCATACATGTACAATCGTTCAGATGAAATGTAAAATAATCCCACTGGTACTTGCCATCATTTTAGAGAACAGCTTTTCCCAGTTCAACACCTTTCTCTCCTGAGCTAATCTTTCACTCTGTGGCAAAGGGTAGAAAAAGAAGTATTATTAATAGCCAATGCACTATCAGTGTAGGTACAATGCATAAGTTCCTATTAAAGGGGCGTGCCGTTCCTTACTGGAGTTGTACTTTTATTGTTAACAGCACCTCAAATCTACAGTACAAAAAAAATACACACCTGAATTCCAACCAACACTAACTTCTGTAAGGCAACATTGAGTTGTCTTTGCTTGCTATGAAAAAATGCAACAGATCAAACCAGTTAGCCTCACTTGGCAGCCTGTTCACCGGCTACAATCAGAAGACAGGCCACTATAAACTCTCTGGTACTGGACTCACCACTGTAAGGTGGAAACTCCTGTCTCTGTAAAGGTTGTAGCCATGCATATTTGGCCCATGTTCTACCTGCCAACTTTTTGAGTCAAAGGCATGAGATTTTTACCTTGAGAGTACTGCCAGGATTTTCGAAGATAACATGACCATATCCGAAGATCTCCAAAGACATCCAAAGACTTACAAAAGACACCCGGACATTTCGGAAGACATTATGAATAATACACCATTTTGCTAATGATCAGTTCCAAATGAATTGTGGGTAGATCCAGTCCTTTGTGGGGGCAAATGGTCAAAATTTAAATATTTAAAATTACGTCCCAAAATGACCGTTTGCCCCCACAAAGGACTGGATCTACCCACAACTCACTTGGAACTGATCATTGGCAAAACCCAGGATGTGTATCGCTAAACACGACCTTGTTTCCTGTGTCTTTCCTTCAAAACTCAGAGATTTCAGGAAAAGTATCATCATTTTCTCGAGTTAGAAGGACTTTTCATTTCTTGTATTTACATATTTTTGGAAAGTGTGTCTTTGAGGCTGTAATAACTCATGTTTTTTCAACCAGTCATGAGGGGGCGTGAGACTCGGGCCTAAGGTGTGACAGTTGGCAGGTATTATGTGGTCACTTGCTTACATTAACTAAACTCTACACAAGGCGAGATACCTGCAAGGTGGAAAGCTGACCTCAAAGATTTCATGCTACAGAAGGCCCCAAAACTTTCACATGAGAAACGTCTATATTTTTCAATCTATTTTGTAAGCTTCTGTACATAGTACACATGCATATCCATCTAAATGCACATGGTTTACAAATGCACAGAACCTCTACCTGAAAGCTTAATACTGTCTGGATCACCAAGAAACAATCCATGTTTGCAAATCCAGACACACTCAATTGAATTTACCTCATAATTATCATGCCTAACACAAGACACCTCTCAACTGAAGAAGTCATTGTAATGAATTTGGAAGGAAAATGGAAGAGCTACGTGTACAGAATGTGGAAATCTGAAGCCTGAGTGACTGTATTGATAACCAAATCCCATGAACTGGTTACCGCAACATACGGTAATTACACGTAGGTACCGTGCATACATGTTTTATACCAATAAGTCAATGCAAATAAACATAACAATCTAATCTTTAACAACCATATGCATGTACAGCTGTATGGCATACTCACTTCTCATAGTCATCATGGAGCTTTTTCAGTGCAGCACTTTTGGTCTCCCATGGGGTGGAGTACAACTTCACCATCCGCACTAGTTCTGTGATAGGAACACTTAAATCTGACGAGCTACAGTACAACAGTGCAGGAAAAAGAAAGGTACACATTGCTCAATAGTCCATATCACAACTACTGGTACAAAATGCTGGAGGCTTGGGTGACCTTGTTTTGATACAGACCCCACTGCTTTTCTCATGTAAAATTAATTGTCATTCTTGAGCTAACCAGTCCACAATTACAGTTTGTATGAAGACATTAGGTCATCCCCAGCCTTTCTTCTCCTCAAAGGCCAGGTCACTCAACACAATTTAACTGTAAAATGGACTACAGCATACCTGCCAACTTCATGCATCATGCATGAGTCTTACGCCTGTAGACCAAAGACATTGATCTCACACATTGAGGACAATTTCTCACGCCTGAATTAGAAATCGGGATGACCTCTTCTTTATCAACAAAAATCAAATTCAATATTCCCCGTAAATGTTCCAACAAATGGCACTTAATGTCTAGTCTGAGTCCTAACTACATCAGAACAAAATAAAAAAATGTCATGTTTCAGTTTGCATTTGAGGGACTGGAAATGAAGTAAAGTCTCATGATCAGATCATTTAATGTGACATTGAAAAAGCTTCAAATAACTTCAAAGTGTTCGGAGGTCATCAGAACATCTTTGGACATGTTCGGTAGCATTCAGACGTCTTCAAGAAATCCTGGGAAGTCACCAGAACATTTTCCGAAATTCCAGTCATGAGGAGACAAAAATCTCATGCATTAATGACTCGGAAAAAGTTGGCAAGTATAATGCATTATTGTAGTTTTTACCTTAGTTTTTATTTGTCTGAAAGGCCTGAATGTCACATACATGTAATTCTTTTATTCAACGTTATCACAAAATGTACATCCAGGCTAAAAATATTATTTGTAAGGGGTGAACTGGTTGTGAAAGGATGGTGCTCTAAAGCCAGTAGGTGATCTTAAAACAAAACTTAGAGTAGGGAGAATTGACCCCATAATTTCTCTATAAAATGAAGGTTGGTTGGTACAGTGTAGCAGGATCAAGATGATAATCAAGTTCTACAAAGCAGTGCACTCTGCTATAATTTATTCATTGTGCCCACTTTTTGAGTCAGATAATTAACACTTTGTAAGATAACTACCTTCTAAATAATTTTCCAGTGACCAGTACAAATTTCAAAAGCAAACTTGGAGGAAGGGCATGCTGAAATACAAACAATTTAACAATGTCGACAACAAAAATTGATGAACACAATCTATACCACAGTGCTATTAAACAGGATCATGTACATGATGTTTAGGATGCTGACATTCATGAAGCTACGACATGTAAGTAATCTGAACTGAGGGCTACCTTGACACTATAAGCTGGTAAAAAATGGACTGTTCTTGTTTTGGAGGTGACATTAAGGCACTCAGAGTAGCCTTTGATGATAATGATCGGACAATAGTGAGAGTAACAGACAAAGACCATCAGAATGCATGACAAACAAATTCACTCAACTCGCTATTATTTTTACCAAATCTGTCGAGTGGGCATGCCTTTTTGTGAAATGAACTTTTGGACAATCCTTAAACAGTAATTATAGTATGATCAAGGCTCTTGTAAAGTGGTTCTGACAATACCATATAGCTTTTACATAATTATCCTAGTAGGTTAAAGTTTTCATTCATACATGTACAACAAATTTAAGTGCCAATAATTAACTCACCTTCAACATCTCATCCTTGATAGAAAGCAACTATAATAACACAAACAGAAGAAGACAAATAATGTAGATGAACTGTGTCTGTTATTCTGTTTTACATGTGGATTAAAAAGTACAGTGTGTATCCCTAATCTTTCTGTTCAAACCCCAGGATTGTTTTTGCTGAAATACCCAGCCCTCAGTCATCCCATGAAATATACATCTTCAGTACCTGATTGGCAGTTGAATGGTTTAATTTCACCTTGATAATTATATACAGTTGTATATAACATAACTGTGCTGTTTCCACAACTGATCAAGATGAAGTAATTTGAAGTGGTTAAATGCACTCACCTCTGCAAGAGAGGTTTGGAAAAGTGCCAAACAGTTCTGTACCCCTTCGCACAGAGTCTTGAATTTTTGTTGGTCTTCATGTGGCGTTGAAGTTCTCTACAAAAAAAAGGCATGTTAATACATGTACAATTACAGGTAATTAATATTTCAATGCAGTAGCACAACCCATTCTATCTCTGTACCTTCATAAATTGCCCATTTTATAGAGAACATATATTACGTGACTGTAAACTTTATAAACAAGCATATGTCATTATGCAAGTCTTATAGCTTTGACCAGCTATTGCTGATCCCTGCGTAAGAGTTTCAATTTGCACTGTAAGGCTAATTGAAAGAGAGACTAAGAATGAGCAATTAAGGATGGTGCCTACTTAATACAAAGGTTTTTGCGCCAGGTTAGGACCACGCCAAAAAAGTAGATCATTGCAAGGGCTATTGGAATCCACAAAGAAAAATAGGGGTAGCCAAGCAGTTTTTCGAGATAATTAGCCTTGAATCTCAACAAAAATGCTGACAGCATTTTTCTGAAAAAAGAGGGAAAGGATATTTCCTCACAGATTTCCTTAGAATTCGCCTTTACTGGTACAGAAAGGCAAACACATTTTAAAAGATCTTTAAACTATATGGCAAATGGCAACATTAAAATCAATTTTGGTACATTTTTAACAACAAAATCATTGCAAAAGCGCTTTTAGTGTCACTGACAGCATTCCTCTGGTTCAGTTAAAATACAGTCTAAATTCCTTTTGCTCACAACCAGAAATTAATCATAAGTTGAAAAGGCTTGCCACTTCCATTTTGCAACATAAAATGTAGGGGTAACCACGCGTTTTTTAAAGTTATTGATCTTTTTTGAAAACTTTTACAGTGCCCGTTACATTTTTTCCTGTCACCTCCCCAGTAAGTAAGACATTTGTGTTTTTGCGCACGCACTACGCCATCTGCAGGTACATGATTACAGTTGGGTTTCAGTGTAATTTCCGAAAGATAACAGCCAGGTTTTCAGGTGGAAGACGTTAACATTTATTGCCTAGCGATATGCTGCTATTCCGGTGTTCCTGGTTTAAGTACATGTAAAGGGTTCATTCTAATTGATTTGGTCACAGTAGGAAAATTTTGCTTTAATTTTAGTCGTGTATTTGGTGGTGTAGTTGATTGTGTTAATGTCAACTCCAGCGCGTGCGCGCTTAAACCATGGCTTGCGTGATGCGCAGAATGTGTGCGCACTAACAAAAGTAGGCACCATCCTTAAGTGGTACACACTACAGTACTTGTGGTCTCTCCAAATCTTGATATTTTTGTTACTTTATTAATGTTTAAAAGAATACAAACAATGAAGATTTTACGTCTTGTACCTAATACTTATTTAACCCTTACCTCGCTTTCAACTATTTCAAGGTTAGAATCAGCTCTTTCAAGTTTGGACTCTGCAAACTCAGGTACTGGCTCCAATGAGGTGCTTGCAGATTTCTTTAGAATTCCTTAAAAAATATAGCATTTTTTCCATTACTTACTGAACTAACGAAAGTAAAATTTACTACTGAAAAAATGTTCAAATCTTCAACGATATTGCAATCCAGTAAGGTGTCGACTTCGAGACCCTCACATGATCTAATATGACTTTGTAACAATTTTTAGTCCCATACAGGTGTATATATGAGACATTTTCCATAAATTTATTTTTGCCGTCAATCATCCAGGGTTTCATTAGAAGCCGGCAACCAGCGAAATCTGCCATCTACTTTGCCATAATTTACCTCTCCTGACTGCCACCTACAGTGTACTTTGTCTAGATTTTCACTCAAATGATTAAAAAGTGTTCATCAGGTTGCCACCTACTTTGGTTAGCTCAGACAGCTATTCCAAAAAATATTGAAACCCCTGTTCATATTATGTTTTATTTAAAATTGCTCTTAGTTAATGGTTACTACTGAAATGTATCTTTAAACCCAAAGAATGTTCTTTTTTCAAAGACTATAGTTTATAGTTTGCAGCTTTTCCAAGACCCTTTCAGCAAGATGGACACTAGTTTTGTAATTTCACAAGTCTTGCAGTCTCAATTCTTTGCACTGACCCTACTTGAATAATATCTTCTCTACTCTCTACATACATAATACATGTAAAATAATGTAGGATATTCTCCCAGGAAAATAACACACCAGTAGAATCCACAGGCCAAATACACTAAAGTTGTCAAACGTAAATTTAATCCTCTCTTCTTCTTCCTTCTGGTGACTGCCCACCTCTTTCTTAACTTAACCCTTTAAGTCCTAAGAGTGCAAATTGGCACATAATGCCATACAGTAACTACAGGTGTATGTGAATGTTTGGTAAATTGTTCTGAATTTTTGCAAAATGTGATCTTCAAAATGAAACCATAAACTTCTGACCCCCCTCCTATCTATGATATGGTTGACCACCCCTACAATTTTTAAATTCTTTTCCCAAAGTAAATATGTCATGTAAGTCATATGTCATATTGATCTGTGCACCAAGAGCTGCAATATTAGCCATAGCTTTGGGGTATACAGGTGTGTGTACCTACATTGCAACAGATCAGAACAATAGCATGTATTCAAAGTACTTTATTTTTGCGTTTTGAAATCGCTTCTCTTGAACTTGCCACTTCCTTCATAAAAATGGATATGATGTTTGAAATACACTAATCAACAGCTTTCAAGTGGTGTGTCACACTCAGGTACTGTAGTATTCACGGATTTCAAAAAAAATGCTGTTCGTGTTTGGCCTTAAAGGGTTGACTCTCGTGAGCGTATTATTAACCTTACATTAATTAATTAAATCATTTATCTCTAATGGAACAGATGGAAACAATGAGGTTTCCCATGTTTATTTTGTTAAGTTACGTACAGTGTAGTGACATCCCGCACTGGCTACAGTAATCGACACGAAATTGACACAGATTAATTGTCACGAATACAACTATAATTGCCCAAGCCAGAATTTGGTTCGGGCTTAAACTTTTTTAGCAAAGGAGTATTCCAAAGGGAACGGTTGGTAAACAATGTCAAGAATTTGAAATTTGACTTAACTCAAGTCCGTACCCCTAAACATGTTACAATCACAAAAGCTTACACAAGCCTTCACAAAATTAACCCGAGAATATTTAAGCTTACTGATCTAAAAGATCGATCAAGCGAATGAAGACACTGAATACTGAAAAAGAAAAGCACACAAGAAATCTGAATAAAGCCTGATATCATTAGCGCTATAAGTAATAAAAGATTCATCATCAATCATCAGTGACTCATAACTACATGTGAAATAATAATAAACTCGGAGGCTGTAGCATCAACTTTTCTTACCTGGCCGTTTGGAAAGACTTTCTTGCTTATTTGCCGCTGAAACCGGCTTAGATTTCTCCACCATCATGACAAATCAGATCTCGAAATTACGACTTCAAAATACAAGCTACCAGGACATCCTATGCGTTTCAAGTAATTAAAACTACCATAGTATGTAGCCAACTGAAAGTGCCGCCATTATTGATCTTTTGCTGAGCGTTACTAGGGAAACGGTTTCTATTTGCACCTTTAAAACCGCTGACCCTCATCCCTAAGGGCTGGTTCACACTTTGACATTAGCACATAAGCATAAGCATAAGCATCAACATAAGCATAAGAAAAATATATGTGTGAACCCGGGTTACATAAGCATAAGCATAAGCATAAGCACAAGGAATGGAAAAATTTTCATTATGTTTATGCTTCTGCTTATGCTTATGCTTATGCTTATGCTTATGTCAAAGTGTGAACCAGCCCTAAGTCAAAATACGTGTAATTCCTCGAATAAAACTGCCCATAAAACTGTTTAAAATGTGTTAGAATGAATGCGTTACATTGAGTCAATTTTTGTACTTTCTACAACTTGCAAATAAAACGCATTTGTTACGGGTCGAAATTGATGACTATTTCTCTTTTTTTAATGATATTGCTCTTGTCATTTATTTTGAAAAGCAAGGAACACATCTTTGCTACGTATGTCCAGGAAATGATACTTCCTGTTCGGAAACAGAACCGACACAATACATAAAACATTTTCCACTACTACGGTTAAACTAAGACACAACTCCAGGAATTTGTTGAAGACAAGGCACTCCACGTTGTGTATAGCTTGTTACTATTTTTTATGTTTTTTGTTGTTGTTTGTTTGTTTGTTTTACAGTGTAAAGGCTGTTTTCCATATGATCGCTACGATTACTACAATCGCTGCGATCGCTGAAAAAAAAGTTCAGCGATCCTAGCGATCATATGCCGGAAACCACTTTCCAGCGATCGTACCGATCGCAACGATCATAAGGAAACCATTTTCCAGCGACCGTACAGGTAGCGACATCAAAAATACCAGAAGGCACTGCGTTTCCGACAGCAAAATGCTTCTGGAACGTCTCTCGAACCCAAAATCTATGGGTCTGTCTTTCACGTCGTCTTCTACGTCTTCTACACCGATAAGTAGAATAAAATAAGCTTCAAGCAGGAGTCGACAATTCCCAGCCGCCATGTTGAACTTGACGAATGGCGCGAACAATGTTCTTCATTTACTTTGGAAACCATCAATCGCTACGATTACTCAACTATTTGTATCTGCGTTTACAGCGATCGCAACAGTAATAGCGATCGTAGCGATTATATGGAAACCAGCCTCGAGTTAACTTACACTGTAAGTACAAAAAGCGTCCGGATAATACATCATTGTAGTGTCCTCTGATTGGCCCTTCTTCCGTTTATTTTTCAACTACGAGATTTTTTCTTTTGCATTTTATAACGTATTTTGGCATGTAACATCGCTTGTGTAGACTTCCTTCTCAATAACAAGAGACGTTTTCGGGTGGTTCACACTGATTTGTTTCAGCATTAAACTTGTGGTCTCCCGGGCAGGACCTGCGGTAAGGCAGTCCATTGACACATTCCACGTATGCTTGACAGTTGAGCGGATCCGTGTAATTTCCATCCCCCCAGCAGGCATCTGCAGAATTAAAAATAGAACAGACGTTGAGGAAGCAATTGTTTTCAAATAAAATTGTTTTTCCCGCAAAATAGTAAAAACGTAGGAGAAATAAAAAGACTCCGAGATTCAAAGACGGTTATCTAATCCGAAGGTACTTTACTTGATCAGTTTGTGAGCTACTTGAGTAACCCAAACTCAACACATATAAATAAGCTCTTAAAAAATTCCGTATTTGTAGAGATGGCGTTTGTATCTGCCAGCAACCAGCGTACGCTACTCTCCGTCTGTGAGGCTAGAAGCACATTAACCTGCGATCAGGTGTTTTTTTGTTTTGTTTTTACTTTAGGACGCCTGATCGCAGGACAGAAGCACATAAGTTTTCGGCACGCATACTACAACAATTTCAATTTCAGAGAAATTTTAAATTTTAAATTACGGAGTACAGAACAGATATTAATGCTTCCAAAAATTTTATGCGTGTGAGCTGATTCGAGTTTTTTCCTTTGTTCACATACTCAGTCCATTATGGCTCTTGACATACATTAATTAGCCTTCCCCCAGGGGCTCTTCAAGATTAATTTATTTACAATACTTCTGTGTGGTGAGATCAGACGCCAGCTTGTAAAGGCGCCTCTGGCTGCTGCTAGTGGTCCATATTTGATTTCACCCACCCCGCCCAACTATGCAGATAGATCACCACACTACGTCCCCTACTCTTTTTCGAGCAATGTGTGAGTTCTTTAACGTCCCACAGATCATAAGGAACAAGTGTTGTGAGACGGGACCTACGGAAGAATAGAAAGTCAAACCGTTTGTAGATGTCAGTACAAAGGCAGCATTTTCTCCTCAGTTATTAAAAGACCCTGAGTGTTGGTCCGGCCGGGGTTTGAACCCACGACCTCCCGCACTGAGCTAACCGGTCGGCAGTTAACTATCACGCGATAGAAATCCCATAACCCACGGCCTGACAATTGGGAACAACTGTAGGCGCGTATTTCCGTGGCCGTTTCGAGAGCTTCTTCCCTCAAAAAGTGAAATTGTTTATAATCCTTTCGTTTCTGATTTTGAATAGATCAGACTGCTCTCCGCTCTCACCTCTAAAATAAGTTTCACAGTGAGCTCCAAAGTCCATGATGTTTGTGCACTGGCACCGATTTACTCCATGGTTGTGTTTGACGCATTTTCCATTTCCTTGACAAGGAATGTGTCTGGAGCAATGGGTCAGGCACGGCTGGCGAACTGAAACAAGAAGATAGCAAACAAATCCAGCCAGTCATTACAGAAAATGGTTCTAAATTTTTTAACCAATTTAAGTTTTATTTTTCTTTCTGTCAAATTCATTACCATAACCTGAAATAAAGGGAAATAAAAATCAAACTGGTTAAAAAAAATTAAACCACAACATATGCAAAAATCCATGTGAAGCGATTGCTTATCAATATCTTGACTGCGGGTGACTTGATTACTGAGTATCAACAGCAAGTTATACGCAGAACCGACGTACGTAACTTCCGCCGACGATATAGGAAAGATCAGTATTGTTGGTCGATTTGCAGTAAAAGGCTTTCATAGAACTTCTTTCTGGTTTAAAATAATGACTGACGACAAGCCAGAAAAGCAAAGAAATTGGAACTTGTTAGGATCGTTGCGGAGATAAACTCAGTATGAAGGGCCACATTCAGTGTTTATAGTGGCTGCTAGGAAGTATGAAAAAAAGGGAAACTTCGCCGGCTTTATGTGAAAGAAAAAATGGCAATTATATCGACTTGTTCTACTGGGAGATTTTATGATCACCTCCAGTTAAAATATTCTATTTAGTAACGTTTCTGACTGTTGTAATAACTAAAGGAAGAATTAAACTTTCGGTATGAATACTGTCGGTGGTTTGACTGCACACTGGATTAATTTGATTTCACATTAGAAAAAAAAACAGGTGAATTCAGACTATTTGTTTTTATTGAGAAAAATGTAGGAAATATATATAAAAAAAAAAAAAAAGAAAAACGGAGGTAGTCGAACTTCTTAGGCTCATATATTTGGATGACAATATGCGGAGGAATTGATTCTTCACGAAAAAATCAGTTTTCATTGTGCATTTAAAACAATTAAATACAAAGAACGTCAATGCAGCCCACGCTGCATGGTGCCATATATCTTTTTACATGCTTTCCTGTGTACGTGCGTTGGATGTACACCCGGGACGGACCAACAGAAAAGGGATGAGGGGAGAAAGCCAAAATCATGAGTTTTATCATGCAAGGCAAACGGACAAGAAAAAATTCGTGCAAAGAAGGAGGCAAAGAAAAATCATGCACCTGCCAAAAAAATCCTGCACAAGCAATGAGCGAAGAAAAAAATCATGCAAAGTTAAAATCCCCCACCCCCCTACCACCATTTTCTAATGGTCCGTTCCTTAGGACACAAATTGTGTGCGCAAAGGAGATGTGCATATACCGTTAGTATAAGAGTAGGGTTGCCTGTGCCTTATGCACAACTGGGTTCTTTCCTCGCATCATATGAGTTCTCACCTTTTTCGCCCCGTGGAGTGTTGCAATGAGGCCCTATCCAGTCGGGCGTACAGTAACAGCGTTTCAACCCATCGCCCTCCTTCAGACAAGACCCGCCGTTTTGGCAGGGATAATACTTATCGCACAGGTTATAACAGAAGCCGACTAATGAAAAGAAAAAAGTAGGCATAAAAGAGAGTAATAATGTATTTAACTTAAAAGATTATTTCCTACAGCTATCTGTGTGACTCATGTATACATATTTTTTATTTTGAGTTAGGTACCTCAATTTTAGGTGTAAGATCACAGTTTCAAAGAAGTCGTGGTTCAGAAGCACTTTCGAAATATTATAACTCTACAACGCCTTTCCACGTCGTTCAATCAGTTCTTCCTGTTAATTTTAACTCTCGCTGGGACGACTTGACTTTCCCTGAGAGAACTCTCGCGTAAGCGACCACCTCCTTTAAGACCTCTATATCACGTCATCGTTAATAAGACCTGTAAGATTACCAAGAGCGAAGGGGTGCGCACCTGTGAAGGGCATCTCTATGTTGTATAAGGGCCACTGTGTTTTTTCACCACGGCTAAAAGATCAAACATTTTTAGACGAGTATTTCGACCAATATTCGTGGACCCTGCTCTATCTCTCTACTGTGATTCCGGGAACTCAAATTTAATTAACAGGTTGTAAACTTACTTGAACACCTCGCCACGTTACATTCTTTTGTATCATTATTAAGCCCAATGCACGGGGGTGTTTGGCAAAAGCGGATCCTTCTTTGGGTTCCGCCACCACACGAGACCGTACAGGGTTCCCATTGCTCCCAGTCCGACCAACCCACCTCCACTATAGAAGGAAACTTTAATTAACAATAAACCGAATCAAGTTTCATTCAGTTTTAATTGGTGGTCATAAAACAATGTTAAACAATAATCTACTCTTAAGTTCGAACTAAAACTCAATGTCTTGTTTGATTTGTTTCCAAGATGTTTCACCTCTCACACTTTTTTTTTTATTAGTTGGAGTGAATCAACAAAAACAAACAGCAAAACCAAAAATATACATTAATTACAAGTACTTTCAATTTCTACTAACTACAGGCTACATACAAAATGTTACATAAAAATAACCTATTCGTAACAATAAAAATTACAACATTGTTTGTTTATTATGAGATATAGAAGTGCTTTTGGATTGGGAAACCAAGATATTGATGTCAAGATTCGTACAGATCATTTACTGGAGACTATTCAGTTGTTCAAAAAGGGGCAAAGTGCGGCTCCCATTTCCGGGAGGCTTGTGGATCTTTCTTCTCTATTAGATGATTAAACTTCAAAAATTGTAAGAATTCATCCCCGTGTGATTTATATTTAGGAGAGAAACGTAAGCAGGATCAATCCCATTGTTTTTCACATTGACGTATTTCTTTCCCTAAAGTTCCTCTTACAAAATCATATTAGCAATGATATACACCGTTACGTGCAACTACCATTTGAATATGTCGTGGACCAAAGTGTAAAAATAACAACTAATTAAGAAACTAAGGAATTGAAAATAAATGAAACCCAGTAAATAAAGATAAAACCATTCTTTCTACAATAACGCAATGTTTAAAAAATAAAAATAAATAAAACCATGTTACGAGTTTAAAACCCCAACTACAAACCCTAAGAATTAAACTCAATAAACGTTTAATGAAAAGTAATTGTCCTCCATTGGAATATACAGAGGCAACAAGTTCCAAAGATTAGGACCACAGCTGAAAACGCACCACACCCTTCGATCTCTTTTAAGATAAAATTAAATGGCTAAGAATTTATACTGATTAGTAGAAACTAATAAATTTGGTGAGAAGCTAGACTGTCAAATGCATGTCATAGGATTAATCGTAAACATTAATTGAATGGTTAATCTTACAAGTTTTGATAGTTCTTGCAAAGAGCAGTAGTAAAAATGCTGGGTGAATAACCATGAGTCCTGAAAGAAATAGAGAAGTGAGACAAGAAAAAATGTTTCTTTAAGCTTTCTTTAATTCACTCTTAGATTTCCTCGATCATTCGTTCTGTAATTTGCCATAAGCTAGAGAGATTGTAGTTTATCAAGCACAACCGTTCTTCTCGCTTAGCCTTTCCCCTCCTCTCTAACCCTTCCTCACCATGCATATTTTGGGGCAAATCCTCAGATCAAGCCAATTTGAACTGAGCGAAAACAGCTTAAATCCCAGGCTATTTCTTTGTCATCCCCAGCAGAAGAGGTCGCAACATCATGTATTTGTTTTAAGTTTCCCCCCCAAAGTTTAGGGAATATCGGCCACTGCCAGTTTTATGGCCAACCTTAAAAGATGTTGCCGGAGTAAGACCCGAGCTTAGCTTGCAAATGAACGGGGGAACACCTCACGTGTGTGTGTCAAGGAAGGCCTCATGGGTACAGAAACCAACCATCACTAGTAACGGTACTGCACTTCCCGTTAGTGGAATAAAAAAGGTTCTTACAAACGAAAACGACTTTGTGGTCTCGCTGAGATTGAAGGCAATTTGGACTCACTTTTAGCGGCATCCCGTTAAAAGTGAGTCCAAACATTTAAGACAACTATATCCATTCTCATGATCGTTTCCATATCATTTTGGACGTAAAGTCCCGCAAGCATGCATGGTATAACCCTTAGGCCTTGAGAAATATGGTGTGCGTAACATTCGCGGTACTTCCACACCAGACATCCTACGATATCATGACGCACTCCCGTGAGTCGGCTTGAAAAATGGCGGAATCTTCAATAAGATTTTTAGTAGAAAACTCTGAATTCAGCGAACTGTGCTCTGTTATCAATGTGCGGAATGATAATTATCCTGCTCAACCGCGCGGAATATCCCGGATTTTGGCCAACTCAACCCGCGGCCAAGTAGAGTAAATATCAGAGGAATTCCGCGTGATTTCGCAAAATAACTGCCAAACAATTTAGTTTCTCGGCAAATAGTGCTAATTTGTTAATCTGAGGAATTTTGGAGCGTGAGAACTGACCTGCAAAGGATCAAGATATATAATCGTGTAGACAGTAAGTTGTACGTCTTGAAAGTTTCCGCAAGACGAATGCTGGGTCACTTCGATAAGAAAATAATTATGCAAGATCACAGCTCATGTAATAGAGATGTCAGCTATACTTCACTGCCCATGACTGAGTTTCTAAACAGTTTGGTTATCTGGATAAATTGTTTTGCAACTCACCAAGACAGGGCAAATTTACGTAACTAGAGAGCCTCCAGCTTGTAAATGTTCAGACCCCACTGATGTTGTCTTGTCTTTTGCCCTCGGCTTTTGATGGAATTCCGCGAAGATTTAATGTAGGTGCTTTACGTTCAGAATAATCTTAAACTTTGCAAATGTATTCAAGTACAGATTGCTCTCTTTTGTATTCTACCCAGTTACACATGAACGATCGCGACGTGAGGAGTGCTTTCTTAATCGCACTTTTACAGCGAAAATGAAAAGAAGATAACGATATTTCTATCATAGAAATTGATTCTTTTTCAGTCGTTACGTCAGGAATTCCTTTACACAAGGGAAAACTCACAAAGTCGATGAGCGTATCTTTACCAAAACGAAGGAAACCGATTGCCTCGATAGACGTCTATTTTGCACTTCACTCACCGAAGACAAATTTGTTTCACTCTATAACGCTGCCTTACAAAGGAATAGATGCCACCGTTCGAAGTTGGCCCTTGTTTCACCATTGGCTTTCGGTGAAATAACACGAATGAAGATCGGGCACTTATAATTGCAAAGAATGCAACTTTGCTCGCCTTTTCTGAATTATTTTCTAAATTTACGTCACTTTCTTTCGTTGTTACGGTTGATCTAGCATTTTCCAAAAACTTCTTGTTATGACGTTCTGAGAGATCGACCCGCTTCTTCAAGGAATAGATGAACTACTCAAATCGGTTGCCACTTACCAGTTGGAAGGCTTCCTTGTAACTGGCAACAAACTGAACTTATCGAACGAAGTATGCAACTCCCCTTTATGCTGGTAGCTTTCGCCGTGCCTTCTGGAAGATCGCGCAATGTATTTTGGTAGTTCGCGCAGTGCATTCTGGTGAAAGACCATCAAAGCAAAACCAATGTTATTTTGCGACCA
>OX419343.1:8882067-8914567 GCA_948470475.1 Galaxea fascicularis | reverse complement strand
CAGTTTCTTTCACTGGCAATTAATAGCAAAGTTCATCAGAATAACTGATTAAGTGCGCAGTATTGATAAAGCACTACGACAAACGTAACACTAAGATACGTTTCACCAAAACAGTCTCCGCGGCACAGATAAAGGGTCTGCTGACTGAATAACTGAAATGTGCAGCAATACACTTATAGACGTTTTTGGTCACGTTCTGTTTAGTTTCACAAGAGGTGTAACAGAACATTATAACCCAGAAGAACCTGAATTCACAGGCGAGTCTTTTGGCTACAATCCATTGGAAAGCACGGGTCGCGAATGGTATTACCAACCTGTTGATGAGCTTATCTACCAAGAATACAGCGACAGACAAGCCACGAGCTTCAACTATCTTACGCGCAGTAACCTTAATGTAAGAGTCATCGACGCAAGCACGCCAGAGGAAATCAATGAAACTCATGAGCAGCATAAGCGAGATGATGAAACAGCTATGGCTTGGAAGCAACTTAGACCATCCATTTTCCGCACAGTTTGTAAATCAATGTATGTAGCGGGTCTGATTTCGCTTCTTACCGGCGGCACTTTCATTGGCACAATATATGTGCTTATCTCGTACCTGCGGTATAAAACTGAACTTAACTGTCAATTTCAGAACGCTCCCGTAATTCCAAAGCAAGTGCAATGGGTGAGGTCTATTACTGGCATGATATCTGTTTCTTTTCTCTATTTTTGGTACTTTGCAAACCTGGTTTTCCTCTTTCGACCGTTTCAGTTGATGGGACTGAAAGGAAAGCTATTTATCGTTTGCACTGTTACATATTTCCTTGATGCATTGTACCGTTTTGCTCTACAAACGTTGTCAAAATCTCTATCCTTTATGTCAGTCACACAAAAGATTCCACTCAATTTTATCTTCCTTATCTCTGTGTGTTTGCAAGTATACCTCGTAGTGAACCACTTGTGTACACGGTCAAGAAAAGAAAAGCTCACTTTGTCCTTCCAATTTATGGTACCTGGATGCTTTTGCTTCGTCATTTTCTTAATTGTAATCTACCTGCTTTACCCGGCTTATAACAAACAAGACAGGTACGGCAAACTCTTGATTGCCATCTTTGCTCCTGTCCTTGGAGTCGTCTTCAAAGTAATCTCGCGTATTTGTGTTCAACAAATGTACAACGTAACACATCCCGGATATTCGTATGTGTTATTATCGCCATTGTATTTCGGATCAGCCATTGTATGTCGAGTTTTACAAGCAGATCTCGGAAGTTTGTCATCCATCGCACTTCTAGGGATAATTCATGGTGCTGCAGAGGTCATAGAAAGGACCACAATGGTTCTAGTGGATCACATTTGCCATACGCTTTGGAAACGACAATCAGCTCCGTGGGGAAGTTTTCGTACCCCTCGCCGTGAAAGACTAATGGCGGATATTGCTATCCTTAGCATGTGGAGTGAATCAGCAGCTATACTGTCTTCTAATGGATTAGTATACTTGTATCAGTTTGTTTACCTACAAAAGCAGTCCCTTATCAAGTTGCTAGAGACATTTGCTATTTACAGTTCAGTCCAACTAGTGATTGAATGGTTTTTTACTGCCATGTCTTTGGCGATCCAGACTCGTTATCAGAACATGGCTGTTATGGCTGTTTGGCAAAGACGATGGAAAAGACACGTTTTAGTGGCGATTGTTAATGTGGTGCCATTGACCTTAGCGACCAACGAAGACCTACTAGTTGTTGTACATGCTGGACTTAACGGAAGTGTAAACCAGACTTGCAAAATGCCGTTCTCTGGATAAAAGCCAAATTAAGTAACATAATGAAGGGCGAAAAGAAAGTCTATTACGGGCAGTTTCTCGTTTTTAAAATTTTTTTCTCTTTTTAAATTTTGAACACATTTTTGTGTTACAAATTGTACAAAACTTTTAAACACTCAAGTAAAAATAAATGCGTAGTAACAATTGCGCGTTTGTTCTTTTTAATATTGTCCTATATTACTATATATTCAGTTCTCAACAAAACATACGGGAATCTACAGTTCGCGTGCAGTGGTCAGGACCACTTACTGCTAGGGGTTAACACATTATGCTCGTAAAATCGATTACTATTCTTTTTGGCATTGCCCATACAACGGACTATTATATGCTCCAAATTAGGCTCGACTGCTGCTATTATGCTAGTAATTATGCCTTATAAAAAATTTCTTGTACCCCCGTGAAGCGCGAAAAGAAAACAAGTTTCATAATAAATCAGTGACAACCTCGTTCCCAGGGCTTTTCCGTAGAGATAAAAATGGTGGACCGCCATTTTTGTCTCTACGGAAAAGCCCTGGGAACGAGGTTGAATCAGTGACACAATATGAACATTTAATCCAAAGGATTTCGAGCTAAAATCGCTTGGGGATGCACTGGGAACGAGCCTACGGTGCTAAATAGCAAAGAAAACCACGTAACACATTAAAATAGCTTGACGTTTTTTATAGTTTTTAGTCATAAACGGACAATTATAGCTCTAAAAAATGAAGTAAGTGTTATGTCGCAAAAAAAAAGTTATGCTCGAATTCTCAACATAAAGCTTCGATGTACTTGCTTATATTGGTATTTAGCTTCCAAATGTGTTAGGTCTATTTCGCAAGTCTATTCCGGGAAACATGTCCAAGTTGTGACATTTCTATCTGCGGCACTGGCCAAGAGAGTGGAAATGTAACAGCCAACCCATAGACAGATTATTCTTCCCAGACTGAAACTTTGAGATAAAAGGTCGCTTGAAGAAATCTCAACCTGTCATCTCTCAAAATCGCCGTCGATTTTACGACGGGTGATCGGTTAACAGGGGTTCTAATTACATCGATTTGACTGAGAGAACGTTGGTATTTTGGAAAAGCCGTAGTCGATTGTGGGAGGTGGTCGCCTAATAGAGGAGGTCGCAATTGTCAAGTTTCACTGTTTTTTAATGAAAAAACACCCTTTGCCATTATTTTGGCATTCCGATGTTGCACAACATCCAAGCTAGTAAGAATCCGTGCCAGTACGAACACCAGAAGGTTTTGTGCAAAACTAAGCAAAGAATAAGGATTTAAAGAGAGAGGGGGTAGTTGGGAAGGGCCTTGGCGAGCTGAATGTCATTTCAATGTGCAAAATGAAAGTAATGGGGTGGTAAGGTTTTGAAATTGCTGTGTTAGTGCAGACCATTTTGGGTTTAACAAGGACAACACCGTCTGGTTAGCTGCCCCAGGGTGCTGCAGTGTGGTGAGAATGCATGTCACGTGTCTTGTGGACGCCCAAAAATCAACCCTAACTCAAACCTAGCCCTTAAGCAAGGAACTGACCCAGAGAGCAAAGCAGCTGACGTTATATATGCAACCCCAACCCAACCATAGATTTCAGTCGAGGGTTCTATTTCTGTTCCCTGACGGTGTCAAATATCTTAGTCACGTGACATCCTTTGTTTCCCTCAAAAGAAGACAACCTTTCCCACGGTGATAAAAACTGGAGAAACTAATGTAACCTGACATTATTTTGATGACGATGAATCTTTATTCAGTGCTGTTACAGTATCTTAAGCGATCGACTCGAGCCTCTGATTGGCCCGTCTCTAACGCTGTATCCTCTGAAAAGGAAACTTCAGATTCTTTAAACTACATTTACGGAAAATTAAAACTATGACCTAGTTATTGTTAAGTTTATAGTTTTGTGTCAAGAATACTCTGATTCAAATTGGGGTCGTTTGCTTCACCTTGACCAAAGGCGCAAGCTTCACTAACCGTCGACATTCGGAGGTCAATCGCATTCATCCTTTCTTTCGTTAAATATCAAGTTTGCCGGGCATTCTCTGTGATAAGTGAGTCCATTGCTGCAGGTAATGAATCCATGCGGATTTTCGGGATCCGTGTAATCTCCATTCCGCTTGTGGCGGCAGAAAACTGAAGGGAATACAACGAAGGAGTTTGTTAACACTCATCATAACATGAAAAATACAACCAATCAGACAGCAGGAAACTTTCGGTATGTATGTCAGAATTCCTCCAAACCTTCCCATCTTGCATTGGCTTTATGTCGCATTTATTGTGTACTTTCATTGGTAGTGATATTAAAAAAAAATAAGGTCTTGGCTCAAGGTGCCCTTGCCAGATATTTCATGATACACCACTAAAAATCATTGTATACCCTGTAAATAATGTAGGACATTATAAGTGACAAAGGGATGTATTCATTGAAAATGCTATGGCTTCTTAGAAAACCTTGTCGTTTGAGCAGGAAATCAATAACATATGGAAGAAAGAACGCTATTATCCGCAAAATGTGGGTGCGTTAGGACAGACGGACAGTTTAGACAGAAAACTTTATTTCGATAAAATTGTACAAATTTGAAATGCTCATGTCATGTATATATATGCAAATATATTTTAATATACACCATTTATTGCAAACCGATACTTACAGGGGCAAGGCTGTCTGTTACAAACTCGACTCAACTTGTTGGGTCCAACGCAGTACTTCCCACCGTGTGAGGGTCTGGGATTGGTACAAGTGCGAAACTTCAATTGTTTCCCTCCACCACAAGAAACGGAACAGGGATACCAAGGACTCCAGTCAGACCAACCTCCATCCACTAAAAAAGTGTAATAACCGCATAGTGGTCTACATGATTATAAAGATGCTGATATCATCTAGAGAATCGCCTATAATTATGAGAAGTTTTCAGAGGTATTACCAAATTGCGCAGAAACTACACGGTTAACCTCAACAGGCATGTTCCTTTCACTATTTGCTGTATATTTGGTGTACTAATAGCTGATAGAATTGGCTCAGTTATTAACATAAATTATTTATCTTTGCTGGTTACTCTCCATAACTTCACAAATTAACACGTCTAGATTTAGCAGTGATCATGTGAGGAGAAATTTTAAAAATACACGTTGGTATTTCCAGTTATTTTAATGATCACTATCGTGGTTAGTATTTCTGCGGTGTTCATTTCCAATCATCTGATAATGGCCTGATCTGATTTTGATATAAATACATCGAAATTTTCTACAAAATGTTTTTGTTACGTCACCGTGCTTGCTTCGAGTATAAAGAGATGGCCTTTCTTTCACGCGATTAGATACTTAGTTAGATTATTCGCTCTCGATTTCTATCGCGTGATAGCTGATAAGGGCGCAGACCGAATCATCTATCACGTATAGAAATTGACAGCGAATAATCTAATCGTTTTAGTATAAATCTACCAGTCGTTCAAAACTAAACAAGGAAATTATCTAAATTCCCCGCAGACACTGAAAACGCGAAGAAGCGGCCGCTATATTGTTGACAAACGCTACTCACTATCTATCACAGAATAGATAGTGAGTAGCAGAGACATTCGTGATAGAACGCTAATAGATTTATACTAAATGTAGGTAGCCAGGAGCATAGGCGTACGGGCATTTTTTTGCCAGGGGGAGGCGGTGAACCATTTGCCCAAAAAATTGTTACAAGTTGCCCAAATTTTAGGAAACAGTCGAAAGGAAACGAGGGTCATACGATGCACTAACAATGGCCTACATATGAATAAATAAATAATTGGCTTTGCCCAAATTTCTCTTGCTGCCCAAAAAATCTAGGCTGCCCAAAATTTTTTGGGGGGCTGCAGCCCCCCCGGCCCGGGCGCCTATGGCCAGGAGCCCATCATGAAATAGCATATATTTTATTTATACATGTTCGTACTTTGAACGAGTTTGTGGCTTGTAGACGCAACGTGATAAATTCATTCATGCAATTAATGCATTTGATATCAAAATAGTCAGTGATAAAATAGTAAGTGAAAGTTTAAGATATGCCCACCCAAATTAGTCTCCCACGCAGATCGTATTAACCCTTTCAATACCAGGTATCCCTAGACCTTTTTCAATAGTAATTTGACGATAAATAGTCTACAGTGCTAGGCTTCTCCGTATAAGGAGTTATCAATACAATATCTGCGGTTTTAAGACACCACGAGCTCAGGTTTAGTTGTCACGTGATCTACATTGATATTTCCCGGGATTTCCATTTTCCACACCTTGTGATTGCCTATATGCAAAACAATGAGGCAATGCTGAGCAGATTCTTCAAATAGAAGCAGGCGGACGGCGAACAGAAGTGGCGGCTCCGTTTGGCAGACGTCTGTGGGGGAGGAACGGGTAACGAACTCTAAGATGGCCTGCGTGGGAGGCTACACCCAAATCAGGGCCATTTAATTCGCTTTACTTGTCGGGCTTAACTTTCGCTTTCAGACCGTGGAGGTAATATTACGCCCAGCTACGGGGCCATCATGTTGAAAATGGCGGATTCAGCCCTTTTGAGAGTAGGTGCGAATTTTCAGTGATGTTGTTCAAGGTGGTGACCGGTTTGTGACTTGTATAAATTCCGTCCATTAGAATGATGTTAGAGCTTAAAATTAATAATATAGTTAAAAACGTAATTTGATTTGTTTTTTTTTTAAGACCTGGGAAGCAGTCCACGTTGTGTTCACATCTATCTGTTGCCTGGTTAAACTTTAAATGATCTGGGCAGTCCCTTTTGTACGCAATCCCATTGGAACAGGTGATAAATCCGTAGCAGTTGTCTGGATCGCTGTAATCTCCATTGGGTTTGCCATAACAGAAACCTCCTATAAAAGATAAACATCGTTTGTCTTCAAGTATCTGTCAAGGACGTCTCGTTATGCGTTCATTTTTCCACTCAACTCCACCTATCAGGCGCGGATCCATTTGTCTTTAGGAGGTCTCGTTCATTTTTCCCTGCAGTTTTCACATTTGCAATGTCGACTGCTGCTTATCTTTCTAGGACTTTGGTCCTTTCAATCCTTTTTCTAATTTGCTGTAGTCTTAAACATGATTTCCGGAATGTGTGATGGATACTGAAATTCCAAACTCTGTCTTTACCTTAACTCAAAAGATTTTGCGTTCTTTTTCAGATCTCAACTCTTTAATATCTATGCAAAAATATTTTAATATACACCATTTATTGCCCACTAATACTTACCGGGGCAAGGCTGTCTGTTACAAACTCGACTCAACTTGTTGGGTCCAACGCAGTACTTCCCACCGTGTGAGGGTCTGGGATTGGTACAAGTGCGAAACTTCAATTGTTTCCCTCCACCACAAGAAACGGAACAGGGATACCAAGGACTCCAGTCAGACCAACCTCCATCCACTGAAAAAGTGTAATAACCGCAAAGTGGTCTTCATGATTATAAAGATACTGATATTACCTAGAGAATCGCCTATAATTATGAGAAGTTTTCAGATGCTTTACTAAATTGTGCAGAAACTACACGGTTAACCTCAACAGGCATATTCCTCTCACTATTTGCTGTATATGTGTTGTACTAATATTCGTTAGTATAAATCTACTAGCGTTCTATCACGAATGACAGTCTCTGATTGGCTATGCTACTCCCTATCTATTCCGTGATCTTTCCGTGATAAATAGAGAGTTGCATTTGTCAACCAATGACGGCCGCTTCTTCGCGTTTTCAAAGTGTCTGCAAAGATAATTTAGTTGTTTAGTTTTGAACGACTGGTAGATTTATACTAAATCAATTAGATCATTCGCTCTCGATTTCTCTGCGCGATAGAAATGTCGAGCTTATAAGCTAATTGTTAAATAGAATTTGCTCTAATATCATGATATTTGTCTTTGCTGATCATTCTCTATATTCTCATAATATAGAGGTTTTGCTTTTGCAGTAACGATGTGAGCAGAATTTTAGAACTACACTTTGCTATTTCTTTAAAATTTTGATGATCACTTCCATGGTTGGCATTTCCGTCGTGTTCATTTTTGATCGAGTGATAATGGCCTGATCTGATAATCATGGTAATAATACACTTAAAATTACTCGATTGTGATTGGCTGAGAGCAGTGCAGTTCAAGTGTAACAAAGTGCAGAAAGTGTAACACCAGTGCAAATTACATCGAAGATTTCCGAAGTTAAAAAGAAGAGACTCGAAGACTTCCGAAGACCAACCGATGTATTTCGAAGACCGCCGAATATCGTGCGAAACCTTCCGTAGATTTCCGAAGACCACAAGCAGATTCCCGAAGATCGCTGATTACTTCCGAAGATCATCCGAATGTCTCCAATGATTTCCGAAGATTTAGCCTCCCACGCATATGATCTTACGGCCCTCACGAACGTCTCCTATACGGGGCAGCCGCTTCCGTTCGCGGATAACTGGCCAATTGCTGGACTGCACGTGACGTCATGGCGGCCATGTTGGTGGTCAAGAACAATAGTCTGTCTCTCCGCTGGGAACTTAACTTTATTTTTATGCATATTCTGCAAAACAAAATTGTATTGTTTTGACCACCAACATGGCCGCCTTGTCACGTGATTGAAACCAAAGAATCAGAGGTCGTTTTCTAATTTTGGATAAATTCGTGTTGAATGTTTCCCGGGATTTCCATTATTGCGCACTGTGTGATTAGCTACATGAACAATGAGGTAAAGCTGATTGGTGTAGGATTCAAACGCGCATTTTTTGCGTACCGTGCCTAGTCACGCGCATAGTTTCTTCACAGTTTTGCAATTGTTCACGTGGGCTACGTATATTTAAGGATTTTAGCGCCTTTACCTCTCACTTCGGTCATCACTTTGCATATCACTCTTGTCGTTATCGCTATCGCAGTTATCGCTGTGCAGGAAGCATTTGTAAGTTCACTCGTTTATCCACTATTCCTTTATATTGTCGTTCATTTCCACAAATCAGTTTGTATTTATCATTTCTTAATTTCTAGTCGAACCATCATCATCATCATCATCAAACCATCGTAATCAACAAGTCTGTAATAGTTCATTGTATTCACGGCCTTCGCCTGAGTGCAACTTAGTTCGATGCGTTCGAAAATCCTATGATATCCTTAAGTTTGTCAGCTACAATTGGATTCTTCAAATAGAGGCTGCTCCTTTCGGCAGACATTCGTGGAGGATAGAACGCGTAACGAAACCCTATATGGTCGGTGTGGGAGGTCAAATCAGTGTAATTTGTGTCGCTTTACATGTCTGGCTCAACGTTCGCTTTCAGTTCAGACCGTGGAGGTAGTTTTACGCCCAGCTACTGTGCAATTATGGGAAAATTCAAATGAAAGCAAAATGCATTCCTACAGCGCTGGCTATGATGTTGTTCAAGGTGGTAACCGGTTTGTGACTTATATAAATTCCGTCTATTAGAATGATGTTAGAGGCTTAAAATTAATAATATAGTTAAAAACGTAATTTGTTTTTTTTAAGACCTGGGAAGCAGTCCACGTTGTATTCACATCTATCTGTTGCCTGGTCAAACTTCAAGTGATCTGGGCAGTCCCTTTTGTACGGAATCCCATTGGAACAGGTGATAAATCCGTAGCAGTTGTTGGGATCGTTGTAGTCTCCATTGTGTTTGCCATCACAAAAACCTCCTAAAAAAGATAAACATCGTTTGTCTTCAAGTATCTGTCAAGGACGTCTCGTTATGCGTTCATTTTTCCACTCAACTCCACCTATCAGGCGCGGATCCAGGATTTTGAAATCGGGGGGGGGTGAATTTTTGTAATAATGTAATAGAACCAAAGCCTGGTTGAGGTGTTTGAGGTCCGTGCATCAGCATGATTGACAAATTGTCAGAAAAAGGGGGGGTGAAAATTCACCCATTTCACCTCCCCTGGATCCGCGCCTTCCTATCCAAATACATTAAAAGCGTATTTGTTCTTCAACTGCAGTCGCTTGCAAATAGCTCTTTTTGTTTTTTCTCTTTACTGTCTTGCAAATTTTCTCTCACACGTTTTATGTTTTTGCCACTCAGAAAACGGTGATCGCGCACTGATGCTGTGTGCAAAGATTCGCCTATATGCAGAAATGAGATTTTGAGTATTGTGTTTATATGAGCTGAAGTGAAATTTTTCTCAAAGATGTATTTTGTTTCTTACAATAGCAAAATGCAACTCCAAACCTGCTGTAGGCTCTACAAATCCCAAGACCACAGTGCTTGCAATCAAGGCGAGATAAACGCAGTTCAGGGCCATCTCCCCTCGCTAGTTACCTACGTGATAGAACTACAAAGGAATGATAATAGATTGTCAAGTTTGTTTTTTAACCGAGCCTTTGAGGTCAAATTCATGTCCGATTATAACCGTTATGAGAACTACTCTCTAGCTTTCAGTGTTACCGTAAGTCTGTTTTTTCCAGTAATATTTCTTCTCTTCGCGATAACTGGAAGACGAAACCTGACCTTTTGTCCTTCCTTCCGCCTTACGAAATCTGGGAAATTTGGGAAATCTGCAAGGGGGCGGATCCCCAATCCTCAATGTGTGAGGTCAGCCAAGTCACACGGGCTTGATACAGCGAAAGTGAAACTAAATTAAATAGATCCTTTTGCAGCGTTTTCAATTTCGATGCAGATTATGTAGCAAAGATTAAACAACTTAATTGCTACCGTTGCAACAGTAGCTTCAAATTAGTTTCATGCCCGAATTTTCGAACGTTTGCGAACTTTGCGGACTCCGGGTTTTTGCTATCAAGCACGCATGCGAAGAGTCTGAGCCCGAAATTTGCTAAGTTTTCTTCGCCAGCAAAATACCGTTTTTATTTCGAACCTCAGAACCACGATTAGATGAAGCCGTTTATACTGAAAGACAGTTTAAAAGAATTGGTCAAACGAGCTTCGAAAAAGAAGCGGAAACGTGCTGCCGAAACTGAGTCAGGGTACTCCTGAAAATGTGAAGCTTGGGGGATGTGGCTTAATGTGACAAGAATAGACCTCACAAATAAATGTGAAAGACACACATTGGGCGCTATGGCCCAATTAGTCTGTTACTATGTAACATGAACATGATAATATTTCAAGTATTTATCCTAGTATAGCAAATTCTCCCTAATATATATAAATTTATCAAGTACCACAGCCAATGATGAGTCCGTCCGAAAAATGGTTGCAACGGAAATGTAATGAGACAATGATGAGGGAGACGCAAAAGATGTCTCGTCGATTTTACCAGCAGGTTGTCACAAAAAGAGGGTAAAATTTGCAATATAGAAGTTTGCAGATGGAAGTATAAGTTGTCTCAGACTCAGAAGAGAACAACACGTCAAACCACTGTCGTTCCAATCATCTAAACGCACTGACCTACCTTGAATGTTCTTGATTTCTCTTTTAAAGCTCCTGAAATGACAGGTTTCGCAGAAGCAGAGAACTGGATGATCTTACGACCCGATAAATCTAATGTACTAGGTGCGCAATCAGTTATTCCTAGAAAGCTATCGACTTTAGTCCTATCGGCTTACAAAAAGACAAAGCATTATTTTCCGCGTAGGTGGGGTCTTTAAAAATAGTGTTACGTTTCAGTTGTTTTTACCCGAAGACAAAACACACATTCTTTCAGTTGGCCAAACTTAATGTCAAAATGGCAATTTTTACTTCCCGACTTGTTTGTGATTACTGGATAAACCAAACAAAATCATTCTTTCTTTTTTTTAATTCAATGTTGGGAATTTTTTCCTCGCTTTCATAGAAAAACTTCGATCTCGGGCTTATTATCTTAACCCCTAGAATTCCAGAGACAAACAAATAAAAGCGTATAAAAATACATTTTGTAAAGTATCTTGAAATATCTTCAAAACAAGGAAATTCAGGCCCCAAGCATCAACTGTTCTATTCAATATCCTTTATTAGAATCTATAGGTTTTCGGATATCGTTGCTATTTTGGCATATTACAGTTATGAATAAATTCATGGTTCGATGCACGAGCTTTGCTCTGTACGTGATACAAAGGATTTAAACACAAGCACGTGAGTACGACAAAGAGGTCATATGACAACCACCTGATACTGATGAGATTATTTATTAGTTCTGACATATCACGCCCTTTCTGAGAAAAGGATGAAAAATGACAACGTCATAGCCTAACACCAGGCTGCCACGTTCGATCTGGGCCCGAAATAGCCTGCGTGGCAGGCGCTAGAACGGGGAAGGGAGAAGGGAGAGGAAGCGCCTGCAGCTAATCCATTGTTTATTTCGTCTTTCTCGTTCGCCGACGAACGAAAAATCGCCATTGGTTCGTTTTTAATTATGCGTCAATCATTGTCTGATACGACCTTCTGATTGGTCGAGATGTTTTGGTAACCATTTGAAAATGAAAATCAAGATGGCTGACATTTGACAGGTAGACGGTCGTGGATGTTAACCGTTTGTATATTAATGAGGGGGCGAGACGAAGTAAACAATGGGCTGGCTGCAGGCGCTTCCTCTTCCTCTCTCCCTCGCTCCGCGCGTTTCGCGTGCGGCCAATTTTTCCCTCTCCCTTCCCCTTTCTAGCGCCTGCCACGCAGGCTAGGCCCGAAATGGCCATGCAACAACAACAAGATTAATTTGCATTACTATGTACCTCTTACGTCTTAGCCGAGGTCAAGGTCTGTACTGTAAGTTTCCGAGCGATTTTTTTCGCGTTGATTTATGCACAAGCTCAAATCAACTGGAAAAAACGAGGGTCGTTAACTTACAGTACTGACCGACGAAACGAGGTTATATTGGTAAGATATTTTTATCTCTGCGGTTAATCCGGTACACGGGAAAGAAAACTTAAGCTTGTCAACGGGCACTTTCTCGTTATGCGGGCCATTCAGGTTAGGGAGATTAAGCAACGACGACGGCGACGCCAACGAAAACGTCATTTCAAAATATACCTTTTTCGCGATTATTCCTATTTGTTTAACATGAAAAACGCCAGCGAGCTGTCCGGAGTCTAAATTACTGTGAACGGTGTTAAGCTGCAAAGAAAGAGAAAGAAAAACTTGCCGTCATGCGCTCACATTCTCGAGAAAAACTAAAATTTGGTCATTTGGTCGTTGTTTTGCGGAGGACGGCAAAGAAATGTACCAAAATGAAAACACTCGTGCAGAGCGATTTTCTTTCTTTTGCTCATTAACCTTATTGTTTTGTGGCATTCGCGTTGTCGATGCCGTTCTCGTTGCTTAACCTTCCTGCCTTCGTGTAGCTGTACCACCACCCACCACCACACGCTCCTCGTTGGTTGGCGTGGTTAAAGTGCCTATAACCCCAAATATTTTTTTCACTAAAATAAATCTTTGCACCTGTTCGAAACGCATTGCGGCATTGTTTTCCTTTTTTCAAAAAATCTTGACTTTTTATAGGCTTCTAAACTGAGCATCGTTTGTTTCACGACCGAGTCAGAAGGGGCATGGGTCTATTCCTGATTTAACGTCACAAACTCTTTGTAAATATGCATGCAAAGTAGATTGTGACGTCAAATTTAGGAATAGACCCATTCCCCTTCTGACTCGGTCGCGAAACAAACGATCCTTGGTTTTTCGTAAGTTTTGAAGCCTGTAAAAAGGCGGGAGTTATTAAAAATAGAAAAAAAGGGCCGCTATGCGTTTCGAACAGGTGCAAAGATTCATTTTAGCGAAAAGATAATTTGGGGTCATAGGCACTTTAAGGCCTGTAGGCTTACTACGGACTGCAAAATGTAATTGGTTCATTACAGCGCTTGTACTAACTAAGAGATACACTAAGACAACACATTACAATATTGAAGAAGCGACTTAAAATTATTAAATAGTTAATTAATGAGACTACAGAATAACATCATTACAATCATTACTTATCGTACCTTGTAAAGAGTTTGTTTCTCACTTTATGTAAAGCATGCCATGTGAAGACAAATGACTGTAATATTAAGCATCATGTGATACCAGTCGTAGGTTTGGGATTTTAGGTTATTTTTTAGAAAAGAATATGTCGGAAAGATTTCTGCACGGCCCCATACATTAATTATACATGCATCACTGTCATACTAATCCTGTTCCGAATAATAATAGAATTTGAGTCACAAAATGCATGTAAAATTAATGTATATGGCTGTGTGGAAATCTTGCCGAATATGTCTCTTATTGAAGAATACCTCCTACATTATAGCGAGAAATAAGTTCCATATTCAATTTTATCTTAAATTTTAAGAGTGAGGCTTATTTCACGTATGTACTTCATGTTAACGTACCATGTGGTCACCCTCACAAATAATTCCAGATATCTTTCAATTCTTTCTCGTACAGAGATGATGCTATGGTAGGCACGTACAAATTACGCGACGGTTAGGGTGGATTTCCACTGTCGTGTAATTTTTACGTGCGTACAGACGTAAACTTTAGATGCAAGGTCGCGTAAACGTAAAAGTTAAGGAACTAGTGCAGGCATTTCCATGGTTTTACGTTGTGCTGGCACTTTGTCGCTGTCAAGATGAGACTTATAGTAAGCGGTGTTTAGAAATAGTTCATAGTTTGGAGAAAAACGGCAATCAAGATGTATTTTGGCACAGGCAGTGTTATAGTGATTTCACAAACGAGGGACAAATTCAGTGTCTTCAGAAACAAGCATCTGATGGTGGGGAAGCAGATGAAACAGCCCGGGAGGGCACTGGTTCAAGGAGATCATCTCTGGAACGAATGGACTGGAGTAAGTGCATTTTCCGTCAAACGGGCATCAGGAATGTAGCCTTGAGCCAAGTTCAGACCTTTGGGACATCGGAAAAAATACTGAGAACGGCAATTAATGAGAGGGAGATGATCTGCAGGTTTGCTGGGATCAGTGACTAAATAGTCGCAGAAGGAAAGTACCATTTGAAATGTTATACGCGCTATCTTAAAAAGTCGACAAAGAAGATCTCAGAAGATATTGAAGTATTAACGTGAGATGTTTCAAAGAGGTCATGGGTTTGCTCGAGAAGAGGCTTTCAGAAGGTCACATATACTCTTTAAAGGCTTTGTAGACATATTATTCCAACAGGCTCGAACAAAACAACCATGTTCAATCAGGAGTTTACAGAAGTAACAGGTTTAAAGAAAGAATTCAAGATTTTCTTGGTCGAAGTGTTGCATTTGTTCCTTCCCTAAACCGTTCCGAGCCCTATTTAGTAGTTTCTTCCAATCTGGGTGACACAGCATTGCAACACTTGCTCAGAGAACCGAATCAGCAATTGAATTTAATCCAGAAGTCATGTCATGATGAGCTAATCAATGATGCAATCGAAGATGTCGATTTTGATGCTGAATTGTTGAGTTTTACCACAACTCAGATCTGAACGCTTTAACAAAATATTGAGGTCACGTGACCGGTGCTTCTGACACCACTAGAGGATAGCAGTGACTAAGATTAAGTGAAGGACAGGGCAAGAGTTGGGATTTAAGGGCCCCAGTTGATTTTCTGACCTTCAGGTTACGTTCTAGGGGCTTAGGGTAGGGCTAGACTCAGATTTGGGGCAAGAGCATGAACAAGCCACGTGGCTAACACTCCCAGCACACTTTGACGACATAGACCAGGCACGGTAGGTTATTTGGCTAGATTGACACCAATTCCGTTTTGATTGAGCCTGTAATCTTCAAAATATCTACTCCCGTTACCTCCAGTTGGTGCTTTGCCACAATCTTGACCTATTTGCTGCCTGTCCCAGATACCCTTTTTGTTCAACTCTTCGTCCTGTGCTCAGTATGACACAAAAACTTGCAGAGATACGTTTCTTCATGCGTTTTGCCTGTTTACAGCGTCCCCGAATTGAAACTGTGAAATTACTTACAGAAAGAGTGTTTTTATTAACCCTTTCTTGTCAGGCCGTTTAATGTACTTGTCCATATGGACCAGTACATTCTACAGATGCATGGTTACTCTTTAAGAATTGGAAAGTTGAAATGAGGCATTGATACTTTGAAATGGTTAGTGCTTTGAATTTTAACACCCCATAAATGCGCTACCATGGCCGATTTCCATTGAACATGACTGTTTGGTTCCCTACAAAACCCAAACTGCCCGAAGTGAACGCCCTCAGACAACACCAAAATATACGATTTTTGTCTTTAAGTTTCCGATACAAAAACTCCTCCTGGTGCCCAAAAACGACATTTGCAGTAAAGTTCAGCTCCAGCACTTTAATTCTTTGCCACATTTTTCTGCTCACTTGTTTAGCACGCCGAGGAAAAGCTGTTGAAGAAGAGCTATCCCCACTCATCCGAAAGGTTCGTCGTCATGAGCGAAATGAATTCTGGGTAATTCCTTGATAACGGCGACATGGAAGTCCGCCAATTTCTGTTTCATATGTTTTTTATAAGTGTTGAGCCACCCAGTCCTGCTGGCGAAATATTGTACTGATTGCATTATTTAGAAGTCAAAACAAGCCAAAACTGCCACGCTAGGTCCTGGAATCCATCCTCAGAAAGGCCAGAAAGACAACCTCACTCTTCAACCGTCATGACTCGGCGACACACTCGTGGCGGCTAAATCGCTGTGAAATTGTTTTTCACCTCTGGTTTCTTTCAGAGGATTGCCTCTACCCCCAAACCAGCTTGATGATGCCAGGCTAGGGGCTTCTGAAGTGGAAAATGACTCGAAAAAACACTTATAAGTCGCATACTTACCAAATTTCACGCCGAGTGCTCGCTTGAAAACAAGCAACAGCTAGCGTGACCAGCGTGACAAAAACAAGAGAGCCTTCAGTGCTCAAGATCAGCGAAAATCACCAAGGTAACGCCAAATAAGGAATCGCCAGATCGTCTCGATCGCTGACACTCAGAAAATTTCAGAAATGGCTCAAGAAAACTTTGACAAGAAAGAGTTAAGCGTTGCTTCATTAATAGGTGCCTTTTTGACTTTGTGTAGTGCCTTGATTATAATATAGCATAGCATAGTATAGTTTTGTCTTATTAGTATTAATTTAGTCTCATTAGTATTGAATTGTACACTTCTCACGTCTGTCTGAGAGTATATTTTCAATAAAGATCTTTATTACTATTATTATTTGTTGATTGTATCAGGTGTCAGTTAAAGTTCATGAGGACGTGAAGGCTGTGCTTGACCATGACTGCATCGGTAACATCAACCGAGAAAGTGTGGAGAAAACAGTTCTAGAAAGTTTGTTTATTTTGATTTCCCTCTTGTGTACTGGTCATCAAGAGGAAGAAAAACAATCTTATGTGGATATGAAACCTCGAATACTACGTATTTACCAAGATATATCATTCCTTGCTTCCAGGGGGCTAACACCAAAGCATGTTCGGTTTGGGCCTAACCGTTCATCAGGCAACTCCATTAAAAGAACTTGTGCAATGAAACTGTTCTTAGAATGGACAACACTCTTGCAAATGATGTTCTTGAAAGATACGAAGAGAACGGAAATGTTTTTGTCCCACGAAACTTCGCTGAGAGCTCAGACACAATAAGCTACACTAGAAATGCTGTAGACAACATTGACTTAAATGAAGAGACTCTGAGTGGTATGGGCACTTTCATGTAACACAAGTGGCAACTTTTCTTCGAAAGGTAGATGGGGACCCAGCAATGAATATCCAAGTGGCTCCGAAATCGGAAAGGCGTCTAGATTTACAAGTACCATCGGAGCTACATGAGCTTAGTGAGATTTCACTAGAGAACAGGGAACCAGAACCAGTTATAGAGGGAACCGTTATTGAAGAATGCTACGAGCCCGATATGAGCAAAATAGAGGAGTCATACAAGAAGGAACTGGAACTGGATTCTAAGTAGACTAGTTCAACAGCAACCTGAGCTTCAGAAAATACCTGGTTGGTCTGGCTTTAACCAGTTCCTCTCTACTGATAAATCACAGGTCACAATCATTGGCCCACTACCTATTGTCAATGCCCCTGCGCACGAGTTTGAGAGTTTGTGGACAGTCATACTGAGATGCAAGGCAATGACTAGAGTTAGGAATGGCAAATATACTGTTGTTACTATGGATGAAGGTTTATACAACAAGGCTAAGATGCTACAATGGGAAAAGACAGAAGAGTTCAAGAATGTCATCATCATACTTGGAGGTTTTCACACTCAGATGACGTTTACCAAAGTCATCGGGAATTACTTGCAGGCGTCAGGAATGTCCGATATATGGGCAGAGAACGAGGTTTTCGGCGAAACCACCGCTGGAAACATATTGAAAGGAAAACTGTGGAACTGTGTCTTACGAGCACACAAGCTAAGCTGCGAGGCTCTGTGGAGGGTTCTCTGGCCTCTCTTGTTAAAGTGGGCACAGGAAAAGGGATAAGATGTTGACAAAACACTTGAAGATCTTTCAGCAAAGCTAGCCACTGAGTTCACACTTGGTGAGGACAACGACAGCGTACAGTTACCTTATCAATCAAACTGGACAGATAAGTTCACATTATAGAATATTTTATATATTTTATAATCTGTTACGCGTATCATCATCATTATTAATTTCTATCATTATTATTACAGGTTTCAGAGGTCATCAAAGAATTTAATAAAGCGTATAAGGATTATCCAACCTTCTGCTACTGGAGACAATACATGCGTTTAGCGTCTATTCTTCTGAGGTTTACTCGGGCAATCCGAGAAGGAGAATGAAATCTGTACCTGCCCCCGTTTTCCGAGATGCATGCTTCCCCGGTTTGCTGCATTTGATCACGTCAACTACACTAGATGGGGTGTTGTGTTTCTAGCTGACATAGAGTTGCTCCCCAAGACAGCGACAGAGGTTTACGAGGCGTTCCTGTGTGGCGATTTCGTGACAAAGGAGACGGAAAACTCGTTCTAAGGAGACTCACGGGGTACACGACCCCAGGATGCCAACAAGAATTCTTGTTGACAAATTGCGTTCGTGTACCCCGTGAGTCTCCGTTTGGCAACGTGGCGAGGTTACCAAGCCGATTTCAACGGTCGTTGTGTCGTGGTGATTCGTACACGGATCTGTTCCAACGTTTTACCGTAGCATCTGGGAAACAAACGGCCGCCTGGCTTTGCTCGCAGGGATGCGATTGCGTGGCTAGAACGTTGAAATGAAAGTTTAACCTTTGCAGTTGGATTCTGCGGTGGAATTTTGGCCGTGGGGATATTTTAACCTGGAGTTTTTGGCTGCGTTCGGCGGGCTGGTCCAGATTGGAGTGTTCGACCTTGCTCTCTCTTTAAGAGTGGAAACTCAGAAATGAAAGAAATCGCTAAAATGGCATCGGATCGGGAAAATAACCACACAGCAAGCAAGAACACACCATATAAATAAGGTAAGGCGTTTTTATTGAATATTTCCACTTTTAACTACCTCCATGGATATCTTGTCGAAAATCCCATACAAACCCTTATAATTCGACGCCATATTGTGTTGCTTGTGTGGTTCACTAAGAGAGCTTGGGCTGTCTGTGCTTTGACGGAGAGATTTTCACTCTGAAGCACACAAAACCACGTGTAAACAAAGCGCCAGAACCACCAACTACGTCATCAGTGCCAAACTCGTTCCCAGTTTCCGGAGACACCGATGACGTCTAATTCAGGGACTTCAAGCCACCAAAAAGCGGATTTAAATTTCTTTTCTTGAAATTTCTTTTGTCATTCCTTAAAAATGATATAGTAAGCTACGAAATTATGCAAAAAAAATTTTACTTCATGGGCACTTTAACCAGATTCCCGATGACTAAGCGCTAAAGCATGTTAATCGTTCCGGTAAGGTGGCAGGGGGGCTTTTTGAAATCACTCATACAGATTCTGTAAGAGATCGTTGTGTTTAACGTCGGTGGTAACCATGTTTATCGTTGGTGGGAAGGAGGGTGACAGTCAAAGAGAGCTGGGAAAAGCAAGAATGCGGCGAGATGAAGAGGATGTTCTTAAGCCGGTGTCATGTTTCACGAGGTATGAGGTCTGTCGTCAAGCGAAAAACTTATGCCCCATTCACACCAACACTTAAACATGTTTAAAAGCCGTTTAGTTAAACAAGGTTTAAAAATTGTTTTCTTCATAAAAACTGCTTACAAGCTATTATCGATTGGAAATTTAGCTCAAATTAGAGAACATATTAAAGTCCATTTGAATCTCTCGTAAAAAAATGCGTTCAGTCAATGTAGCTGAACTGTTGCAAAGAGAACTCTCTCCTGTCCCGCTTTAACTTTCACTTCTGAAAGTGTGTTGTGAATATTTCTCTCGGGTAACCTCTCTCCATTAGGTGTGTTTTAAATTTGTCAATGCGTTTTTTCAAAGGTTTTCTTTGTAGAGTTTGTCCTGAGGTGTCTTAGTGCTTCACCTTTAATTTGACGAAGCCCTTCTTTACACCCGAAGGGTGACACGTACGTTGTGTAGAACGTGTACTGGAATGTCTCTGTAGGTTTGAAGTGGGTTCTCATATCAAGGACTGACTCTTTGTTAAATCTTTCGCCTTATAGTTGTGTCTAAGAAAGTAGTTTCAGCCGTAAATTTGATAGTTGGGTGGTGTTTATTTGCTTTTTCAATCAGGTCGAAGACATCCCTGTTGGCGTGCCAGAGGGGGATTATGTCGTCCATATAATGTTTCCAAACGAGCGGAGTTGTTACCGCTTTTGTCTAGAATTTCCGCCATGATAATATTGGCAAAGGCTACTGTCAGTTTAGTGCCCATAGCGGTTCCGTGTGTTTGCACTGAGTAGTTCCGTTCGTTAAATTGGAACGAGTTTTCTTGCAAAATCAGTCTTAGTGCTTACTTAAGTGAGCGCTTAGGGATAGGAGGTCCGTCTTTCAGGAGAAACTTCCGTATGCTGTACATACTATATTTATTCCCTCCTCTTGTGGTTTCTTTGTTTATAGGCTCGTTACGTCCATTGAGACAAGAATCGCTTCTTTCGGGAGTTAAAGCAAATAGCAAATAGATTCCATTTGTCAGTGCCTGTTACAACACACATATATATATCGTGTATCGTGTAATAACATAATTTGAGTGCTACAGAGAAAAGGCCTTTGTAGCCCGCAGTTAGCAGACTACTTAAGCGGGCTACTTAAGCTGACACTTAATAATAAGCTCTCACACACACACACAAACGCACCCTCACAGACACACAATAAAATAAATAAATAGATTTTCAATGTCATGTAACAAAGAGGTAACCAATTTAAAGTAAAGCATTTTTATCGGTAAAATTCCCGAACAAGAAAAAAGAGGAGCACTGTGAGATGTATAGTCGGAAAAATACATAAGACGAAGAACTCGGTTTTGTAAAGTGACGATTTTGTTTAAATGTGCATTTGCGACTTGGCCCCAAGCGACGATACCATAGCAAATATACGGTTCGATGAGTGAGCGGTAAATGTTTAAAAGAGTAGTGCGTGGTACCAAGTGTCTACGCCTAGCAATAATACCGATGCCTTTACTTAATTTCGTGGAAATGTAGGAGTTTTGTTTCCTTCGACATATATATTGACATTTGGACATTTTGAGCCTATTTGACATGCATAGCCTCCTCTTGCCCGCTCGCGGAGCTTGACATATAATATCATGAATAATGCACCAGAAGATAAAGCGATTTGTTATTTATAGTGCATTTATAGTGCATGAAATTGCGAAATGCACGAAGTCGCGTGTTTTGCTTGTTTTTAGACCCATGTTAACTCTCAAAACGTCCAAAAACTGCTGCATTTGGTTGCGCTCACGCCGTTTCACGGAGCTATATTTTGAATTAATAACACCGCTATCGACCAATTAAAATTGAATAATTTACCATTAGCTTTATGATATCCAAGTTACCTATCACGAGTCACAAATATTTCTTTATTGCACTACTGTTAATTAAAATATATAGAAGACCATAAGCTGGAAGATAGAACCTTCCAATGGATTTAACACCTTTAAACATAGAGAGCAACCCTTGAAGGTCTGGTAAGTTAATAATACCTGTTTTAAAGATGAAATTGCACATCCCATCTTTATTTAGCTCACTGTCCAAAACATTAAACAAGAGTGTTCCCATAAATCAAATGAAGAATCATGGTCGCAGTTATGATCGCAATTTTTACAATTGCGTAAAGAAGCCTGAAAAAATTCAGGACTTCAACGGGGCCATAAGTCGTTATCCAAACCACACAAGCTTTATTTGAAACGTCACACTCGTACTCCATCTCAAATCTGTAGGTCCTCAATAACTCACGTCCATTGGCTCTCCTGTAACAGCCTGCTTCACTTATTTTCCCTACATGAATACGAAGGCAGTAAATCACGAGTCGCCTTTTCTATATGCCTTTACAAAATTAACACAATAGGGCCATATATACGGTAGAAAATAAGACGCGAACTTTACCGTTTATACGTTCGCGTCCTACATAATTAAGGTGCCGAGATCACATATAAATGGTTCGCGTCTCACTTGATACAGCCACGTTTAGAAAATTCATAAACTCGGTTTAACTCACAAAACCTATGACAGAAATCACAGAAGAGTAGGTAGAAAGCGATGGAGGGATTGGTGCGACCATTCACCGTCCATAGAATCGAGATGAAAATGCTTCAGTGTTCTACAATTACCATTTCCATGCAAATAATTCTTTCTTCTCTGCTGAATTGCAGATATTCCTCTGTTTTGTCGGTGTCTTTGCTGCTTTTTTGATTACTGCGAGTTTGCTCGGCAGCTAACTCATCAAAACAAAATGCTGTTGTTTCGCTTACCCACTTAAAGTTCACGTCTTGTTCAGGACGCGAAAGCATTTATACGAGTAGAGGAGGTGCGTCTTATTTCAGATGCGCGTCTAAAATAAGACACGAACGCTTATTTTGTACTATTTATACGATCATTTTGCGTCTTATTTAAGTCGCGTCTTAGATAAGACGCGTCTTATTTTCTCCCGTATACATAGCCCCAATATGACTGTTTGATACGCAAAATGTATTTCTCTGTGTCAAACACGAAGTCCGTTCGTTTGAGGGCTGATTAACATATTTTCTTCTGTTCCAAATTTAAAAAAAATGTGATGTTTTAGGCACGAAAATTCTAAGAGACCAAGATGACCTCAGACTACTCTAAACGCAATCAGCAAGTATTTTTTTGCAGACAAAGGATCAAAAGAACACTGCTGCTAATTAAATCATACAAACGAAGATAATATTCAAATATAAAAATATCACAATTTCTTATTGTGTGGGATTATACATTATGACATAGTGATGCCCAACGAATAAGATATGACAACGAGATAACAGTACTGAGCACGTTTTGACTTTCATGTCGTCTTCACTTACTTTTAGTGTCTCTATGGAATCAGCTATAGACAGAGATAATTTGTAAATGATAAATTGACATGATTTTTAAAGATATTATGTGGACTACTACCATGCGAAAGATGTATGTTCGTG
This sequence comes from Galaxea fascicularis, assembly GCA_948470475.1. Taxonomy (NCBI): domain Eukaryota; kingdom Metazoa; phylum Cnidaria; class Anthozoa; order Scleractinia; family Euphylliidae; genus Galaxea; species Galaxea fascicularis. The sequence continues at coordinate 8,891,459 of OX419343.1, read as the reverse complement.
CTAAAAGTGTGCGTGACGTTGAGTTACGTACATGTAACCTTTTTTATTATACATTGGTGTCACCAGCTCGATTTTGATTGGCTATAAGCACGCAGCTGATTCTTGCTAGCTCTGTTTTTCTTACGTCATACCTACAGACCATAGTTTTTATATATGTAGAATTGACGTAATACCTAGAGACAATAGTTTTATACATGCAGAAGTGACGTCAACTAATACACTAACCAGCAGTTTGATCAGTTTTGTTATGGCGGAGTCGCCAGTGCAGCTCAGGAATATGCATAATAAAACAATTATTGGATTCGGTTTTGGCATGATAGCGATAATTATCAAGGCCTTAGTTTCTGTTATCCGCCTCAGCCGAACACAAACTTTGGCCTTGATAATTATCGCTATCATGCTCAACCTGATCCAAAAATTGTTACCGCTGGTCTGTTATTACGTGCAAAAAACGCTAGGTGAATAAATCGTCAGAGTTGCTAACCGTTTGTGTTGTCCGTTCTCGTTTAACCGTTAAACAGTCCCAACAATGTAGAATCGCTAAAGAGCTGAGAGCTTGCAATATTTATCAGCCTTCTGCAGGTTTCATATTAGCAGATCACAAAATAGGTTTCGGAGGACATGGCCAACTGCTTTAATCAAGTCAATAAGGAAGCTTTCGCGAAGAGGACAGCAACGGCAACGGGAACAACAAGCTTAATCAACAAAAACAATCACTCCACACTTGCGTTTGAAGTTTTGTTCATTTCTTCCCTACTCTACAGAACACTTGGTGGGTTCACACTAGACATTTCAAGTGCACTTGAACTGTGGTTGAAGCGCACTTCAGATGAACTTGTGTGTGAACGGTTCTCGTTTCACTTGACTGGTCGTACTTAGTCGCCACAGAAACATCAAAGCATCAAAGTACCGAGGTGGACTCTCGAGTAAGGTCGAAATCTTCCTTGAAAGTGCCCTTGAGGGTCTAGTGTGAACCCACCTACTGTTCCAATGACCAAATTTTAATTTAGTTCTCGAGAACCTCACTGCATGATGACGGTAAATTTTTGTTTCTTTTTTCTTACTTTGACGCTGTTCACAGAAATTTAGGCCATGGACAGTTCTTCGGCATTTTCCAAATTAACAAATTTCAATAATCGCGAAAAAGAAGTAATATTTTGAAATGACGTTTTCGTTGCCATCGCTGTCGCCGTCGCCGCTACTAAAGCTCCCTAATGTAAGTAACTGAAGACGCGTTCTTCTCATTTGAGGTACACGTGGAGCACCCATATAGTATGATCTTACAAATTATTAAGCGCCCACCATCTTCCGCTAAGCAGTCTGGTGCCATTTGAGCCAACTGTGCAGCCGTATACGTGATCATCTCCCTAACATAATGTCAGCATAATTAGTAGTATGCAATAAATAGTATAGTATTCAATAAATGAATATCCGTAAAATGAAAAATCATTTTTAACCACATACTAATACAGATTCACCGGGAACAATTATCTTATTCTTGCATTTTCGTTTCACATACAGGTTGCAGTTATCAATCCAAACTTGATCAGCATACAATCCAGCCTCGTTTCTCGAAAACCGGAAGAGAATATGTTGGCCACATTTTCTCACATCAGATCGGCTCTCTATTGTTTCATCGCATTAGTTTTTCTATCTGTTGCATTCATGTTCCTCACCGTACCTAGTGGCAACAACGTGAAGCCAATTTACCAGGCTAACAATGCTAGCGATCCAGTAACGTACCCGACAAGAGTCACCAATTTCTCATCCCGTCAGTTTATGGAGAAGCTACCAGATGGCAAGTTACGCCTCAAAAAGGTCAACGTTATCATTTTGTCTTTACCAAGATCAGGATCATCATTTTTGGGCGAGGTTTTCAATCATCATCCACGAGTTTTGTATTTCTTTGAGCCTCTGCGCCCATTTCAAGAGAAATTGGGTGGGCAGTCTTTATTCCGGTTCAATTCCTCTTTAACTTCCTACAGAGGGGTAGCTATTACCTTTCTTAAAAATATGATGATGTGTGAGTTTGCCGATGTCAATTATAATCGACCTCGAAGCCGTGCTTTAAATTCTTCCCCGTTTTGCATCAAAAAGGGAAAATATTTCGTATGTAACAAAGTCACTTCGCGCAACCTTCAGGCTGTTTGCAAAAACACTTACAACGTCACTGTCATGAAAATACTTACACCCAGAATACCACCTGGTCGGTGGGATAAGCAACTTTTGCCACGGTCCTCTCAGAAAAATCTGAGTGAATTCAGAATGATTCATTTGGTGCGAGATCCAAGAGCTGTTGTTAATTCTCTGATGTCCTTAAACTTTTTTTCGAGACGACGGGAGAAGAAACATGACAAAGGATGGTTTATTGAAAAAATTTGCCGTCAGATAGAGTCAGATGCTAATGTAGGAATGTTAACAGCAAAGTCACTTGGAGCTCGATACAAGTTACTTCGGTTTGAAGATCTTGCTCGCCATCCACTGTCCGTGGTCAGTGAACTCTTTCAGTTTACGAGACTTGAAATGATGGATAGCATCAAGCAGTGGTTGTACGAGACTACACATGTAACAGGACAAACGCAGCGACGACCTTATGGCACCAGACGAAATACCGAAGTAGTTGTTTCTAAATGGAGGCAAACAATGGACTCTGCTACTGTGAGAACGATTGAAAAGTATTGCGGGAACGTTATGGGTCAGTTGGGATATAAACGTACTGGTGACTCGCTGGACAGACAGCTGAATTTCAATATTTCACTGATTGATAAATTCCCTTTGTATTTTAATGTAGGAAATTAAATCCTTTTCTACCTGTGTCTTTGTTCTATTGTTCTTATTTTGTCAAACGAGTGCGGGAAGACTTTGGGCGTTCGAGAGTCAACAGATAAGAAGGTCGCTCCAATCCCCGGCACATTTTATATCGGAATTACGAATTAGGAATTGGGAATTAGGAATTTCTTGGAACACTCGAGAAGTGCGAAAAGAACTCGCTATAAATACTTCCTTCACGTTCTTAAAAATTTTCGCGTCCTTATATCACTCAGCAATGCACTCGGGCCGTTTTTTTTTTTTTTTTTTGTTTGTTTGGGTTTTTTTTTTTTTATCATTCACCAAAGTGTTTGACCTGGTCAGTAGGGACTGGCCTCTAGACATTTTTCGAGCACTGGTTGTCCCCCAAAATTATCAGATCGTTCAACCTTTTCATAAAGGTAACCACCCTGCACTTGCACGGTCCGCTAAAGCAGGTGGACCTCGTAGGAAAACATCCAAGCCTGACGGAATAAGTCTGCGTTTTAACCATTTTTGTAGGGCCAGCCCCCTCCCCTCAGTTGAAGAGGTAGGAGCGGCCCCCGTACTTTAACAATTCGTCCGTGATCCCTGTGTGTGAGAGCAACATGTCCGAACCATTTCACTTCAAAAGCGGTGTGAAACTAAGCTGCCTCCTCGCACCCAGTCTCTTCTTCTCTCTGCTTTTGAAGCATGCCTCTCGGCCGTCAACGGACGAAAAGTAACTACACAAGATAAGACAACGTTTGAATCTCGAGACTAAGGACTGAGTGATAAGGCCAAGGTGCATGAGGCCCTTATTAGGGATATGCTCTTCGCTTATAATGATGCTGTCACTTAACACACTGAACAACAACTCTAGTGTCCTATGGACATATTCCACCAAGCCTGCAAACATGTGCAAAGACTTCGGACTTACCATCAGTCTGAAAAAAGACCAACGTGCTAGGGCAAGATGTGGACACTCCACCAGTCATCTCCAACTATGGACTCGACGCTGTAAGCCAGTTCACGTATTTCGGGTCCACCGCCATCAGTTGTGGTCAGAAAACCACTTCAAAGGCCGCAAGAACTCTTGGTCGACCCTACCGGCGGTGTACCACGCCTTCATCAGGAGTACACTCCTGTACTGCTGCGAGTCATGGACAACATACACCAAACAAGAGCAGAAGCTGAACAGTTTCCATATGCGCTGCCATCGTCGCATCCTCGGAATCAAGTAGAGCGAAGAAGTGCCACATGTTCAGGATCTAGCACGCGCAAGCCTTCCTACCACGTACACGCTATTGGCACAACGCAGGCTAATTTGGCGTGACCACGTACCCGGAAGAAGAGATGGTCGTATCCGTATCATGTGCATATATGATTGTAGCTACTCAATATAAGTTAAAACACCCAGAGCACCAATTTAATATTCATGTCGATTGCAAACCTCTTAGTACGGACGAGACTAAATATCTTGGTATTGAAACTGATCAATCATTAACTTGGAGTGCTCATGTCGACAAAATTGCTAAGACAAAATTCTGGTGGGATCAGAGTCTTGAGACGGGTAAGGCATCTCGTTCCTAATCACACACTGATTCACGATGTACAACTCCCTTGTACTACTATATTTCGATTATTGTAGGACAGTGTAGGGCAGCTGCGTAGAAGGGATGTGTAACAGACTCCAGACCCTCTAGAACAGAGCTGCCAGGGTAGTCACCTCCTCTAATTATGATAGACGATCTGATGAGATATTGTATGAACTTGGATGGGATAATCTTGAGACACGAAGGAAAAGGCAATTAGCCACAACAATGTTTGCATTAAAGAAACAAATCGCACCAGATCATTTGGGTCAAATTTTTAATAGTACAAACTCTATGCATTTCTATAATCCAAGAAACTCAACACACAATTTGGTTTTACCAAGACCATATATTGAGGCTGGTAAAAGCAGCTTCCATTATAGAGTAGTGGTTCTCGGGAACAGTCTTTCAAATACTATTAAAGAGCAGACAAGCCTGAAATCTTTTATTTAACATTTGTAATTTAATGATGATGATGATGATGATGAAGATGAAAGAGGATAAGATCCAGAACCTAGCTGGGGAAAAGAGAGCAAAACGGAAGCTGCGTTCCTGTGAAGACAGCCATGCAACCAATCAAAGCCTTACCCGTTGTGGTAGAGACGGCCATTCCCCATCCGTATCGTCACTACGTCACAAGACAACTAGGGCACATCATCTATGGTCGACGTCGGCAACCGGAGGCCTAAAAGGAACTGTATGAGAATTTCAAGGGATTTGCTATTAATAGTACATTAACCAAAATCATGAATTCCACGAGGTCACGTGATTTTCAATTTACATACAAATTCAACAACATTTCCCCGAAAATCATTCCAGGGAATTACAGGAATGTCAAAACGTCCAAAATGCGCCACATTTGCCGTACTTTTCCTGAGCTGAACCTAATTCATAAAATTTTAAAAGTACATCAAAAGTTCGGCGTCTGAATCAATTACGAACGGCTATTTTAACTCGGAACGGCTCAGCAGTTCTTCCCGCCTGGCTTGGCCAGGAATTTCCACTTTGGAACTGCTTTGATTCAGACGCCGAACTTAATGCATAAATTAATTAGTTTTCCTGCAATTGTATTAGGAACTGCTGTGAAACGGCTAATTAAGTTCGACGTCTGAATCAACAGGCGTACTTTTTGTTAATATGGGTCAGTCCAAATTCGAATTTAGTTCGGCTCATAAAAAGAACAAGTGGTGGAACAGAGAATTAACTATATGTACCCCCAACAACATATATCATGAAAAGTATATATATGTATGTATATATATATATATATGTGTACCCCAACAACATATATCATGAAAAGTACGGCGACTGAACCTTAACGGTCTCCGCGCCAGAGAACGCATAAGGCCGTAAGCGCCGTTTCCAGTGGCAGCAAAGTAACGTAATCATTCCGAGTGTAATTTAGAATTAATTACACGGGTACCAATCAATCAGAATTGAGTAATGTATTCATTATATTATCAGCTATATGATATCCAAGTTACTTATTACACTTACAAACATTTCTTAATTGCACAACAAATAAATAAGCAGAAAACCACAAACTCGAAGAAAGAACACTCTCAGGAATTGTATATAGCAACTTCTAGGAGGTCTGCTAAGTTAACAAAAACTGTTTTAAAGATAACGTAGCTTTACACCCGACCACTAAAGCGTACTTCCTTTTGAAATGAATGAGTTGCCAGTAATCGGATCCCTGTCTTATGCGCATAGGATTCTGGGATCGCCAGGGGGCAAACATTGCCAGTCGCTAGAAGAAAATGTATGGCGAAGAGTTATTTCGACCTCCAGAAATAAGCTAAAAGTAGCCTGTACACACGCAAATACAACTGCAAAGGCTTTATTGAGTCATTTCCTCCCGATTTATACCTAATTTTGCAATATTTCGAGCCCATTACGCGAGGTCAATTTCACAATAAACCTTACATAATAAGCAGCAAGCAAGGAAGTTTATTGGTAGATTTTATCATATATTTGACAGTTACTCAAACAAAAACTCACACTTTCCACGTATCAACATTGTCCAAATCCATTTCTGATAAAACAGTGGCGAAAAAGCGTTGATCTCTCTCCAAAATCGTTGATTTGGACGTCGAAACAACTTTTCGCCATACATTTTCTTCTAGTGACTGGCAATGTTTGCCGGCCCCCTGGCGATCACAGAATCCGATACACATAGGACAGGGATCCGATTACTGGCAACTCATTCATTGCGCGTCTAATTCTTATTCAGCGGACCTGCCCGAGAAAATAGCCAGTCCTAAGTCAAGAGAAACTCGGTGGCTGCCAACTTAATAGATACTTTTATTTTTAAGTAGCAATACAAAAAAAACCGAGATCGAGAACGAATTTCAAATCTTAACTGTCTGAGTCCTCAGCACCAGCAAATAAGGGAAGTACAGAAACAAGAATTATCTGACAAATGATTATCCTAAGTACACGAAATGTATTTCAAATGTCGTACTTGTACTCAATCTCAAATCTGTAGCACGCTAATTCACATTGGCTGTCCTGTAATAGCCTGTTTCGCTTTTTTAATTTTACACTGCATGAAAAGGCAGGTGGTAAATCACCATCAATTATAGCCTATTCTGTGTCGCTTTAGTGAATCCTTTTGTGCCAAAAACTAGTCTTTATTCACAAGTGCTTGTATGGCCTTGTTAGCATTTTTCTTCCCTTCCAAATTTCAAACAGAAACTGTAATATTTTTAGCACGAAAATTCGTAAAGGACAAGATTGCCTTAGAGTACTCTAACTACAAGAGTTATCAATGGATATTTGTTTAGCGGACAAAAATTAAACTCATATAAAATGAATATAATATGAAAATATAACAACATCGTTTTCATTTCAATTTGACAGCTCATACCATTTGAATTTCCCTTCTTTGAACAATATCCGACGGATCCCCGTCCAACACCTAGACAAAACAGTCGTGTTTTACGTACAACACCCTACAAAGGACAAGGCTATGACAGAATGAATAATAAAAAATAGGAGACGTTTGCAAGTCCAATTGCACTGCACCGACAGCCACATGACTGTTAGTATAGTTTTTCCGAGGATGCATGGTCGGCTTATCTACCAGCCTCTGCTAAGAGACTACACATGTAACAGGACCAACGTGGCGGCGACCTTATGGCACCAGACGAAATTCAGAAAAAGTTGTTTCTAAATGGAGGCAAACAATGGACTCCGCTACTGTGAGAACGATTGAAAAGTATTGCGGGAACGTTATGGGTCAATTGGGTTATAAACGTACTGGTGATTCACTGGACAGACAGCTGAATTTCAATATTTCATTGATTGACGAGATTCGGGTTCCATGTAAGTTAGGTAAAAATTGATGTCGCCAGTTTGATTACAACTTACTACACACTTACTACTGCATCGAGTAACCTGCTTTAGGTTTGAAATTTTTTATTAAGTTGCCATTTTTGTGCTAGAGACGTTAAAGTCGGTTGAGACGTTCACGTCAGGAGGAAGGGCCGCAGGGGCCAGCGCCCCCACCCTCCAACTCTTTGTGGGAAAAAATTAATAAGTTTAGTAAAATGCATTTTTGCAAAAACGAAAATTATTTTCACATAGTAATAGTGGTCGGCAAAAGCTGGCTGACCTCGCGGGGAAACATCGAAGCCTGACGGAGTAGGTCTTATGAATTAAACTGAGTTAGATGCATTTTAACCATTTTAGAGTCAGTCCCCTCCTCTCATTTGACCGGCTAGGTCGAATTTAATAGTTGGGTCGACCCAAATCAAATCGTCGAATTTAATGATTCAAACGTCAAACTTCACATGTGCCGAATCTAATGCATCAATTATTTCAATGTACTTTCGGAAAAACATCAAGAGTTACATTTAATTCGACGCATTTAATTCGACGTCTGAATCAACGTCGAAATTTAATTTATATGGGTCGACTCAAATTGGCATTTGATTCGGCGCATGAAAAGTTCGACGTTTAAACTGGGCTTTAAAAATGACTCCCTACGATTACAATAGGCAAAAAGCAGTTTTAAATTACAGTTACATGTCTTAATAAGCATTCCTCAAATGACTAGGACACTTTGATGATTACTTGTGTGTTTCTGGAAATGAGATTCAATATGACTGGATGAAAACCTGAAACGATGAGGCGGCCGTGTCATGGTCTGTAAGTGCTTTTGCAAATAACAAAAATGTTTCAAAAACCATGGCTAAGAACAAATTTAAAATAGTTTTAAAAAAATTCGTCTGAAGGTAACTTTGTGATGGAGCTCTTAAATACTATATTATGGTTTCTTCTTGGGTTTCATTGTCAATATCAATGTTCTTAAAATCACATTTCTTGATGGAGATCAGCTGCGCCAGTCTGCTATGGTATTACAAGCACTCCTTTTCCATACCGCCTGTTGACGTGAAAATAAGGGGTGTGAAAGTTCCTTGTTCCATGTCCAAAACCCTCCTCGAGTATAGGCGCTTCCTCTCATTATCGTGATTGCGGTATATCTATTGGAGCTCTAGGTCCCTATACGAATCAGCATAAGGGTGAAAGACCCTCACGTCGAAGAATGCTGATCGTTGGTTCTCCCAGAACCCGCGTGCGTGGATATCTAATCGCGCATCTGGATCTCGATTAGAACCCCTTCCTAGCTGTTCTTCCAAGATATCTTGAAGAACGGGCTCGACCTCAACATCACTACACACCATGTTCCGGAGGTCGGCATCTAAATCTCTCAGCTCATTGTGACGTTGGGTAACGAACATACCTCGCTTGCATATCATTGCGTGGTCTACTATGAAAATATCGCCGCTTACACAGGTGGAGTGGATATCATCAACCGGCCAATCACAACGCAGTTGATAATAATAAACCCGCTAATTATCATTAGTATTAACCCGATTACAGATCAATTGTTAGAGTCGACGAGGATTTATTGCAAGATAGGAGGCAGAAGGTTAAATTAGATGGCGTTTACTCTGACTGGAAAACAATCAAAGGGGGTCCCTGTTAGGCCCTTTGCTTTTTATAATTTATATTAATAATTTGAAT
>OX419343.1:8827067-8874567 GCA_948470475.1 Galaxea fascicularis | reverse complement strand
TTGTTCCGCTACATGTGTAGTCTCGTACAACCATTGCTTGATGCCATCCAACATTTCAAGTCTCGTAAACTGAAAGAGTTCACTGACCACGGACAGTGGATGGCGAGCAAGATCTTCAAACCGAAGTAACTTGTACCGAGCTCCAAGGGACTTTGCTGTTAACATTCCTACATTAGCATCTGACTCTATCTGACGGCAAATTTTTTCAATAAGCGATTCTTTGGTAGGTCTCCTCTCCCCTCGTCTCGTAAAGAAGTTCAAATGCATCAGAGAGTTAACAACAGCTCTTGGATCTCGCACCAAATGAATCATTCTGAATTCGCTTAAATTTCCCTGAGAGGATCGTGGCAAAAGTTGCTTATCCCACTGACAAGGTGGTATTCTGGGTGTAAGTATTTTCATGACAGTGACGTTGTAAGTGTTTTTGCAAACAGCCTGAAGGTCGCGCGAAGTGACTTTGTTACATACCAAATGTTTCTTCTTTTCGATGCAAAACGGGAAAGACTGTAAAGCACGGCTTTGACGTTGGTTATAACTGCTATCGGCAAACTCACACATCATCATATTTTTAAGAAAGCTAAGAGCTACCCTTCTGTAGGAAGTTAAAGAGGAATTGAACTGAAATAAAGAATGTCGACTGAATTTTCGTTGAAATGGGCGCAGAGGCTCGAAGAAATACAATACTCGTGGATGATGATTGAAAACCTCGCCCAAAAATGATGATCCTGATCTTGGTAAGGATAAGATGATAACGTTGACCTTTTTGAGGTGTAAGTTTCCATCTGGTAGCTTCTCCAAAAACTGACGGCGTGAGAAATTGTTGACTTTTGTCGGGTACGTTACTGGATCGCTAGCATTGTTAGGCTGGTAAATTGGCCTCAGGTTGTTGCGACTAGATACGGTGAGGAACATGAATGCAACAGATAGAAAAACCAGTGCGATGAAACAGCAGAGAACCAATCTGGTACGAGAAAATATGGCCACTTTCTGTTTCATTTTGCGAAAACAGGACTGTGGGTAATGAGAAACGAAAATGCAACAATGAGTAACGTGCGCATGCAGAATCTTAACTAGTACGTGTGTTGGTATATTCGATATATGATTTGACTGTTTCTAGATATTCATTTATTGAAGGGTGCTTGCTGCTAATTACCCTGGAATTATGTTAGGGAGATGATTATGTATACGGCAGCGCGGTTGACTGCTGGGCCAAAAGTGGTGGGCCCTAATATCAGAGTGGGCCAAACTGGACCAAAATAGTTCGTAAGATCATACTGGGCGTGTGCTCCCAATCTGCCTCAAATAAGAAGAACTCGTCATTGGTTACTTATTGACTTGATTAAAGCTGTTGGTCTTGTCTCCACAAACTCGAAAAGCATGAGGGGAATTAGAAAGGGCCACACATACACTCTTCGTAAAGAGGAACCACTTTACAGGTTTAGCGGAGGCTGATAGAGAGGCTGGTGAGGCTGGTGAGAGTGGTTATCTTTTAGTTGTCATTAGTTAGCGATGATATCATCCCTATTGTGGAAAAGAGTTAGTAAACAAGGCGTAGAAAGTAGTATCAATTGAATATATGCGTTAATGTAAGCAATACTTTATATTTTTCTGTCTTCCCGCGGCTATCTATTGGAGTAAATTACGTGCCTTTTGGTTAAATAATCGAATTTTCAAGGACCCCCGAGGAACAGGGGAGTAAATCTCCCTTCTCCCTGCTTTCTGAGCCAATTTCTCCCTCCTCCCTACTCATCCAGGTCCATCCAGTTCAATTCTCCCTACTCCCAAATTTTCTTTTTCTTCCTCCTCCCTAATTTTTCCCCTATTTCTCCCTCCTCCCAACTTTTTTTGGGCCATTTCTCCCTCTTCCCTATTCTGTTCCTCCCCCCTCTTGAAGGTTATATAGCTGCAAGATCTGCTGTCTTGAATTCTTACTGGTCTCATGTAATCGACCAAGCATTTTGTCTCGGTCTCATGTGAACGGCTGTAATCATTTCATACGGTACAAGTTTTTCCGGACTGGGTTCGTCCCGGTCTCATGTTTAACCCATGAATGGACGTTACAAGAAGTTAGTGTAATAGTACCTATTAAAAACTATTACACATCAATTCCTTCCATCTTTCATTCGCAAATCTGGGACAGTTGTCTATCAACCAGTGGCCATTAGGCCGACTTGGAGCTGGTTATATTGTCATCTGGTAATACTAGGCTAGCAGGAGGCTGATAAATATTGCACACTCTCAGCTCTTTAGTGATGCTACGTCTCTCACACGATAATAGTTGACACAATTTCTTTAAAAATCATAACAGTTTAATGTTGTCCGTTGCTAACCGTATGGAGATGCTGCTAAACGTCTCCAGCACTGTTATCTCATTTGCATATCTTATTCTTTTGGTGTTATACATGTATATCAGTATAATCCTACGCAACTGGACTTGCAAACGTCTCCTATTTTTATTATTCATTCTGTCATAACCTTGTCCTTTGTGGAGTTTTGTACTTAAAACACGACTGTTTTGTCTAGGTGGTGGACGAGGATCCGTCGGATATTGTTCAAAGAAAGGAAATTCAAATGGAATGAGCCATCAAATTGAAATGAAAACGATGTCGTTATATTTGCATGTTATAGTCATTTTATATGATTTTAATTTTTGTCTGCTAAACAAATATCCATTGATAACTCTTGTAGTTAGAGTACTCTAAGGCAATCTTGTCCTTTACGAATTTTCGTGCCAAAAATATCACAGTTTCTGTTTGAAATTTGGAAAGGAAGAAAAATGCTAACAAGGCCATACAAGCACTTGTGGATAACGACTGGCTTTTGGCGCAAAAGGATACACTAAAGCGACACAGAATAAGCAAAAATTGATGGTGATTTACCACCTGCCTTTTCATGCAGTGTAAAATTAAAAAAAAGCGAAACAGGCTATTACAGGACAGCCAATGTGAATTAGCGTGCTACGGATTGGAGATTGAGCACGAGTACGACATTTGAAAGACATTTCGTGTACTTAGGATAACAATTTGTCAGATAATTCTTGTTTCTACACTTCCCTTATTTGCTGGTGGTGAGGGCTCTGACATTTAAGATTTGAAATTCGTACTCGATCTCGGTTTATTTTTTTTGTTTTGCTACTTAAAAATTAAGGTATCCAGTTAGTAAGTTGGCAGCCGCCGAGTTTCTCTTGACTTAGGACTGGCTATTGTCTTGGGCAGGTCGCTGAATAAAAATTAGACGCGCAATTTCAAAAGTAAGTGCTCTTTAGTACTCGGGTGTAAAGCCACGTTATCTTTGAAACAGTTATTTTTAACTTACCAGACCTCTTAGAAGTTGCTATACAATTCCTGAGAGTGTTCTTTCTTCGAGCTTGTGGTTTTCTGCTCATTTATTTGTTGTGCAATTAAGAAATGTTTGTGAGTGTAATAAGTAACTTGGATATCATATAGCTGATAATATAATAAATACATTATTCAATTCTGATTGATTGGTACCCGTGTAATTTATTCTAAATTATACTCGGAATGATTACGTTACTTTGCTGCCACTGGAAACGGCGCGTACGGCCTTATGAGTCCTCTGGCGGGGAGACCGTTAAGGGTAAGGTATTGTTACACAACAAACAGGTCATATTATAATTGGTGAGGCACGATCGTCCGATTGAGAATGAATCCTTGGGTGGTCGATACAGCGCTATAAATGTGTGGCATCAATTTCTGCCTGGTTTTGCGTTCTCAGTTCGAGTTTTTCGCTCCCGCCATTTAGAGGAATAGAAACCAAGGTTATGTCACTGCAAAGAAGAAATCTAAAACTGCTTTCCGTTAGCATCATTAAGCGAATGATTTTTGTCATAACACACCGTAGTAACTCAGTAGTGCTTCTAATTTAATTTGTGCATGGATTTCGCAAAAAAACCCAACCAATCACCGATCAAAACCTTAAGGCATGCCTTCAGACCTTCAGCCGAATGAGCAGGCTATTTTAAGAACCCATGGACAGGGTCCAAATGTGTTAATAACAAGGACGAAAGACCAACCTGAGTGCGCAGAGATCAAACTCGAAAGTCGAAAAAAATCTCTTTGGTGTGAAGGTAAGTCAACACTTCAGATTATAAGTAATCTGGATTTATAGAGTTTTATTTTGAACATACGCATCCCTCAAGTTCCACTCGTTTTCCAAAGCCATCATTAAGCTTAATGCCGAATCAGGAGCCAATAACTAGGAACGTACAACTGCCCTATATTCCTGTCATGGCGTTTTCACAGACCGATTTATTTTTAGATTGAATTTCAGTTTCGTAAATATAGGACTCCCTCAGGAGCCCCATTCTCTCGTTCGAGACTTTCCCTCGACCTTTCATTTCTTCTTCTTCTTTCTTAGTAAGAAACTTTACAACAATAGAAGGGTGATGATCATGCAGTATCACGTGTACCAGAATTGCCTTTTTTCACGGTAAAGATAATTTAAGAATAAATCGCTCTGTAACAGTGCCGTGAGAAAGGCTTAGTATGGGAGTTGTACGCTCCTAGTGATGGGCTCCTGGCCGAATACAATACATTTACCAGAGAAGCTACTAGGCCTTTCCCGACTGCGCTGAACACCTTTTGAGCACTTTTTGAGTTTGGAGCACTATTTTACATTTTGAGCGCCCTTAAGCACTTTTTGAGCAATATTTCACATTCCGAGCACATTTCGAGCAACATATGTCTTCTAAAACATCTTAAAGCGAAAACTGTGTGTCGCTTGCAACGAGAATCGTTTTCCAGGTCATAAATCTGAATAACTAATGATGTTGTCATGAATACAAGACCGTTGTCATGGAAAGGCACATGGACTTATCCTTACTGAGCGTGAGAACAGAAGTTTCTGATTGGTTGATGTATCATGTGTGTGTCATTTCAAATTTAGGGTGCTTTCCATTATTCAAAACTGACCGGTCAGAGAACTCAGGACCAACCGCCGAAAAATGGAACGACACATTCCGATCGACGAAACCTATTGCCCATTCCCACGCGCGGTACTTTGCAAAACAAAGATGGAGGACTTGAGTGTTGTGCTCTTTGGTGAAGATTCCGAAGAATCCGAAATCCTTAATGAGCTTGTTGAAGAGTCCGATGAGTTGTTACTCTTAGGTGCTGCATTTAGCTTTATGCGAGGCGATCTGAATCGTGTACTCGGCTATTTTCAGGCTACAGTTCCGCTGTATAGTTTATGCGAATTTCAAAGCCATTGTTGACTAACTCAAGCCACATTTGAAGAGCTCTGTCGGGAAGTACTTAACGCAGGACGAATTCCGCTTAGTAATAGAGGTAGAAAGCGTATACCTCCTGACCTTCCCAAAGGATCAACCCCGACTTTTGAACCATTGAAAAACAAAAACGCGGTAAAATATTAATACACTAATAACACGAAACAACAAACTTTTCAACATGTTTTTGTATTAACGCTATGCAGACACATACCAGTCATCGCCGAACAAGAATGCCTTAATAACTCTGATAAATCTGTCGTTGTTTATCCACAAATTGAGCATTGATAACAAGAAGAAGATTGCATCCTCGCCCTGTCGGCCATGATGGTCGAGCAAGTGACAGAAGAGCGGTATTGGGAACAAGAAACTCGGTAAATGGAACGGTAAATTTCGGTCGGAATATTCCGACCGGAATATCAGGACCACCTCCAGAGGTGATCCCGAATATTCTGGTCAGAAGAAACCGAAACGGACCTTTCCATTTGATTTCCGACCGAAATTTCCGGAATCTTTGGCATAATGGAAAGCACCCTTAGATTGTTAATGGCCCGATTTATACTAGAGACGGATCATCCGTCTGTCACGAACTTGGGCAAGGAACGATAGTTCGTCTGATAATTCGTCTGCGTATAAATACGGGCAAACAGACGGATTATCCGTCCAGACGAACTATTTGGATAATTCGTGTTCATCGACGAATTATCCAGATAGTTCGTCTGGACGGATGATCCGTCTGTTTGCCCGTATTTATACGCAGACGAATTATCAGACGAACTATCGTTCCTTGCCCAAGTTCGTCCCAGACGGATGATCCGTCTCTAGTATAAATCGGGCCAATCAAATTTCATTTACATGGAAATGAGTTTAATTTGCGTTTGAATGAAAATTGATTTGCATATGAAAGGCTGAGCACCTAGACTCGCTTGAAAAAGAGGCCTAAGGTAATACGGAAATGGCCTATTCGTGCGATAGCTTCAGCAGTTCCTTTAATGCAGGGTGTAGTCGCTGTAGTGGCAGATCAGCCTAGTCCCTAAGCGTTCCCCCTTGTCCACGCGAAGTCTAGGAAGGAGTGGGCGAGAGATCGCCTTATGCCAAAATACCCCTGATTTTAGCACAACAAGACGCCTGGAGACGTTAATGTGGGATGCGTAATTTGCTGCGAACTTTGACTGGTTATGCGGCTAGCCAAACACCCAATGGTTTGGTTACTTGTCACCTCGCCACAAGAAAGACTCGCCACCAGTAAACTCGCCACCGACAGGCATCTCGCCACCACATCTCGCTACCAAGGGTTGTCTCGCCACCAGTTATTTTCTCCGACAAATGAGCACGTACAGAACGAGGAACTGCGCGGCTGATCAGCTAGCCGCACTGTTTGGCGATTCTAGCGGCACATGGTTCCTTAAAGTACAGGAATGAAATGGAAAAAAGAGGAAAAAGTCTACAACACCGGGTATCAGAGGCGGTCACCCATCCAAGTGGTAACCCCGGCCATCAGGGCTTAACTTCAGTGACAAACAGAAGCACGTGGCTAATATTGCCATATGAGACTACGATGGCGACCAAACTCGTCCCAAACTTATACGTGGTCTGCCTATGCATCCCACCTAATAAAAACCCTGGTTGGAATTTACTTGTATCCATGCCGTATTGTGTGAAAGCTTCCCGCCGATGCGACAATCCAGGATAATGGAAGTGTCCACAAACGTCGGTAAATTCTAACTTTGTGGAATAACCTTTTTTATCCGTTATTTTGCGTTGCTTTTCCGTTCAATGTTCTGTCGTGTTTTTGTAGATTAAGAGTGGGAGACCGAGTGCGATGTGGAGCTTCCAACCCTTCCTTTGTGTAGCAACCTCGTGCCGTTATTGTAATGTACGATCTCGTGCATGTTTCAGTGACGTTTATGGTTGATCTGGCAGAATTTGCTAGGCGTTCTCGCCGAGTCTCTCTCGGTGACGTCACCGCTGACAGTTGGATTTGACCGAGCCGAGAACGCCTTGGGAGTAGGCTGGTGGCAGATGTCGAATTACTCTTCGTAACGTCAGATTCTGTGTTGTATCTAACAGTTACGTCGGGGTTGTCGTTATACTTACTGGAAATGTTTTCCAAGCTAAGTACCTACGTCAACCTACTAAACTTTCATATATATATGTTGAAGTGGTGGAACAGAGAATTAACTCTGAAGTGTAAATGAAAGTGCTAATAGAACCCATGAAAAACCCACTGGGCGTTAGCCCTAGTAAAGGGTATCAGGGAACCACACGAGGCAAAGAAAAAATTCTTATGACCTCGGTGGAACCCATCGAACCCACGACCTCCGGATTAGATCTACCGTTGCTCTGCCGACTAAGCTACGAGGTCGGACAGAGAAAGTCGGGGATGATAAAGATGGTGAATCGCGGCGAAGAGAAAGTAAGGGTACATATATATGTTGTGCCGCGTAGCACTATAAACACATACAAGTGTTGGAACAGAGAATTAACTCGCGCGAGTCACAAACCAACTGAAATTGCTTTCGTCGCGTTAAGGCACGTAATGGTGTTGCTTTAGAAACTAAGAAGATAATTAGTCAAGTACTTGCTCAGCATTTGTTGGTTTTCTCGAATCTACCCTCGGTAGCATGTTGTTGTCACGGTAACCAAGTAATCTTGAAAGTATTTTACAATTTATTTGGATCTCCATGAGTACCCTGCCTGTTAGTGCTGGTAAAAATCGTCAAGATTGTCCTCTGAATACAGCTGCGAAACTGTCGTCCACTTACCGCAGTTTGAGCACGGAAGCATTCGTTCCTAAGTTACACGCCACGCGCTTTCCTTCGATGTTTTGCCTGACCATCTCTGCTACAACAAATGAAACAGGTGAGCGCGTATTGCTATCTAGCATAAAAGAAACAATATGCAAATCAGATAATATCGCCATAGAAGTTTCCATCCTGTTGGCGCTTCATTTCTATGCTCAATGTCAGAACTACCTTCGTTCCAATTTAGTTGGTCGCTTTAGTTTACTTTCTTCAGTTGTAAGTTTAAGTCAAATCAGTGGCGCTTACGGCACACACACTAGCGATCAGAGGAGCAATGCTGTGTTCGAATAAATTGCCGAAGTCAAGATGTTGTCAAACGTCTTCCAAATGTGAAGGATTATATTGACAATACAAATGAAGCACAGACATGTTCCCAAGATCACAAACCCCTGGGCGCACTAATAGCTTTCTCAGAATTGCGTCTTCTAATTATTTTCCCTTACTTTTAACATTTATACTTGTAATTTAACCTTATTTTCGAAAGTTAAACAGTCCCTTAAGCCATAATCGGTATTAAACCATTTTCCCTTAAATTTACTTATTCATTTTCAATTGTTTTCTTCCCAATTTTAAGACAAAGCAATCATGTTTTGCGGATAACAGTCCTCAATGGACAAAGCAGTATCTTAGAATATATCTCCAGAGAGAAGAGAAAATTGGCAAATGTGTTTTAAAGTGTCGAGGATTATAATTTCTGACGCTTGCAAACGACAGAAGCGATGAAACATCAGCCGTGAACACTTGATCTTCATTTAATGCTCCGGCTCTATGTTTTGTCTTTTAGGAGGTTACGGAGAAGTAATGTTTAATAAATAAGCAGGAGTGTTGTATCGAGTTTAAGGCAGCCGATTGTTTCAGGACCTTATAACGGATTGCGAATTTTATTGAACGGCTTCAAAAACTGTACATTTATCCATTCTTATACTAATATTAAGATTCTAGATTGTGTTGACCTAACAATAGGATGTAAATTTTAGCCGCGTCCGTATGTCAGATGTAAAGACACCCGCGAAAAAATCAATTCTTTCTTTTCAGTTTTATTTCCTTTCTGTAATAGTAAATGGCGATATTTATAAGCCATGAATATTTTCGCTCGCACTCGGTTGGTCTGAACGCACCACGTGACTAAATATGCCCCAGCTAAAACCGGGGAATTTCTAAACAATATTCTCCATTTGGCCGAAAATATTCTCGGATATTTGTCCGTGGAAATTATCAGTTCCGAGAAGCGAACAGTTTTATTGTTTACAACTTTATACATAAGGATTGCTAAATGTTTTTTCCTGGTAGTTTCCACTCTGGAATTCAAACCACGACCTTCTCTTCTCGTGTCAGCTGAGCCAACCGGGCGACCGTCTCGATGATCACCTCTAACGTGCCAGCGTAATAACCAGCAGGTTCCCTTCAACGAATAAATGACGGGCAACAGGGAGAGTTTATTTGGCTTTATACAAGGTAGATATACTACAAAAGATTCTGTAGGCGCAGTTTCCTTATTGTGTTTTTCATTTCTCATGCAGATTACTGTTGTCAAGCCATACATGATGCACCTGCACTTCAAGACATCGGTCATATTTTCTCGTAACAGGCTGGTTCACTGTTGTTTCATCGCACTTGTATTTCTATCTGTTACATTCACGTTCTTCATCGTCTCTAGCGAAAACAACAGGAAGGCAGTTTATCAGGCCAAGAATGGTAACAATCCAGTCCAATGCCAGACAAAACTCACTGACATCTCATCCAGTCAGTTCAAGGAGAAGCTACCAAATGAAACATTACACCTCAAAAGGTTCAACGTTATCATTTTGTCCTTACCACGATCAGGATCGTCATTTTTGGGCGCAGTGTTTAATCATCATCCACAAGTTTTATATCTCTTTGAGCCACTGCATTCCATTCAAGGGAAATTCGGTCGACATTCTTTATTTCAGTTTAATTTCACTTTAGCTTCCTACAAAAAGGTAGCCTCTAAATTTTTCAAAGACGTGCTAGCCTGCGACTTTGCCGATGGTCAGTTTACAAATAGCATGAATGAAAATGATCGCCATAGAAGCCGCGCTTTGAATTCTTCACCGTTTTGCGTCAAAAAGGGAAAATCTTTGGCATGTAAGCAAGTCACTTCACGCGACCTTCAGGCTGTTTGTAAAAACACTTACAACGTCACAGTCATGAAAATACTTACACCGAGAATCCCACCTGGTTGGTGGGATAAGCAACTTTTGCCACGTGCCTCGCAGACAAATTTGAGCGAATATAGTATAATTCATTTGGTGCGAGATCCAAGAGCTGTTGTTAATTCTCTGACGTCCTTGAAGTTTTTTACGAAATCAGGGGAGGTGAAACCTGACCAAATATGGCTTATAGAGAAAATTTGCCGCCAGGTAGAGTCAGACACCAATGTAAGAATGTTGACAGCAAAGTCGCTTGGAGCTCGATACAAGTTGGTTCGGTTTGAAGATCTTGCTCGCCATCCACTGTCCGTGGTCAGTGAACTCTTTGACTTTGTAGGACTTGAAATGTTGGATGGCATCAAACAATGGCTGTACGAGGCTACGCATTCAGTTCAAGAGCGCTCACGAGCATTTGACACTAAACGAAACTCTAAAGTAGTTGTTTCTAAGTGGAGGCATGAAATGAACTCTACGACTGTGAAAATTATAGAAAATTACTGCGGAAAGGTTATGGATAAATTAGGTTATAAACGTATTGCTGAGTCACTGGATAGACAGTTGAATTTGAATATTTCACTGATCGATTAAATTCAGGTTTCAATACAATCTAGCGGCGATGGATTCTTCTTTTCTGTTTAAAGTGTTAAACGTTTGAGAAAATGTACGGTGTCAATTTGCACTTACCAATACTCGGTGTCACTGTATTTCGGGAGCACCTGACGATAATGGCAATTTCTAGCCAGTAGCAAATTAGTAAGGCTACACTGATGGATTGCAAAAGACCTTCATATATACATTCATACATAAAATTTATTTCCTCATTCGGAGGTAAGAGGAGCATTACTATTAATGTCTCCGATTCCAAGCAAATAAAGCAGAATGGATCATAGTATTTACGCATTCTCATCCCCAGAGCCTCCGTTTCTTTTGGTCACGTGGTTGGAGAAACGGAGGGCTCTGGTAGCAGCAGTTACCAAATGTCCGTAAATCACGAACATCCGATAGCGCATGCATAATTTTTGCCAACTAATCTGTTCATGCTCAGAAACTAATCCTTAGGGAGGGAGAGACGGGAAACTACACAATGTAGTCAAGATGGCGTCCTTCATGTCACATGGGTTCCAAGAAGGGTTAGTTAGGCGGTTTGCCTTATATCCCGTTACAAGATTGTTTGGAAAGTCACATATAAATTTCGGAAAATAACTGCTGACTCTAACCTAATTTTACAGGGAAGACAGATCTTCTTCTGGTACGGATCGTCAGCGTTTAAAGTGATTCTTGTTAAATTCTCGAAGTTCAAACGTATCTTTTCAGCTTTTCGGCTGCTACCAAACAACAGAAGAGGATGGTTTCGGTCATGAATGATATCATTGCAGGCGATGCACTGATTACTGGGAAACTGATAAGTTTTTTTCGGCGTGGTTGCCATGTTTCGGGAGGTTTTGTATTTATTTTTTTGAAAAGTGCGCCAAAGAGGGCTCACCCGCACGAGGTTGCTCGCCCGCGGCATAAGGGCCGGAAGTAAAATGGAATGCGCATTGCTTTGTGATTTTCATTTCTGCTGCATATTCATTTTTTTGTCAGCCAATGAAAAACTTCGAATTTTTTGGCGCGTCCAGAGCTTATCGTCAACGCATTTTAAGACGAGGGACTCTGAGGACGAGAATGAGTATTTACGAAACTAAATACACACACGCATGCGCCAATGGTTAATTGATTAAAAATGCGAATGATGTATATGAAATGAATCATCTAAATGAATCAAATGATTCCAAGATTTTAAGACTCACCCACCCGAGAGATTAAGTACTAAAGCACTGCAAAGACGGGAACCACATTCTGGGTTCTTTGCTTAATTCTTTATCAGGGCTGGAATCTAAATGCTTGAGCTAACGACATTCAGATTATAATCGCCCGAATACCAAATTAAACAGAAAACTATTCTGAACTGTGTCCTTGTCGTTTTTTTTTTTTTTTTTTTTGCGGTGTTTATTGCAACTACTGCTCTGCCAGAGTAAGACTATTAATTTTCAAATGAAGAATGATCGTCGCAGGTTGTGATCGCAATTTTTACAATTGCGTGAAGATGCCTGAAAAAAATTCAGGACTTCAACGGGGCTTGAACCCGTGACCTCGAGATTCTGGTGCGATGCTCTACCAACTGAGCTATGAAGCAACTGACGTTGGGAGCAGGTCAATTTTGGGCCGTGAAAGATATGTAAGTGAATGATGCATATGAAAGTTTGCATATGATTTCTTTGCATCTCTTGTCGTCGCTGTTCAGCTCTCTACAACGGGGAAACTGGTCGATCCCTCCGAACACGTTTCGGAGAACACCTAAGAAGCATTAAGAAAACTGAGCGTTGCAACAGACCTTATTACAAACAAGCATTCCAACAGACCTCATTACAAACCAGCATTACAACGGACCTCATTACAACTCGGGTTACAACGGACCTTATTACAACCCGGGTTACAACGGACTTCATTACAACCTGGGTTACAACGGACCTCGTTACAGCCCGGGTTACAAAGGACCTCATTACAAACCAGCATTACAACGGACCTCATTACAACCTGGGTTACAACGGACCTTATTACAACCCTGGTTACAACGGACCTCATTACAGCCCGGGATACAACGGACGTCATTACAAACCAGCATTACAACGGACCTCATTACAACCTGGGTTACAACCAACCTAATTACAACCCTGGTTACAACGGACCTCATTACAACCCGGGTCACAACGGACGTCATTACAACCTGGGTTACGACAGACCTTATTACAACCTGGGTTATAATGGGCCTCATTACCACTCTGGTTACAACGGACCTCATTACAATCCGGGTTACAACGGACCTCATTATAAACCAGCATTACAACAGACCTTCTTACAATCTGGGTTACCTTATTACAAACCAGCATTACAACGGACCTATTACACCCTCGGTTACAACGGACCTTATTACAACCTGGGTTACAACGGGCGTCATTATAACCTGGGTTACAACAGACATCATTACAAACCAGCATTACAACGGACCTTATTAATTACAAACCAGCATTCCAACGGACCTCATTACAACCTGGGTTACAACAGACATCATTACAAACCAGTATTACAAGGGACCTCATTACAACCCGGGTTACAACGGACCTCATTACAACCTGGGTTACAACGGACCTTATTACAAACCAGCATTACAACGGACCTCATTACAACCTGGGTTACAACGGACCTCATTACAAACCAGCATTACAACAAACCTCATTACAGCCCAGGTTACAACGGACCTCATTACAACCTGGGTGACAACAGGCCTCATTACAACCCGGGTTACTACGGACCTCATTACAACCTGGATTACAACGGATCACATTACAACCCGGGTTACAATGGTCCTCATTACAACCTGGGTTATAACGGACCTTATTACAAACCACCATTACAACGGACCTCATTACAACCCGGGTTACAACGGACATCATTACAAACCGCGTGCCGCTGCGTGGGCTCAAATGTCTGGAATTTCTGGCCATGAATGTCCCGGTTTCCCTGTTGCTGAGCACTTTATTGGAATATACCACACCTTGTTCGATGCTGAGATTCGTGGCACCAAGCTCTGCACTGGCAAAAATATCCACCAGAAAAAAACTGGAAATGCGGTTACTCTTCAGACTGGGCACCACCCAACTGCGAGAGGTGAACACTAATTTTTCTTTCTTCTGAGAATTGTACACACGCGCATCTTTTATTGCGCGTGTCATTTGTTATCCGCAATCTCAAGTCGTTGACATACCACTGACGAGGGGCTAAGTCCAAAACGTTTGGCACTGCATAAAATACCCTGTATACGGACCCTTGCTTGGGGCGTATACAGTCCGTATACATAATGGTATACGGTAAATATACGGTTGTGTAAGGTCTGTATAAGGATCAGTATACTTCAGGGTATGCTTAGAAAATAACAGGACCGTACACATATGTGGCATAATTCCTTATATTTCAGTATACATGTCAGTATACATTATGTATACTGTGTGAAACATAAGGTATACTGGTGTTGCATAGAAGATAGGTATACGGGTTGTTATACTCTTTCGTGAATTCCTTATAGTTCAGGGTTCATATCAGTATATATATCGAATACTGTGTGAAGACGAACATATACTGAGATCGTCTACTGAGGATACGGACTCTTATACTTTTGTTTGGATTCCTTGCATTTAGGGCAATGTCTGTACAGTGTCTGTATACATGGCAGTAAACATTGCCCTTTATTCTCAAATATAATGTGATCATAGTTACATTAACACTGACACCCCCAAGATCTGAGATGTAAATTAAATTTTGAGATCTAAACAGCGGGATAACGGGCGTTCAAGAACGAGTATAGCTACAGTGAGAAAGGAAAGCATTGCTTAAACGCAAAAAGACGAACAGAAGCACGTTTTTATGAATGAATTGCTTTATTGATATCTAACGTGTGACATGTATGTATTTCTGAGATTGTGCAATGAAACATATGAAAAAAGTAAGCTTGGTGTAATTTTTAAATTCGGTATACTTAACAAACCTAATTTTCTATCTCTTTGAAATCACATTATCAAACATGATAAGACAAAAGAAGGTAAAACAAGCCTAATTTTCCAACTGGCATAATGAAAAAGAAATCTAAATGGAATTTAGTGTACGGAACAACTACATTTGGTATAAGATGTCCTTATACATTACTGTACGGAACAACTACATTCAGTATAAGATGCCCTTATACATCAGTGTACGAAACAACTACATTTAGTATAAGATGCCCTTGTACAACAGTGTACGGAACAACTTCACTTACGATTCCCTTATACTTTATGCACAGAATAACTAGATTCAATATATGACGTCCTTATACTTAATTAGTATACGGAACAACTACGCTTAGTAGAAGACATCCTCATACTTTGTACGGAATAACTACATTTAGTATAAGTTTTCCTTATACTTAGCGTACAGTAATGTGCAATCAGCAGTATCCACTTGAGGCATGCTAACATTGTTGGTAATTTAGCAGAACACATTGCGTTAGGTTGCTCGCCAGGGCTAAAAATACCCTCACCCTCCAAAAAATATGCAGTGAAATGCTTCATTCTAAGTATGTTAAATTGCTTGTATAAGTAACCTTACATGTTGTGTACGGTTAAGTATAATTTGCAGTACACACATGTGTAAGACATAAAAGTATACTGATCCTTATACAATCCTTATACATTTAAATCCTTATACATCAGTATCTCTTTCCGTATACATGATGTATAAGGCCACATTATACCGCCTTATATTCGACATTTCATGCAGTGAATTGGTTTTTAATAACATCAACTCTGTAGAGAAGCTTTCAGTAGCATACAACGAGTAAGTTGTCCTTGATAACGGGGTTCGGATTTTTCATCATTGTATAAAGAATTTCTGTTTTGTGGTCATTGAAATAAAACACACTTTTTTTCTTGCTATTTATTGAGTTGTAAAACTTTGTCTTTATATTTTAGTTCCCCTTTTGTCTTTTAACGTTTCTTGGTATGACTGGAGCGTTCTTGGAAATCCCACGTTAGGTCTTGATTATGATTAAAACGGTTATTGCCGGACCCTTGCAAAAAATCACTCTTTTTCCTCGTACCAAATGGACCGTTTGTGAGCGAACACATGTGATGTTCAGTTCCCCAATCAAGCTCTTTTTATAAACCCTCTTACAGAAATATCCATGATACAGTCATTTGATACCATGGATTATTAAGCTTCGTTCTCTGTAGTTGGATTACTCAGGCGGTTGTGTGTTCTCACGAGAGTGGTTCTCATCAAAGATCAATTTGTCAAATGCAGCTGGCCGTTGACTGACATTGAACTCGCTCTGCTTTTGGTTAGTTGCTTTTGTGATGTTGTTCTCGAACTCAAAAGGGATGTGAAAGTTCTGTTGATCCAGGGGTCACTGCGTCAGTGGCATCAACCATAAATAGAGTTTTGTTTACAATATTAGCCTCGTTAAGAAGTTACTCAGAGCTTTACGGAAAGCACTTAATGCAAAATTCTGATCACCTTGAGAAAACGATCAGGGATAGTGAATTTTGTCGATGATGGGTGATATTAAAAACATGCTCCGTTAATTTTGCACCCTACTTGAATGAACTGACTTTAGTGATAGCGATTTATGTCCAGGAAATAACACTGTTCAGTCATTGCAGAGACTACACAGAGAGAGAAATCATTATGTTGTGTACTTCACAGGCTAGTCTCTCCAAAGAAGTAAGCGGAGGACAAGATCAGAGCCAACAGTGATTCTCCAGTCACGTGTTCTCTTTGGCAAACATTAATTATCAACTGTCGCGCATTGGAAAATTGTATTTGAACAGCTGTTTAAAAGAGGAATAGTCTTAGTAACGAATGACTTCGATTTTTGGCATTTGTTATACACAATAAGATGTCCAGTCTAACGATCTTTGTCGTCTTATGACAACATTATCCAGTCGCGCTACGTTCGCAGTGATCAGATATCCTCAATATAAAAAAAACCGATTTTTCTCTTTAAAACATGTCCACTTATTCATCCAAAAGAGGCAAATTAAATAATGTCTTTAACGGACCCATGACAGTGAGAAACTGACGCACAAAAAGAGTTTTGAAATAATGGCCCGATTTATACTAGAGACGGATCATCCGTCTGGGACGAACTTGGGCAAAGAACGATAGTTCGTCTGATAATTCGTCTGCGTATAAATACGGGCAAACAGACGGATCATCCATCCAGACGAACTATCTGGATAATTCGTGTTCATCGACGAATTATCCAGATAGTTCGTCTGGACGGATGATCCGTCTGTTTGCCCGTATTTATACGCAGACGAATTATCAGACGAACTATCATTCTTTGCCCAAGTTCGTCTCAGACGGATGATCCGTCTCTAGTATAAATCGGGCCAATGTTTGCCCCGGCTTGTTTTATTTCAAGGATAATAGGCGTCATCAGCGGTACAATTTCCACCCTATATAATTATTATTTAAAAGGCGACAGGGCACTAGGCAATTCCATCCCAAGAAATTCATTCAAGTTAGTGCTTGGCTTTTCTGTAGTAAGCGCTTAACAGATAAACTCGAAAAACTGAACGAGCGGGCACTCCGCTTCCTTTATCAGGACAAAACAGCTACTTACGAGACACTAGTTGTTAAAAATGGACACAGCACATCAGCAAACCAAAGACTTGCAAAAATGGTAAGTACAATGATGTTTCGTGCAATAGGCCATTTCCGAGTTCATGTCTGCCTCCTCTTCAAAGCGAGTCTAAGTGCGAAGTTTTTGTTATGAAAATTAGTTTTCATTCATATGTAAAGTAGAACTAATTACCATCACAAAAACTTCGCACTTAGACTCGCTTTGAAGAGGAGGCAGACATGAACTCGGAAATGGCCCATTAGGAATGGAAATGTACCTTCAAGTATTTCCGAGTTATTGACTGCACGTAATTCTAATTATAATTTACGTGGTGATGCTATTTTAAAATTACCTTAAGTTAATTCAACAAAATATGGGATTAAGTCGTGGAGATACCAAGCTGCCCGACTATGGAACACTATTCCTAATTATTTGAGAAACATCGATACCTACCACAGCTTTAAACGTGGACTAAAGGAGCTCGACCTTGTCGGTCTATAGTGGCTTTTTTCCGTATTCAATTTAGTTTTCTTAGTATAGTAGTAACATTTTAAAATTGTAGTTTTTATGTTGTATCATTTTAATTATTTTATACAGTCAGTTGTAAATTTATAGACCGTTATTTGTAATATTATTTTACAGGTAGGTTTTTCTTTCCGTGACTGACCTGTAAACTACAATCTCGGTCAAAACAAATGAAAAATTTAGGTCCCCTCTCGCCCCCATTTCAATGATGAAAAAAAAAGGCGCAGTTTGGTTTGCGCGCGAACTCAACATTGCTATGGGGGGAGAGGGGTTTTATTTCTCATTTTATTCTGTCCAAGATTGCAATCTCGGTCAAAACAAATGAAAAATTTAGGTCCCCCCTCCCCCCCCATTTCAATGATGAAAAAAAAAAGGCGCAGTTTGGTTTGCGCGCGAACTCAACATTGCTATGGGGGGAGGGGGGTTTTATTTCTCATTTTATTCTGTCCAAGATTGTAGCTTTATAGCTAAGTGTTAGTCACGTTAATAAAGTATGTATGTAAACAAACAAATACCAACACAGTTTTATTGCATGTACAATCAGAGACTGGAACTCCTTACCAAATAGTATCATTGAGAAGCAGTCACCAGAAGCTTTCAAAAAGGCCGTCACGTGCCATCTTTCAAAACACTGACGTTTTAACTTAACACCATAATTGTATGATAGGGACATGCACATATACACATCTGCCGTGATGGCATATACCCTTTGCAGATTATACGATTAGAATTAGAATTAGAAGATAGTGTTTCTTAATCTCGTTTCCAGACCCTTATATTCAAAGTGTATTAATAGTTTTCAAAAATTGTAACGTTCACCTTTGAAAATGTATGTTGCCTAGCATGAAACGTCAAGTTTATATAAAATGCGTTGGTTTACCATGTTTATCTCCGCTGTTTGTGCTTTATTTTACTCCTGGAATTGCTTCTCTGGCCTCCCCACCCTCTCTGCTATCGACGACCGCGCTCTGAACGTTTATCTTTGCCTTAGTGATCTTAAGCGAGCTGTTCTCGATCACAAGGGACGGGTAAGGTAGTGAGAAGACAAATTGCACTTGCGTAATTGTCGTGACATTCAGTAACGCAACGTTGAAACTTTAAGCACTGCACAGCGGTCACGCTGTTCATAGGAGTTTTTGGCCTGTCCCTTCATTGCTCTTAGATCTAACAATATGGAACAAAAATGCTGCAAACCTGCAAACCTGTCTCGACACGCCAAAGCGACTAAGCAGGTTTAAGCTAATTGTAAATTGAAATACTAACGGTTGCAATAACACGTCTCATTATCCGAACACCATGTCGATGCGTGGTTTTCCTGTGGTTCAAACGAGAATCCTTATAAAGCAAGTGACGTATGTCACATCTCGCTGACCACGTACATTCCAAATTGGATACATTTGGTGTGTTCCACCCGATCGGGGAGAAGGTGACCACATCTGGTAAGTTTTGGTCGAGATTTCCTTCTCTTTACATCACTATAGCAATGAAAAGTCCTGTTGCTTTAAACGGGGTAGCTGTTATTCCGCTTAAAAGTGTACTACGCCGTTTGCAACTTTGAAACCACGCGGGCAAAGCCGAGTTTGCCGCCATCGCTAGAAATCTCAATTTTAGTTGCCGCTCCAAAGCCCAGGTAGCCCGCTTGTTAACAACGCAAAGTATATTTACCTTGTTAATCAATTGGATTTTTAATTACATAGGTCAATTCAATGGAATTTGATAATCGGTCGAACTGCCGTTCGAAATGAATGATGAAATACGCATAGCTTAGATTTGTAATGGCGCTGCTATCTAGTCAATACATGGTTGCTGTCCCAGCTGTGTTGAGCTCTGCACCAAGCTTAGTTTAGTCCTTTCAACACTCTACCATAAACTTAAGCTGTTGTGATTTAGCCTTATTACCTTTCAATGAATATGTGAAATGCATTTAATTTTAGTGTGAAACAAGACGCCCACGAGCGTTCACGTGGAATGCGTTGATGGTGGCCCTGTATTCTGTACATGTAATTGCTCGAAAATTCCAAGGGTGTGTTGGCATTGGCGTCGTCATTTCAAAGCAGTCGTGCCCGTGTTGTGATTTATCACCAAAACAAACACAATCCATGGAACGGTGAAACTGTAAACATGAGTACTAACATGGCTGCTATTGTTTGCTTGTAAATTAGAACTTTCCCTTTTGGAAGTGTCTAGATACATTGTACCCGGCAGCCGGGAAGTGTTTTCAAAAAACTAGATACCAGCCAGTCAGAAATTTTGACCAATTTTCTCGAAATAGCTCATTTAATTCCCCTAAGAACATAAGACATTTGTTTAGAAATCTCAAGTGATTATAAATATTGCCTTGGGTTAAAAGTAGAAGCGGCTGTCGAGCTTGGGCATAGACTGAAATCTCAATGTTTTCGACACTTGGAAGAAAATTCAAGTTCTGACACACTAAGTCAACTCCCGATCAATATCCGCAGAAATTATCAACGAAACCTCACCATAGTATTTAGTGTTTGTTCAGAAATGCCAAGCGATTCTAAATAAAGGTTTCGTATTGTTGTGGACAAATTCTCCGTGCTTGCATTAAGCATATTATTTAGAATCTTGACTCACGGGCACGGCTTTCAAAATACTACATGTAGATGCCCGGCAGTGGGAAATTCACGTCCAATTTACACGAAATACCTCATTTACTTTGTGTAAAAACACCAGGAAGTTGTTTAGGACACTCAAGCGATTTCAAACACTGCTTTGGGCTGGAAGTAGAGGCAACCGTCGAGCCTGGGCATAGACCTATTTTTGCCGTTCTCGTTGCCATCGCCAGTGAAGTCCGTAGCATTTGCGTCATGCAATTTGTTGTGTTACGCCGGGCCTGTTATCACTAGTGCTTTTTGTATTCTGGTTACAGGTGTATGCCATGTTAGTATGGATATCACAAAACATAACCACAACAGTGATGATCAACAAAAAAGTTGCGCACAGTGCTTTAAAATTCTTAATGCTTTTCGACTGGAAACCAGCAAACATCACAGTACTTTGACTTGATTTGTGAATTCAATGAGTTTAATACAATGTAGTTTGTGAAAGTTGCTTCAAATTTTGTGTTTAGACAGAGTTGGATTGACATCAGCATGCTGGCCAAGTGAACACCACTTGATAACCTTGAGGTTTAACGGGTGATCTTGTTTTTGGCTTGATTACTGTTGGTAGACACAGATAGGAAATATCAGTGGTTCGGTACACAAAACCAAACTACATCTGTTAACATGCTGGTTCAATTAGTCAAGTTGTTGGTTATAAAGTGCTGAATCATGCAGTCATTCACCATTCAAAACCAAAGTTAGCACACTCTGTGTAATTTATTCACTGCACAAGACAAAACCAAAGCAAATAAATGGAATAAATCGGTCTCTGCTATAACAACATCAACAACAATAACTTTATTTAAAACTCAGCAGAATCTCAGTATGTTTCATCCTAACAAGAGTGGCTTTGTAATTGGCATCCAGCTTGTATATCCTAGCCATACAGTGTTCTGTAGGCAAGGGGTTTTGTATGTGGACATCAACTGATGTGCTGCCTGTAGTTGTAAAAAAGGCTGAAAAGCTTTGCTGCTCGAAAGCCATGCTTATGAATCACCATAATTCATTGATGACTGTTGTAAATTGGCTCTCTATGGAAATTGACGCTGTTTTTTGATGAGATGATACACCTAAAACTCGGGGGGCGGGGGGAGTACCGGTACATGTACTCAGACATCTTCCTCTGTGCATCACACACAAAATAATTTTGAAAGCTGTGATAACTTGAACAAACCATATATACAGATGAAGACAACAGGCCCCAAAGACAATGCCCAACAATGAAAGGCAACCAGCAAAAACAGTTGATTGTGTATTTCATTGAAGTTGAATTTACAAAAATGAAGCCAATGAAATTGTGCAAAATTTCAAAATGTCCCAAGGGAATTCTTTTTCTGAACACGATGAAAACAAAGGAATTCAAAGCCCAATTTTCTATATGAGCCTGTGGTGTCATCCCACGTAATTACTTGTGTTAAAACCAGAAAATTCGTTTGAGTGATTTAACATGTAAACGCAGTTGTGGGGTAGGTGTTTATTGCAGCGGCTTAACTAGCTCAAAAAAATGTGTATACTCGTATTATCAGGGTTTTCAATAAGAATCGGAGTAGGCGGAGAAATTAATGTTCCAAAATGTTTCATGCTACATTGTATTCACGACGAGTTTTGCCAGCCACCGGCCCTTATTGAAAACACTGATTGTGCATGTCAAATCTGCGTCAGCATTGTTCACTTATCTCAGAGCTGAACTAGAGATAATCTGCCTGTTAACTGACTTTTCAGGCTTTATAATTTTCTGCCATACAAATCACAAATGCCAGCTGAATATCAAGGAATAAAATTGCATGTTATGAACTGCACGGATCATATTTTGAGCCTGTTGAACTGCAGCATGGAATGAAAATCACAAATAGGTTGGCCAATACTGTAAACCCTCTATCATTTCCTACGTTCATTATAAATGTGCTTATGATGGGCTGTTGATATTACTGAATAGCTATTTCTTTGACTACAAAGTTCCTCAATGTTTCTGTTTTCATTATGCGCTGGTGCCCGAGAATATTCAGCACCATCACAACAAACAAAACTTTTTTTTCTTTCTTTCATCCCTAGTTCCTTCTTGTTACAATCGCGTTCATGTAGGTTCAGCCACAAGTGCACCGTGCACATGTTTGCTCTGCACATGTTTTCATGCTCTAATTTTGAGAGGTCCTTGAATTTTGAAAATAGGGTCTGGAAAGTCCTTGAAAAGTCCTTGAATGTCTGATCTAAAAACGTGTATGAACCCTGATTGAACAAATATCTGGTTAAACCAATCCCCTCCTTGTAGTCCTCCCATCTTCAGTGAGATACCTGTTTTTTTGCAATTTAACTTTTGATGTGTTGGCTTTTAGGTAACAGGTTCAGTGAGCAGGAAAAGCAAATGGGTTGATCACATGACTGTATCAGCTGATGGTTGGTTAACAGGGTTCCCAGTATTGAATGACTTGCCTTTAGACCATAGGAGTGGAAGGGATGTCTGCCAAAGGTAGTGAAACTTCTTTTGTGTAATTAAGTTTGCCACAAAAATTTGGCACTTGGTAATAACTTGTTAATGATTCAAGATACAATTTGCTAGTGAGTGTCAGCACAGTGGTGCATTTAAATTGTCAGTTGCTGTGGGAATCATGCAGTCACCTTTAATTCAAAATAATAGGTAGCGGCATTTGGCAGGTACATGAACATGTAGGTCTAGATGTTAATATTTAAATGAAATTAATTGTTTAATTGTTTAATTTTAATTGGTTTGCTGTACTGCTGTAAGATATCAAATTTCCCTGACAAAAAAAAAAAAACCAACTGAGCCCTCTCAGTTGACAGCTCAACAGGCTGCTGTTTCTGATTGTCCTCAGGAAAGATAAACCAATAAGAATCCACTAACTGCTCATATATTTGACAATCACATAGAGTACCAGAGAGAAACTAGGTTTTTGTCACATCAGGGCTGTCACTAATTCTTGTGACAACTGTGCCTGCACAACAGTCACTATGCCATTGTCTGAGTTTTCTGAAGGTAAGTAACAATAGAATACACTTTGGAGCCAATCATCACACACACATCCATCTTGTAGTCTCTCGGGATCTACCGGCCTTGTGTCGTCAATCTCTTCAATGTTGTCTTTGGAATAGGGGTGAGTTTTCTTATATTTTATGCCATATACTGGTACTTCTCACAGAGTTCATATTTGTTTCAAAGCAATCAGATGAAAGGTTGTGTGAGTGTTTTTCAGCTTTCAGGTTGGTTTTTACGGCAAATTTCTATTGTATACCAACCTGATTTGATGACGTGTGATATTAAACGTTCTTTAAGGGAAGATCCTTTAAGGGAAAACACGAGCCCCTTCCACATTGTGGAGATGCTGAGCCCTTTTATAGGTAAACAAAGGCTAACCTTACATAAGGACAGCAAGGGGCATGTGCTTGTCAACTATTGCACATAGATCTCTCATAGATTGAAAAAAATGAATGTGGAAGTTGCAGTGAATCATTACCAAAGCTTCCATGTGATAATAATATGCTGAAAACTGTGATACAATTTGAATTCGACTCGAAGTGAAATAAAGCCCATAAAAAAATCAAAGCAACAAGTATTTGGATTTTGTACTGCTGTTTGTTTTACCATCGACATTTCGCTGAGAATCTATATCTAATTGAGTATTCAAAAACCTGCAAGTTTGTCTAATCGATTGCACGTGGTACGAGTCACGGCTGCTGAAATGTGATACTTAGCATTTCGTAAACACGTTTTGTTGTCTCGGCAAAACAAACATGTCTCGTAAACAAATTACACCAAACAAGCAACAAACTCCTTACCATCTTACTTAAGCTTTAAGCAAAAAACTATACCAGGCAAAACCCGAGTATTTCATACTGATTATCAAATAACAGAGCGCGCGCTCTTCTCTTATCACCTCAAATCTATGCAAATTTGCGTTTACGTTCGGTGCGCCCATTTCGACGTTGTTCATTTACGCAAACCGCCGGGGAATTTTCGCTTTCTCACCGGTTACTTCGGTAGTTTATTTTGTAAATGCAGTCGCTTGTTGAAAATATCATAGTTCATTTGGACATCGGATAAATTCTTCGATTTTCCTGATTCTGTAGGTCTTTGTAAAAAAAAATATCAGACAAACAGTCATTTAGACTGAACAGTATTTCTTTATTGGAGCTTTTGAAAAAAAACAAAAGTTGCCGGTTATCAAACAATGAACCAAGAACAATACGCTAGCGCATACATACTAATAAGTATTGCAGCAAGTGCGCTTTTGAAGCGTGCTAGATAAACGGACTCGCATTAACGCATTTCTAACTAACGCGTTTGAAGCGCGTTAACGTGGACGCTTACCTTTGAGCTGTACTGTATGTTAGGTGTAAATAGTAATCATAGTTCAAATGAGCCGTCAATTAATTTTTATAGACTGACTGATAGAAAGCTTTGTAAACAATGTTAAAAACACTTGGAACTGTCCAGAAGTCCTTTCAAAGACGTTATCCAAACCGTGAGATTAGGAAGATGAAAGGTCAAAGTGATTCTTTGGAAATCAACATCCAACATCCTCTACATTATTGTGTGATAATTGAAATTATAGTGCAAGGGTTTCAATAAAATTTGAAGTAGGCAACTGGTTAGAGAAGAGTAACCGACTTTACTTTAATTTAATTTCAAAGAATGTTTCTTTAATTACTTGAATTTAGGCCATTTTCTGGAGAAAAGCACAGCCATTTAAAACTCTAAATCAAAAGAACAACTTCTAAGGAACTCTTGATGGCATGAAGAGTGAAAATGAGTTAGTTCATAGCAAGGATATTCATCTTTGAGGACGGTTTGTGTGGATTTTCATGTGCATTGTTTTAAATAAACAATAATTATAGTCTTAACCTGTTACCCCCTAAGGGAGATACAGTAATAGGGACATGTATCCTCTTCCCTGAGGGCTTTTGGCCATAATTGAGTGATCTGAGGAGCCTTCAGAAAAAGTTCTCTATAGCGAAAACTAAGCACTACTCAGACATATAATGCAGACAAACGTTGTAGCAAAATCAATGAGGTATTTAATTCTGATAAGAAATGTACATTATTGACAGTCACTAACAAGAAAATAAACTCAATTTGTGAACATTTGTTTCTGTCCCGTTCCAACCACCATGTTTTCTTCTACAGAAGATAAAAGCACTCTATTTACAGTAAATATTTAAGTTCAAGAAGTCAAAAACTACAAAACTTTAACTTACATTTCAATTTCATTGCCTGAATAATGCCAGCTGGTTTTCCAAGAACAAATTGACAAATTTTGAATGCAAAATACGTCAATCGTGAAATTCAAATTTTGTGTCACTGTCACAACTCAGCCTTGGAGTGATTTGGAAAGCACTCCAGGCAAATGCATTTCGCACAAGCCGTACAAGCCATTTGGCACCACTTCGTAGGAGCTCACAATGTTTCCCCAAAAAATTACAAACATCATAAATTAGCAGAATTTATGCAAAACATTTTCACAAAATACATTACATAAGACCAAGGGGTCTGGATATAGGAAAAGGTTAGAAGAGGATATGTTCCTTCATGTTTTGGCTGCAAATCCTCCAAATTTGGTGGGAAAAGAGAGAAAACAAAATTAATTACAATTTTTTTAGTGATAACCATCAAATCCAATAAAAATCAATGACAATTAAAACTGTTGGAATATTTAATAAATGATTTACAGGAGAAATGGATGATACACATCATTGTAATCAGCACTGATTAGGCTTTACAGGCAAAAAAAGTTTGTCTCCATAGGAGCTCACAATGTTTCCCAAAAAAATTGCAATCATCACAAATTAGCATAATTTATGCAAAACATTTTCGCAAAATACATCACTTATGACCAAGAGGTCTGGGTATAAACAAAACTTTGAAGAGAAAATGATCCTCCATCTTTGGCCTGCAAATCCTCCAAATTTGGAGGAGAAACAACAAAACAAAATAAATTACAATTTTTTTTAGCGAGAAGCACCTAATCCCAAAAAAATCAATGAAAAAAAATTTTTTTTTGAATTTTTTTGGGGGTGTAAAGGGAAGTGTTCTGAAAGGAGAAATAAGCCCTCCTGCACCTATAAGGCATTTTTTCACCTCAAAATGAGAATACTACATGGTTCATCCACACCATCCATGAAATCAATATAAATCAAAGTTTAAGAATTTTTTTTTTGAGTGGGGGGGGGATTTGTTTGTTTGTTTTTAAGTTTGAACTTATTCATTTACACTCATGTCTCCTAAATTACACAGCAGATTCCTTATGATAACACTGATGTAAACACAACATGTTTTGCCTACATGATAGTTGTGGAAGTACACCTGTACCCCTAAATCACAATCACTATTTGTTCACTGAAAAACCGATGGACTTAGAGTAGTAATTCATGCCTAAATAATGTTTACCTCTCATACTCCTCAGAGTGAAACAATCTAAAACAATTTTTTTCACTTGTCAAGTGCATGTGGCGGTTACACTGTGGAGCACTACAGTAAGTTGTAACTTTATAAACCACTTTCTCCCTCTTCCAACACACCACACACATTTCCTTTTCTTCACCACCAATGGGTATGTGGTCAGTCACAAATGGCCCATGGTCAGGTGGAGGACGAGCTGGTTTTGCAGTGGCACACAGCTGCCATACTATCTCCTCTCTGAAATGAGTGAGAGAGTAATCAGCTGTGCGCTTCAAACCTGGCTCATCAGGAAATTGTGCCTGGTGTTCCCTGAACAAAATAAAACTACTTACTACTGCTATGTCAATAAGAATAAAGAATAATGTTTTCCACCACCTTACACACTTCCTAAGGACATTCTGGGTACCCAAGATCTGGTCCGACCTGTCAACTGCATTCATAAAGCAGTTGTAGTTTGCAATAGCCCCAGGCTGTGGAACCTCAACAGAGGTCCACCCACCCGCTGCAGTCTAACAGGTGACCTGGTTCTTGACATTCGCATTGTCAATGGTGGTTAGTACCGAAACTACCTTGTTATCTAACCACTGTAATGCTAAGCAGGGAGGGTCCCTTTCCCATCTCATAGTACCCCTATCCTTTCTCTTGGCCCACTGTTTGCTATTCTTGAGATTTACCAGAAAATCTCTTCTGGATTCTAAAATAGTTCCTGTGGCCGGCACACCACGGGCAAACAAGTCCTTGAAAAGCGTAACAGAGGTATAAAAGTTCTCCACATATAAATGATAACCTTGATCAAAAAAGGGTTCATAAGTCTCATTACTACATCATAGCCAAGCCCATTTGCACTGACTTCTTGCCCTGCTGCTCTACCGATGTAGACACTGAAGTCACATGTGTAGCCATTAGAGCTGTCTGCCAGCACCCAGAGTTTGATTCCCCATTTAGTGGGCTTGTCTTTTATATACTGTCTAATCCCTGACCTATGCCTAGACTTCACCATACATTTGTCGATCGCTGCATTTTGCCTGGGTTGATACAATCCCAGGCATTTCTCTTTGAAGGCATCTATAAAAGTGTTTATCTTGCATAATTTATCCCCAGGGGTTTCCGCTGCAGGGTCTACCACGTGTAACATAGTCATAAGGGCCCTTTACCTAGTTCTTCCCATAATAACCCTAGCCCACAAACCATGGTAAAGCGACTTGGTACTCCAGTCCCTGTCTACGCTGGTACCAACTCTGACAAGACCAAAATAGGTTAGCAAGGCAATCAACCTTTTGAACTCGTCAGAGGTGGCCTCCTTCCAGCTCCCATCTTTTTGGGCATAGGAACGGTGTGAACCCTCCATTATGTGCTCATAAGCATAACTATTAGTATGATTTACAATCTCTAAAATCATTTCAAAACTAAAAACCAAATGAAAAAACTGAACAGCCCTTGTTATGGTGTTTCTCAGCAAGGGTCGACCAATGTGCATTCCAGCAGGATGTCTCGGGCTGAATGGTGGCAGCTGATTTCCTTCATCTAGATCATCATAGGACTGGTAGTCATCATCATCGGCTGGGGCTGCCACTCTATGTCCATGTCCACGACCACGTGCACCTGCTCTTGCCGGACCTCTCCCACCATGACCACGTAAAACATTAGCAGGGTCATGGGGACCTACAACAGAAATAAAAATAATTATATGTTGATATTTTCATGGCACACAAACAAATCTCAGATGAACAATAACGTGATACTAACCTGGATGAACACGAGGACGAGGTCTGGCTGCA
Source organism: Galaxea fascicularis (assembly GCA_948470475.1). Classification (NCBI taxonomy): domain Eukaryota; kingdom Metazoa; phylum Cnidaria; class Anthozoa; order Scleractinia; family Euphylliidae; genus Galaxea; species Galaxea fascicularis. The sequence goes on along the minus strand of OX419343.1, from coordinate 8,845,810 downwards.
GCAGCACCATAGAATGCTGCGGCACTCACAGGACCTACATAATACAATAAAAATAATATTGACATTTGAATCACATACCATGTAACAATAACGTGATACTAAAATAAGTGAGAATTCAAGCGTTATGCGTGGACACAAGTCATATTTTCCCGCAATTCCAGAACATTTGTTCTCTTGCGTGTGAACTGCGTGACGTGGTATGTGAAAGTTTCATTCTCGCTTACCTTGAAATATCGCTTTCATTTGCCAGAAAGTGATCCAATTCTAGAAATTTTTGCGCCATTGGTCCTTATGGGCCAATAAATTGCGGTGCGTTACAAGGAAAAGCAAGGATTGCAACATCCTTTAGAGGTTTCTACAGGCCAGTGTCCACCAGTTAAGTGAACGCAAACTAAATTCCCCAACAAGTGTCTTTGTCAACTTGATGCAAAACTGCAGTTGTGGTCTAGTGAGATGATTTTCCACTTCAGTTTCCAAAATGTGAGCATTGACAATGCTCACATCGACGAGAAACCACAACAAATAACGCCACCACTTGTGCGACTTGCGGCCCACGGCATAATAATCTCTTTGCTGGTGGTTCAAGTCAACACCTCCCATGTTCTTGTTGTAAGAAATGGCTGCAGGGACGGTGGGAACTTGAATAACAGTTCCATCACGTTGTTTCCTGTTCACTGTTTGGTCGCGAAACGGATTCAATTGAGTGCTCAGAAATCAAACTAACTTGTTCTCTAATCACTCTGCAGTGAAACAAGAACAAATCATGTTCACTCTAGAAAACATGAAACGCAGACAAGAATCAGGAATAGGCATCTCATTTATTGATAGCTAGAACGCGGGCAAAATACATGAATAAACATACTACAAACTACAGCTAACGAAGACGTAAGCTAACATTGTCAATAATGTACAATCTGGTAATAACCTTTCTAAAAGATTAAATATAACAAAAATGATAACAAATACAAGAAAATTTACAGAACGGTAGCGAGAGATGCCGTCAAGTGACCTTGAATCTGCAAAGAACACCTTATATACCTGATAACAAATAGTCATGCACACTGTCAAAATAACTCACGTGACAAATACCAACACATCCGTATGCAAAGCACTGAAGCAACGTGCATTCCTTAATGCGAGAAAATACATTTTCTGTCTTTCCAAACTGATGCAACCAGGTTTCCGCGACGATAAAATCTTGATTCACCCTTTCATAAGGCTTTCACTTCAGCTGTTTGTGGTGACAAACTATTTGGAAAGTCTCAGCGATTGGAGCGAATTGTTCCACAAATGTACGTGTCATCTCTCAGCAAATCACAAGCAAGTTTTATAAATGTGAAAAAATTGTCAGAATATGTGGTGATGCTTTCCAATGAATGGTTCACTAAGTTCCGCACAACGTGGTCAACAACACAACGTGCTCTGTAACGCCGCCATCTTGTCTTCCTGTATAAACTTGCAAATTACAAACATAGCCATTCAATGAATCAGCGCATTCTCAGACTTTGATTCCCCTCTTTATTGTTTTCATCGGAACGTATTGTTTCATGCTCAATTGCCCTTTAAAGGCAACCATTGCTTCATCCGTGGAAAGATTCTGACGAGGCCGATACTCTTCTCGACAGGCTTTCACAACAGCTTCAAGGAAAGGTTGAACTTTGAACAGTTTGTTGTGATTTGGTTGACCTCGCGGTATCACATTTTCATTGTTGTTAAGATGAAGGTACTGTGTCAAAACTTATGTTAGAACTTGGTAACTACAACAGTGCCATATGGCACTCTATGGATTTCGGCACAGCAACAGAGGAGTGCCATATGGCACTCTTAGGGGGTAAAGGGTTAACTGCAATCTTATTATTGAGAAACTTGGAAAACATAAAAAACTGCTATCTAAAAACTCTAAACTCAAGGGAACTTTTTATTTGGTTAGAGTTATGGAAATTATGAAAATCAACAGCAAGGATCAAAAAAATATAAATTTGTTCTCTTAGTATGTAACCATTCACAAAAACGTTGGGTAGTTATGTGAAATATTTGATGCACTTTTAACTGAAAATTTTTGATACTACAAATGTTCTTGAGCTTTTCAAGAAATGTTGTAGTATATAACAGGAATTCCAACGAATTAGAACTGATTAAAAAAGTATGTTGATGAGGAATGTCATTATTTTTCTTAGTTAAATGGTCCAACTGAGGGAAGCACTTAGTGTGTACTCAGTTCTAAGGGAACCATACCAGGAGATTACTCATCCTCAGAGGCCCCACGCATGAATTGGAATTGTGTGAGCTTTTGCTGGGCTGATGACTTTGCTGAATGTGCGAGCAACAGCAAAACACTATTTGGTGTAGTACGCCCACTCCTCCAATGTATTTTGTTGTGAAAATAAATAATTGTCTTGACCTTTTCACTGCGACAGATGTAGTTTACCATCTCAGCACTAATACCTGCAGATACATACATATATTTGATCTGTAGCAACTGGAGGGCTAGTGTGGACTTGCTATAAAATCCTTTCTAGCGAAAACTGGGCTTGTGTAGAAGTTATCAACTTAACTTGGTAACCTTTGTTCAGCAAGTTGGCCTTTGTCGGCAACTCCTTCACAACATATAGAAGTGGTCATACTCAGAGGCTTGCTGTGACCGTCTTTCCACGTTACATATAGGCATTAATTGGGATAAGCTGAGGACGACTGTCACAGAGTGTTGGTGAAGCTTGTCCAGTAAGTACTGTGGAAGCTCAGTTCTGTACTTCAGACCAGTAAGGTGCTCATCAGTAGAGATAGTCGTTCAGACAGTGTTTCTTACAAGCGGCATGAATCACTAGCTGGAATTTGTGTTGAGAATCGTAGGTTTCTGATTTCCTCTTTGCTTCTTGTCTGGTGTTGTCAAAACAGGGGAGGAAGTTTCAAATCAACTGATATTTGTTTCAAGACATGACTGAGCCAAAATATGGAGTGCAACAACTTTTGACACCACTTGGATGATCTTCTGGTGGATAAAGATGTGTCCATGGTAAACAAGCTGCAAAGTCTTTGTTGTCCTTTTTGTTGTTGTTTTAATTTTATTGGCCTTAATTGATACAGAAAAATATTACAAGCATTAGACAAATAGGAAACTAAAAATTGAGGTGTGACAAAAAAAGAACTTAAAACAATAAACTTTCTAAAGTTGGAAGGTAAATCTAATTAGCTGTGAAGACAGGTGAGGCTTTGGGGGCAGATACAAAATCACAGACAATGTCAAAGCGCTTGAAGAAAAATCTATTTTTACGAATTTTGGTTTCTTTATGAAAAACAAAAACAAATCTGTTGCCACTTGGTCACTGTTCTTTGCGCACATTTGTGATGGGTACAGCCTGGTGCAAATAGTAACCCTTCTACATGTGGCGTATATTGGAAACTCAACACTGTTGGGATGAATATTCTTATCCAATACTTGGGTACATGGCAAAAGTTAAGGATTTAGTAACAAAATAGAAATATAGTTACATAATGAACTTAAGGAAACAAATGAGAGAATAAAGAATTGATGTAAAAACTTTATGTCATAAAAAGGTAAATAAAACAAAAATAAAAAAATTGTTTAAAGGAGATCGTTAATAAGAGAATAGAAATTTATTAATGAAAATAGTTATTGGAAAAGTATTTCAACAGGTGATATGTATTAGACCTAGGAAAACATTAAGCCCCTCAACTGAACTAAAATGAGTGACATTGTTTTACTAGGGTGACATCTAACGGTTGTCATGACTGGATAAAGTGGCACAGCAGTGTTTAAAGCTTGTCAGTGGCATTGGCCTTGACTTCAGAGTGGGAAGCCCCGGGACAAGCCCAGTCCTTGGGTCCCAGGGGTGGGGAATGCTTGAAGCAGTGTTGTCGCCAGGAGTAGGGGCCAGCAATTAAAAAATAACTCCTCATTGTTTTTGTAAAGTAGGCTACTCCTCGATTCACGACAAGGGGACCTATGTGGAGAATACCAAACTACCAGTCCACAGAGTTTAATACTTTGCTCAGTCCTCTGGTTGGAAAAAAAAATAGCAGTTGATTTAACCTGTAAAACGCCAGACATTTTAATGCTCTATTAAAATTTATTTGACTCAGAAGCACTAATAAATAGGATCAAAAACTTGTGGTAACACTTAGAATTGAACCCTGCATTACAGCATTGCAGTCTGCATATTTCTTTTCATTGTTTACACTGCATTAATGTTTGGGTGTAGATAAGTATACGTACAGAGCCGTTTTCCTGCCCCATATAGTGTAGGTGAGATTGATTGTATCCATTTCTCCATTCCTTTGCTGGGTTTACTTTTTTACTTTTTCAACTCTTGGGTTATGTAAACATAACTATCAGTAGCTGGTTGTTGTCACAACTTTGGGTACTGTTTGTAAGGTTCAGACTGTAGACTAGGTGTGAGGTTTTTTTGCCATCTTTTCCAAAGTGGAGCACTGTTCAAATAGCAAGGACAGAAAACCAGCTTGTGAAGAATGTTTATACACAGGCTGTGGTTTTTAATTGAGAAGGTGTGAGGGTTCTTTTATTCTTATTTTTCTTTTGTATTTTCCTTGTCTTTCTCACAAGGGAGATCACTTGTTGAAAAACTGAGCTTTTCTTAGTGAAGTAGCTGTTTTGACACCAAGGCACTTCTAATTTACAGGACTGCTTTATTCCTCTTTTTATTTTTTGGAAAACGCAGTAGTTGCAATTGTTTCATAATGCTGCCTGCAACATGGAAAAATAACCAGCAAGCCATTTTAAAAGCATGCTCAATTATGTACATTACCAAGGCATAATTTGTCGATTTAAGTATGATGGATATTATTGTTATGGAAAGTGGAGATCAATAAGTTACCATGCAACAGTTCCAATTTGAATTTGGGCAGGATGGCTGATATCACTACATACCTTCGAAATCAATGAAGAACATTTGCCATGCATTTGCCTGCCTAAGGAACACCACATTATTGACTAGGAAGTATCAAAGGTTTGGCCTTCAGGCCATTCCTTCAAGTCTTGGCTCTTAAGCAGCAGAGTTTGTCAAAGGGCGTTCTTATCTTTCCACATTGTGGAAACAAGATTTCCAACTTGGTGTGTTTTTAGCTCTCCACAAATGAGTTTCATGCATTTAAGATCAGCTGGGAAATCTCTGTTTACACACTAACCATGCTACAAGGACAGTCGTTTCTTGCCTCCAAATCTTGCATCAATTCAGCTGAACAGAAGAAATTATCAAAAAAGAAATGGTGGGAGTCTAACGAAGGCTCACAAGGAATCCAAACAAGATAATAGCCCAGACCTGTTTTTCTAAATAAGTCACTGTTGGTGAGATTCTTTCTGAGGTAACTTTGGACCATGGGATGTAATGGGAATTGGCATCTGCAAGAAACCAAACTTTGATTCCAAACTTTTCTGTGGACATGTAGCGAGCAGTATGTCTGTGTTTTGCAGAAATTGAGGACCCATGTTAGTGACAACATCATAGTCAAGGGCATATGTATGCCTTTGTTTCCCTTGTTCCCAGGGTAAATAGAGAAGTTTGCTTTGTATTAATTAGCAGAGTCTGCAGCCATCCACACTTTGATGTCAGATTTTGTAGGCTTGGAGAGCATGTTCTGCCAGAGCAATAATCGGCTTGAACGCAACCAGTACTTTATCAACACAGATTTTTTGAGTGCTCATGGTCAGCTTGAATGTTTTCATAAACCATTGGCTGAATTGCACAAACTATAAACAGGTGATTGTAATTTGCATCTCCTCGATGCAGTTTGCATGAATGACTAAAATGAAGAAATTGGCTGATGTCCGCTTGTTTAAGGTGGCTTGATAGTCCAAAAATGGACATTTTTAAAACTTTTTTAAATGTGCTTATACCTTTCTGTTTTTGTCATAACCTTACTTAGGTCTTAAACTTTACATTGCTCTGAGTTTGTGTGCATTCCTTTCATTCCAGAGAAGCCACATCCTTAAAACTAACCATGCCCATTTATGCAAGTCAAGTAATGAGTGTATTTGTGGCAAAGAGAACTCTGTCTGATTTGATGCTTCAGAGCTTAAACTTTTAAAGCATTTAGTTGAGTGCTATGGCTGTGCAATGACCCATTATCACCCATATAGTACAAGTGCTTCATGAATTGTCTTTCTGTAAATAAGAGCCAAAAAACCACTTGAGGTCGTTCTAAATAAAATGCTGTAACTTCTGCCAAAAAGGTCAAAATTTTGAAAGAGTAGGTCATTGCACAGTGGAATTAATACAAAAGAAGCTGTGAAAATTTCACTCTCCACAAGAGAGATATTGCTGCCACAAGGTTTGAAATCTCTTGAAATACGCAAAACAAGAAAATAGCAAAAGAAGTTGAACAGTACTATTTGAGAACAAGTCCAGTGTCTAAAACACACTCGGAAGGCACCAGCTTCATATTGCTGTCCCTCTCTGGCCCCCTGGGAGTTAATGTAGCCCTTTTTCAAGTTTCACAGCTGCTTTCGCCTACTTTTGGCCCTTTTGGAGCTTTTGCAACAAGTGTGGAGCAATCAGGTATGGTCCAGTTTCCAACTTGCCATAATACAATGTTGTCCCAGATAAATTCCAAGCTCTTGTAGAACTGAAATAATTGAAACAGCTCCATCATTGAAATGGGAAACTGCCAGAAATACTGCCAGTGCCACCACTACTAGGCCAGAGTGAGTTTCTTTGGTGGCACGTTGCCATATGAGGGCATTGATGGCCTCATTTTGGTTTTGAGTGCCACCATGGAGACAATGTGCAAGAAGATCTTCACTTAACGCTTCAAATATGGGCAGAATGCTGTTAGCCACTGCCTTTGGAAGAGGGTGATTGTGCTGATAGTCTGAATTTCCTTTGGCTACATCCCTTTAAAACCCACACCATAAATCATCTGGTGAACAAAAGTCATGGCCAGGTCTCTCATTAGTTGACTGTGTGTTGTGCCAGATTGCCATCACTGCGTTCTTCATTGCCTGGAGATCATGGCTAGCTTTCCCATAGTAAACTTAAAGCTTGTCTATGGTGGTCTTGGTTAGCCTTCCAGAACCACCAAGTGTCTTGCTATCCTTAAGACGTGTCTGACCTAACCGTTTCTTCAACAATCGATGTCGCGATCCAAGACGTTTCTGGACATGGCCCACACATTCCAATTTGGTGACTTCCACATCTCCATAAACAGCCTGCTTAGTGATCAATTTATGGGCTTTACTATCACCATCTCCAAGAAACTCAGTGTAGCAGGCAGAATGAACTTCCACAGAACGCTGGAACATAGAAAGCATGCCAGATGCATCCATGGACCCAGATGAACCAAAGTGGTTCACTTGGCAGAGGTGTTGGTGTCCTTCCCACCACTCCTGACAGGGCACAGTTCCTTCTCTCTCTCTCTCTCTCCAGACCAAACACTCTCTGCACTCTTTAGACATGATTTCAACATCCAGTACCTTGCCTGTTACAGTTGACAATGCTGTGACCACCCCATATGCAGACGAGTAGCCTCTTCTCCTCGAAGTTCCATCCCCAGATACTCCAATATTATAAATACCATCATCTTCTGGCTCATAAAACTCGTTGGCTTCCCGAGCAGCATTTGTCATGCTTCTTTTTGCTTCAGTCTCAGCAGCATTACGAATTGTAGTAACATGGTCATGATGTGAGTTTTCATTCATTGGTGTCAGCTTATTCATAACACCTGCAAATTTGACAAGACCTTGGTGTCCAATTCCAATGTTCGTTGTGGCAAGAATAATCCTGCGGTTGACCTCAAAGGCTTGGCCGCCATCGAGTTTAGCAGAAGTATAAAAACCCTTCGAGTATTTACATTTTCTTGATGCACATTTCAGCACAAGAAGGGTTGCAAAATCCTTCTTAGAGTTCTGATCTTCCTCGAAAACAATGTGACCATACCTGCAGAGTGGACAAAAAGATGAGACGAACACTGCTCTGAGTATGGCGATGTCAACAAAGGGAAAACCCTCTTGAGTTTTGGATTGATCATCACTAGAGCTTTCAGAAGAATCGCCAGAGTCCTATTCCAGCTTTTTCACGGAAGCAGACAGTGTCTTCACCTTAGCGCGGGCAGAATCCGGTATGGATTGTTTTGGCGTCACAACTTCTTTGTCATTGTCTGAAGCTTCACTTTCTTCTGTCGATCCAACTGTTGATTCATTTTCGCTTAGTTTTCTTTTCCTGGTATATACATTACCAGTAAACTTTCTTTTCTTTCTTCGAGCACTCCTAAATTTCCTTTTTGGCGGCATGAGTGCCTACAACTTTTGCAGAATAAATCGAAACCAATCTGACAAGATGTCATCCATGTTTTCGGTCACTAGCCACTTCATGTAATTGTTCATTTCGTGTCTTCAAGGAGTTTAAACTATTTACCAGGCCACTGAAAAGCTAGAATGCAAACGGATAAATATGGGTGGGGTTTTTGGGGAACAATGGGGATAAACAAACTTCGTTACCATGGAAACCAAAGGAATGGTTCCAGAAAAAGCCAGAATATATATATTTCCCCAAGGAAAAGAGGAAAAACAGTTTCTTTCCAGTAAACTACAATAGTTGTTGGGCAAAATTAAGATGTTTAAAAATATATATATTTTTATGAATGGTGAGTCCTGTTCAGACTTCATGGCAAGTACCTTTTCTCTTCATCTTTGCTCTCCTCTTGGTCATCCTTTCACTCTCTTGTTGCAATTTTCTTTTTCACCACTAATGCAGTCAAGGTAGTCACTACTGTGGTTCCAATGATCCATGCTTTCCTGTTTAGCAGCTGTCCTAATATAGTGGAATTTCCAGATACTTTCTTCCTTCTACTTTTTGAATGGCAGTTTTCAAAGTGATGCAGTGGAACACTTGGTTGCTGAGGATTGTTAACACACTGTCTTGGCTACAGAGCTCCTCCACTAGTGTACATATCAATTGCATATGAGAGAGCTTCCTTGCGGCCAATGTGTTTTTATCGTACAAGACAAATGCAAGGTAGGCCATTTGGCCAAGTACAAAAAAAAACAGTAAGCTCTTGGCTGCAAAATGATCCACCATCTTGTCAAACAAATCCATACTACCCATGTGCATAGACACAGGGTTAGGAAGTCGCTTAACTGTTCCATTCTGGCTTGCGGTCTACCATTTCAGTGGGTAGTCCAGTAGACAGCATGAGACATGGGTTCTTCTGTGACTTCTTTTCCTTCCACGCCACAGCCAGTGTAGGTCCCTTTCTAAAGCAAAAAACATTCTTGCTCCCTGGGTTTGGCAGCCTTCAGCATTGTGGAACCCACTTTCTGTTGGAGTGCACTTGTACTGAAAGAAGGCTCACCTTTGAGTGCAAATACTTGGCAAAGGTGGGACTGGTGTAAACATTGTGAACAAAGCCATGGTTGTCATGGCAGTACAGAAACTTGGAAATAAGCTGGAACACATTTCTTGACATAACTGATGGAAAATACATAGTTAAAAGATGGGTAAACTTGTCGGACTAGTAGCTTTTAACATGCTTATAATACAAAAACATTAAAGTATGGAGAATATATACATTGCAGATATTAATAAAACAAAAGTAAACATTAAATTATATAACTTAGATAGTACACTGCTGGAGTAGTTACCCAAAGCGAAGGCTCAAGAGCTCAGAGTGGACTTTATGCATCACCAAGTGAAGTTTTTGCACATTTTCCTCAGATTCTTATTTCTTTTCTCCAAACTACCTTATTTCAGCCTTTATTTCTTCTATTGATTCCTGTAACAAATCCGATTTTGTCTTGATGATCCTGTTGTTTTCTTCTCTGGATACTATTGCTGCCCTCATGTCTTTTATTTCTTTCTGAAGTTATTCTTTTTTCTTTAAACCGGTGAGATTATCCATATTGCTGATGGACTGATGAGATTGACCCTTGCACTAATTGGTGTTTATGCTCAGGCTGGTCTGATTGGCCTTTTTCGCAAATAGGGTGAAGGCACTGACAAATGGTGTAATTGTATTTTATCAGAAGCAAATCCGGGGTACAAATGTGTAACAAAGGCTCAAATTAGTTTTTCTTAAAAAATCACTGTACTTATTGCTTTGGCACCCAGAGTGTTATCTAACCTTGTTTTGAGAAATCAGTCCTTTGCAGGCACGGTCCCATGATATTGATTAAGTTAAAATGACCAAAAAATCTTCAAAGAAATCCCAAGAATAAAATTCATGTTTAAAAAAATCAATTGTAAGTAACACTGATATCCAACCACCCGCATCAAAACAACAAGAAAAAAAAACACAAGTGGCTCGATAGTCTGAAAATGGTCAAGTCTCACATACAAACATATCACTAAGCCACTGGAAACAGCAAGCCCATCAGTTCGTTTTATTATTGACACAAATTCCTCAAATTCCAGAGAAGCCACACCTACAAATCTGACCACACCCATTTCTGAACCTCCAAATATAAGGTTCATTAGGAACACAATATCTCGTAAAAAGAAAAAGACAGAAAGCTGAAATGTTGTACCACCAACATTGATATCTGGGGCTTTGAAATGGCCCACTTTGAGTCCCATACTAGAAATTGGTAAGAATTATAACTAATCACTAATAATAATAACAAATAACTAATCCAAGGAAGCATGACAAAAAGCTCAAAATTACCTGAAGCAAACAGCTAGTGACTCTGGCAAATATGGTCAATTTTTCATGAAAGTGGCTCAGTTCATAGCTCTAATGATACCAAGGACACTGAAAGTTTCACTTCATGATCTCAAATACATTTTCAGACAAACTTTTCCTAGCATTCGAAATCACAAAAATATGGAAATCTTGAAAAAAAAACTTTAAAGTTCATGGAAAGCATTGAAACAGTTGTCACGTCTTTGAATGCATTTTAATAGCTTCAGCCTCACGATGGTCCCTCATTTTCTTCCAGTCTGTCAGAATAACCTTTCCTCCAATTTCTCAGTTTTCTTCGCTTTTTGGAAGGTTCCCCAGTCTTTCTTTGTGAGTGGTGAATCCTGTCACTTTCTAGTTTTGCACATGCTTTTTTGCAGTGCCTTCCAGGAGTAATACCAAGTTCCTTTAACACACAACTTAAGACTGGTGAGCCATCATTAAAGTGTGGCACTGCCGAAAAGGTTGCTAACTCAACTGTTGGCAAGCTGGAGTGAGTTTCTTTCGTAGCACGCTGCCAGATCAGTTCATTGATGGCTTCATTTTGAATTTGGGTACCACCATGTAAACATTCCAACGGAAGGCTTTCTTCAGTTAGGGCTTCAAAGGTTGGTAGTATGGCATTAGCCACTGCCTCTGGAATAGGATCTTTGTGAATGTAATCCGATGTTCCTTTGACCACGCCGGGCCAGCGCGTGGAGCATCAGCAAAGTCTGTAAGAATATTTTGCCAGTGCAATGGCCTGTTCGCCAATAAGCCTAGCTGTGAGGTTATTGTTCCTGTGATCTTTATCATTATAATGCTCCCTTATCTTATTAGCAACAAATGACAGACCACAACCTTGCTTTCTTCCAGACACTCCTGACCCTGCTGTAGCTTCCTGTGTATGCTCATCAAATGCTTTTGCCTGTCTATTTACAATATCTACTTGCTTAACCCTCTCTCCTACACCTTCCTGGTGTGGGGTGGTGAGCAGAGTGGGGGACAACTTAACCTGTCCATTACTTGTTGTATCCACTGGGGAGCTTAATATTTCTAAGAATGAATCCACGACATTTCTTTGCAATGCTTCTTTGTAAATAAGTTTGAGGATGTGTTGCCAAGCATTTATTTCAGTGTGCACTGGCTCTGGCCTTTGATGATTGGCAAATTCTCCAATCCTTGTTTCTCCAAGTTGTCGTAGACCAATGCTTGCCATGAATTCTAGCACTTTAGAGTGGTGTTGTGAAGGGTTTAGATGAGCTGGCAAAGTTTTTTCAAATGCACTTGAGGTCTTCCTGCCGTTTCTCCTTAGTTGGTACTTGCTATGTACATTCATTAGAATTCGCTATGGTTCCCCCCATTTTACACAGCTCCCCTTTGTGGACATTGGCATACGATGAAGGGTATGTGGCTGCTTGGTTGAGCTCATTACTTGCCCAGCTTTGCCAAGACTGATCAGCACTTGGCTGAAATTCAGTGGTGCATTGCTGGCCACAAACGTTCAAGACATTACCTTCCAAAACCTTCATTTCCTCAGTGTGTTGTCTCCAAAGGTCTTCCATCACTGCATCCTTCTCTGACACACTTAAACAGTGGAGCAAGTAGTGAAACTCTCGGCTTCTTACCCTGGAACCAAAGTTCCAGCATGTCAGTGAACCAATTGACATGCCCAATTGGCTGGTTTCTGGAGCACCATTAGAAAACTGGAAAATAAAGTGGCACTTGTTTCCATTAAACCAAATCAAATCCTTTTGTGAGCGAGGTAACCTCAGGTGTAAGTCCAAAATCATAAATACTAAGCCAGTAACTGTGCAAGAAACTCCAGGATAATTAGAAATTTGGCAAACATGACCAATATCTAAGCTCTTCACAAAATAATCAACTTTTAAATCACTGACAATTTTAGGCAAGGCAATGTTTGTGTCCATGCACTTTAGGTTTTTTGCCAGCCACACTTCCTGTTCAGCATCACAAACTGAAGTCTGGGTCTTACACACTAGTTTGAACTTGCGCCTGGAAAGATAATTTTGATATTTAATAGCTACAGCTTGTTTGAGGACTTCTTCAGAATTATGAAAATCCTTTACAGCCTTTCCAAACACCCCTTGTAAATACTTTCCTCTTTTGTAGCTGGCTATGAACTTGTCCATTATTTTCTTTGTGGCATAAGCAGCAATCAAGTCCCATGCACCCAAAGTAGCTCCCTCCTCCCCACCATGAACGTATTCTAACATTTCCTTGCTCTGCTGTCGTCCCCTGTACCGGGTACTACTTTTGACATCAGAGATCATGGCAAATGTTGTTGCATTCTGGACACGTGTGGATCAGGCTTGGTGTGTTTGGCCAAGCATTGCTTTACATGTTGTGTATTCCTTTTTTAGAGCATCAAGACTGTCTTGTTGTTCCTTTACCTCCTGTCTAGCATCTTGGAGTAATTTCTCTGTGATTAAATACCTAACTTTAGCAGAAAATTATGAACAGAAATAGTAACTGATATTGCAATAAAACCAACAAAGCCAGTAAATATATACTAACAAAGTACACGTAGATATTGTTACAATGAACACCATTTTTATTGGATGTATGTACGCTTAAATTAACGGGCTAGGTATTCTGCACACTCGCCCAGATTTTAGCCTTACAGTGATAAATTAAGACTTACATTTACTATGCAGACCTAACGAGATTATCGGCCGACCGACTGGGTTTTTCTCGTGAATCTTTGAGTGTTTAGAACACTGGTATGTGGGGTTGATTAGGTGTCTGAGAAAGCCATTTCTTGGTCATATCGTCTGTATGACCTCCAAGGTGTAGGTCGTTGATAATAATTTGCACTCTTTGAAATGTATCTTTGATCATCGGTGCCTCTAGGGGCAGAAAAAAAAAGTTTCTAGGGCAAATGATCTTTAAACTGGCGGTTCCCAGTTGGATTTAACGTAGAACGGATGTGGTTCACTATATTTGCCGTGAAATATCTATTGGAGACCCGTTCTTCTCGCGAATTGCTTAAAGTCTAGCAGCAATTGTTGCTTGACACGTTTTTCTTCTATAATCGTAGGGATGAATTTCAGCCCCTTTGCGAGTAGATTTGTCTGATCAGTTGTCATTTTGTGCTTTGAAAGGTTTTTGATGTGTTTCTGATTTAGGTCTGTTGCATTTCTAATGTTTTCTCGTGTAATGAGTTTTCTTCTCCTGCTATGCTTTTTGTTTCTTAATTTCACTTTTCTATATCCTTCCGCTTATCTGAGTCAGAGAAGAGGCAAGTGTAAGATTCACATTCTTTATTAGAGTTTTTCTCATATGCTTTGATCATTTCATTGACTTTCTCGAGTTTTTTGGTTTAAGTCTCAGTAAGTGTTTTGATGTTCTCTTGTGCCTTCTTGGTGTCTGGCCAGATGTGAATAGTTCTTAATGAGTCTGGAATCCATCGTCTTTCTACCTTTGGAAATGTTTATTCTCTTCTCTGTTTTCCTGAGCTTAATCGTGTTATGTTCTACTCTTTGGTGGTGGTAGCGTGTTAGTGCGCCGACTAATTTTTATGCTGCTAACATCCGTTGTAAAATCTTCATCTGTCGTGATATTTGCATGAACATGGTAGTGTAGTGACTTAGGACACTTTTTTTTCTTGGGGTGCGCCTCCGATTTGGCGATAGATTCTTTCAATTTTGTTATTTTGCTTTCCAAAGCTTTAGCGCTGTCATCTTGTCCTGGCCGTTTTCTCCCTTCGCTTTCTTGCTGTTCTTCGTGGTGATGCTTGCAAGTCAGCCACCTTTGTGCGCTCTTAAGATCTTCCTCGGAGTCAGCTAAAAGTGACTTTTCCTCTTCGGCGTCTATTTCGTTATTGTCAAGTAGCTCGGCCTCGCCTGATGTTGATGGGCCGGATTCAGTTAGCCAAAATACTGCAGTTTCGATTCTAAAGCAAATCTCTTCAGTTGTTGCTTTGTTAGTGTCTGTGGAATGACAGTATTTCAACTGGTTCTATTCCGTGATTCGGTGGATAATCTTGATTTAGCCGTTTTTATAGTCGTTATGAGGATCAAAAATTCTGGCTTGCTATTGGTTCCTTTTGTCCAATAGCTAGTTACATGCTTTGATCCTAACTGAGTTGTGTTTCTCCTGAAGGTTTTTTTTCTGTTTTTTGGAGTTGTGGGGTCTTATTCTCGTATAATGGGTTAGTAGAGGAATAGTATTTGTGTAGCCTAAATAGCGCTCTATTCCTTTTTCTCTGCTGTGGTCTAGTAAGGCTTGTGCATGTTGATAATTGGTGCTAGTTGTTGCTGTAGGACGAAGCAGGACAGACCTCTGTCTAAAAATATCGCAAAGATGTTTGGAAGTGTTGACAGGCCTAACACGACACCAGCTGGTCTCACCCATTTTGTGTACTCAACCTTTAGAGTTTGGCTCTTATGAGTATGTCTTTTAAAGATTTTCCTCTCCTGTAGGATATAATTGATGGCACCTGATAAATTTCTCTCAGCAAAGGTTGGTTCTCGATTAAAGGTATTTCAATCTTTGCGTTTTTTTCAAAGAGAAAACTGCCAGTTGAGGCTTTTAATTGAGCTAACTCCTTTCTCCTGTTGTGTTGTTTTTACGCTGCTTAGTGGAGAGGCAAATTCAAAATCAAGTCATGCTGAAGGTAACCCTCTGCTGCATGCAATTTTGTTCAGTTAAGTATGGGGATCCTATTATCATTTTCTAGCAGATGTTGATGTATATATCAGGGGCTCTCCATGTGGTTAGCCGTCAAATGGCCAAAAATTTAATCATCAATGCTCAAAATGGCTTGTTTTTAACCGTCAAAATGACCCCCTTTTGAGACCCTCATATCAGTTTGTGTAAAACAAATGTAATGGACAAACAAAAAAATAGATAAATCAATATTTACAATTTATTGTCTAGCAGGCTTTCAACAGCTCAAAAAAGGAGTTTTAAAAATCGACTGAATGAGAGGTTGAAGGCCTGAAAGTCAACTCGCAATATTGATATATCCTACGGCATTCCATCCATGACACCAAGCAAATTACTGCAAATACCTATAATGCACCGTATCACTTCACTGAGTATCACTGTATATAACTATGTATTAATGTATATCACTGCTGTTATGTTCTCAGAAAAGTCAACTGATTTGCTTGCCAGCAAAATACCGAAAACTAGATCCACAAATGTTTTCTAAAGAAATTGCCCCTTGAAAACAACTAGTCAAGAATGTTTCATCAAGGTGATTTAACACGGCTATTTTTTCTACACAGTCAAAACTTCTTCTGCCATAAATTTTACTGTACCAAATTTTCTGAAAATGTATTTTCAATCCAACTCCAATTCAATCACATGTTCAGGACTGCAGTTTCACTGTTAAAAACCGACACACACTTTTATGTTCTCAAATAGTATGGCTAATGTCAGTCTTCCTGGCTTGGCTAGTCATTTGTTGCATTGTTCACCTCTGTCCCCGGGCAACCGAAGACCAAAATAGTGCCATGAGATTCAAAATTGCGGTCAGCGGCAAAGTGCAAAAAATAGCGAGAGAAAACAAACATGGCGGCCAATATTAGCGTGGAGGAAATTATAGAAAAGGTGACTACCGACAGTCTGGGTGATGAGGATGAAAATGGAGAGTTTATCGAAAAATCAGATAATTTCGAAGATGTAATGAGCCAGAAATTGGATGAGTTGGGGGAATATGCTGCAGAGATACAAGAAGACTTTGATCAAGAGATCTTTAAAAATTTTATGCTTCGGTATGGCTTGGCATGCTTTGGCATTTGTTCAACTGTTTATGGTAACACTATGAAAAGGGTTTCAAGTTTATTTATTTATTTATTTATTTGTAGGATAGTATTACAGAGATAAGCACTGCCCGCAGTTAGCAAAAGTTAGTCGAGGCGAGCAGTGTTAAATTCATATGTTATAAAATATATAAAAGATTTACAGAGCTAGAGATTCAAAATTCTGGACAAATAACAAATACATCAATAACTTAAGATATGGTAAAAGAACAGAACAAGCTAAGGTCTTATAGTTTTGCTATTAAATTAGACAAATCAATATAATCATCGTATTTTGAGAGTCTCTGGAGGAGAAGATCTTGAATTTTACTTTTAAAATTGTATTTTGATAGCCAGCGCACTTCACAAGACAGGCTATTCCAGATTCTAACACCATTTCTTGAAAATGCCTTTTTTTGTATATCTAATCTTGAACTATTGACAAAATAGTCACCTCTTGAAGGTGATCTTGTCTCATAGGAATGAATATTAGCTTGGTAAATAAATAGGTTAGATATGTTAGGAGGTGACAGATTATTGGTTATGTCATGCATTAAGATGGCAACTGATTTAAAGTAAAGCATGTCCAAAAGAAGGAAACGAGAAGAAACAAAAAACGGGATTGCATGAGATCTGTAGTGACCAAAGTACATTAATACATGAGTACATTAATGAGTGACCTGTAAATGTGTTTTAGAGTACTAAGGGGTACAAATTGTCTTAACCTGGAGATAACGCCAATTGATTTACTTATTTTGGATGCAATATGAGCAATGTGGTGACCCCATGAAAGAGTTTCATCAATAAGCACTCCTAAGTATTTAATAAATTCTTTACGTTCTAAAGAAATATAACTGTTAGTATGATGGTCAAACATTCTCAAATTTATTTGGTGATTCACCTTTTTTTGTCTAGGCCGAAAAATAACAAAGTTGGATTTTTTTATATTCAGTGATAACTTGTTAGCGATTAACCAATCATAGATATTACAGAGTTCAGCATTAACAACAGTTTCGAGTAACTTAAGATTTTTATCATCATATAAGAGATTAGTATCATCTGCGAATAAGTAAAATTTAAATCGATTGGAAAATGAGGAAAAGTAGGTGTCCTAACACCGACCCCTGTGGAACTCCCGACAATATTACTTCCTTCTTGGATATATTTTTAACGCCAATTTGTGTTTGTTGTCGACCTACTAGGTAAGAAGCAAACCACTTGTTCACTGTTCCATGTATTCCATAATCTTAAGTTAATATTATTTGTAATTATAGACAACGGTTGACTTATGATATGTTGAGCTGATCTTAAAATACGAATAGGTAAGGAATACAGTCCATGAGCTTTATATTTAGGAATAGTCATTAAATCCAATTTAATTTCAGAAGGAGACTCGGGGTTAAAAAAGAACAAACCAGAGGAATGAAGCTTTGGAAGGTATTCAGTAAATTGTTTTGATGGATTTGGCATTTGGGAGGCTAAATTATATCCAGCTGAAGAAAAAAACTTATTATATCAGGGAACTTAGAGGAATTATAGCATACTTGTTTGGTTCATGGGCATTTTAGAGAGCTTATATCTTTTCCTACTTTGTTTTTCTGGCCTAGAAGATTATTGATACCCTCCCAGGTTTTTTTAATGTTTGTTAAATTTTCTTCAAAATATTTGTGAAAGTACATTTTCTTGCTTATTCGTGTAAGTCTCAATACTTGTTACGATAGATTTTGTAACCATCAATGTCTCCTGAACAATAAAGAGAATTCTTTATTTTAATTGATTTTCTGATTCCCTTTGTTATCCAAGGTTTTGATAATTGCTTTATCTTGCGCTTTGAAATTGGCTTTAAAGGAGCGTGCTTATTGAGAAGATTGTTTATTTTGTTATAAAATAAAGAGAAAGACTTATTCACATCACCTTCTTTTGAGACTGCTTCACTCAGGTCTTTCTACAATAATATTCTCAGTTCAAAATTACAGCATAAAATACAGATTTCTCATTTTTGGGCACCCACCAAGTTTAATCTGCATTCACTTCGGAGAATCGATCCACAAGTGACATTTGATCAAACTTTAAAAGTAACCTTCTTTTGTTCAACGCTGTCGACAATTTTCACCCTGTTTTGGTGATTGCAGTATTTGCAATCTTTCCCATCTGTGAGCATTAACCCACAATAACAGTAAGCTTCACCTGTAACATGTTTAGGGATATAAGTTTCGGTGCAGATTGCATCTTCTTTCTCGTAACCAGATGAGTGATACAAATTCATGACGAAATACTGACTGCCACTGAGTGAGGTTTGTGGAATTTGTGGCATATCTAGAGAGAGCCTGATGCTTGGCTTCTCTT